>OY720187.1:16515569-17080569 GCA_963082885.1 Parascotia fuliginaria
GCCATAAAGTCGAAATAGCTCAGTGGATAAGGCACCCGCTTTGTAAACACAAGGTAGTGGGTTCAAATCCGGGCAAGTACCAATATGATTTTCAAATCATATGTACTTTCTTAGTTTCTCTATGACATTTCTGTCTGACGGCGAAGGAAAACATCGTGAGGAAACCTGGACTTGAAAGTCTGAAATTGCCAATCCGCCTTGAGCAAGCGTGGTGATTAATGCTCATACCTTCTCTATATGAGAAAAGGCCTTTGCCCTGCAGTGGGACAGTAAACAGTCTGGTATTATTATTTTATTTATATGGCCATAATTAATTGTCACCCTTTAAGTACCTACTTGAACTGATATTTTTTTTGGAACCGGTAAAGTGATAATACGGCTTCTCATTGTTACCGCTTAGAGCATTTGCCTAATGTCTCTGTCTATGACACCAACAGACTAAAAGGGTTGGATTATGCCGACCATTACATGTATGATTCTATTGTAACAAATATTTTATTAGCTATGAAATTCACGGCTCGAACACTATACCAATATCGCATTCCTTGGACCGATACTAGGTATTACTCAGCTCATGTGAAAAAATGTAAGCATTTTATATTGTTTGACGATGGTTTACTAGGACGTAGAGGTACTTTGATAGATCAAAAGGTTTTAAGTGCCCTACATTATTTGTTTCTTGTACTATTTCTAAAAATAAAACAATAATTACATCATGCCGATTTTTTATTCGAGGCCAACTGGTAATCAGTAAACCGTATGTTTTTGATCTTAACAAGTGTAGTTAAAAGTATCTACAATATAGTTGAAGCATGTGTGATGTGTTTCATCGAGTCTTGATCTCATTCGGGTCACAACAATAGGAGTCTTTACATCTTTGTGGAAAACTATGTTTGTTAATTTAGTAATGCTTTGAACATATTTGTTTGTTTGTTTTAAAACACATCTCCTAAAATTTCATACGAAAGAATAATGATAGTAGTTTAGACGTGTAGAGGTCACTGATCTAAAACACCAGTTTGGGGCGCTTACAAGAAATTAGTTTTCTGTAATCTGTAATATTACTACTATTGGTGCGTTTTGAGGAATACTTTTAGTACGTTTTAAACTTGGTGTGCTTCGACGAACACTTAAATCATGCCAGTATTCGCGAAAAATTCGCATTTTATTTAATTGTTTTTATTTACAACCCCCAACAACCTTACTCTTAAAAGACAATAAGCTCTATTTTTTAATGAACAGTTTAACAAATTAACATTGTAATTGTTCTGTAATAAATGCAAATTATCGATAGTAGGCAGATACAGCCTGGTTAAACGGTCTAGTAATTTATGATGATTTATAACAAAATTGATTTTAATTACGTGGTAATAATAGAAGTGGATGGCGTGTTGCGTCAGAAAAACAAGGTTTCATTATGTAACTAATTTAGTGCTTGTTTTTATTATTTATCTCTGATATACTTGAATGTAAGATCTCCTGTGTATAATGTCCTAGAACCTTCTTGAGGTGACGGTCAAGAGCGTTTTAACAACTAACTTCTAACTGATACCTTCAGAAATGTGACATTTTCTGAAGGTATCAGTTAGAAAGAAGAATCTTCACGTGTGTCGTAAATGACTAATAGATTACCAAGCAGCAACAATACTTGCGTACGAAATTGAAATTATCTGCTTGCTTCCAGAAGTTTCGTTCACAAGTTCAATAATGGGACTACGTCTTATTGCAGCCATCTAACTGCCTACCATACGGGATCTAACATCTTTCTTTGAAATTGGTATTAATGCTGATGATGTGATAATTTTTTTTATTTTATAGCCTACCAAAGTGACTCCACCCCGCCTGATGATAAGCAGTCAGTGGAATCCAGAAGTGGCGGCCACTATACTAAAAGCCATCGTCTTAAACTGCCCTGACCACCATACCGGTGGTCTCCACTATGGCGGCTGGGAATGGGGTGAGGGGAAGGGAATGAGGGAGGTGAGGAAACAGGAAAGGGGGGAAATTGGGCCACCGGCGCTCTCACTCACCGAACGAAACGCAGTAGTACGGATACTACTACTCTTAAGTCGGTATTCTATGAGAGGGTAGTACTTCCCCGGACGATCCGGCCCATTCATGCTGAAATCAGCGTGGATCTACTACCGTAAAAATGTTTTATAGAAATATTATTTCTATAAAACATATTTTTCCCTGAATTTATAGGTGGAGCCTATGATCTTGTTGCCATTAACTATATAGTATAATTTAAGAATTCTCAACAGAATAACTGATTATTAATTTATTTCCGACATCAAACTAAGACTAGCATAATTATCATAGAACCTCTGATCAGTTATTTTGTTGTTTCTATATTTCTACCAATTACACAAAGTATTAGCTGGGGCCTAAGTCTGCCATCACAATAGTGTCAGAATAGTCTATTAAGATCTCTTATTGGTTGATTTTGACAAGTTATAACCAATAAAAGATCAATGATCGATCATTCTGACACTATTGTGTTGCAGACTTAGGCCCCTGATCACTTAACAGCAAGTATAATTTATTCTATTTAGCACACAAAATTTGTTTAGCAACGCCATGACTGCGCATAAAATCACCGTGCTGTTACGAGGCCATAATTCGTAACGATTACCGTGTACGATGGTGTTGATAAATAGAATTGACCGTCCCACTTCCAACAAAGCTAACTGGAAAGTGTCCACCCGACTGTATCTCCTACACTGTATTTCCATTATCGCACGACAATCTCGTACGATAATGTACGTATATATAGTGATTAATGTTTTTAATTTATTTAAATTTAATCAAGGTTAATGTCAGCGCAATTTTATTTTCTCAGGTAAATTTATAATAAAATTGCGTACTAATATTATAAATGTGAAAGTAACTCTGTCTGTCTGTCTGTTACACTTTCACGCCTAAATTATTGTACCAATTTTTGCACATAACTTTATTTGTGAAACGGGTCTACCCGTTTTAGTAAATTATTAGAAGGTGCCATACCTCTTTACCCTACGTTTCGGTCCAATTACACAGACCATGGTCACGGGCTGACTGAGGTGAAAGAGATATGGCACCTTATAATAATTTTCTAACACGAGTAAACCCGTTTTACAAATAAAGTTATGTACCGATTTAAATTAAATGTGGTGTAGTGATAGAATAGATCTTTAAAAACAACATAGGCTATATTTGATTGCGAAAGTAAAGAGGTTGAAATAGGGTACGAAAGTTTGTATGGAAAATGTATAGCTAGATAGAGTAGCGTGAACCGACATTCACGCGAGCAGAGAGAGTTATAAAGACTTTGATTGATTGAAGAGTTTGATTTTTAAACGGGCGTTAAGCGTTTGATTTTTAATCTAAGTGTACTATGTGTCCATTAAATGCAAGTATCTGAAACCGTTGCGACACAGGCCTTGATTACTAGAGTGAAAGTTCTATTCAAAATTATCACAGATGAATTATTCCATTCACAGCAGTAGATGTGAAGCTGGTAACTCCTAGTAGCGGTTTATTGAAACGAAATTTAGTACAAATGCAAAATGGATAACATAATATCAATAGGCATTTTTTCTAATATTATCTATATGGAGTCTTCAAATTGCCAAATCCTGGACTAACACCAAAAATTTTAATATCACTTTACTACCTAATAATTGACATATTTTATTCTCGTGTAACAATGGATATGCTCCCCGCCACTGGTCGATGTATATCTAAGTAACAAATGAATGCGTCTGCGATAAGTGCACAGATAACGTCTCATTGTCGTAGCTGTCCCAGGTCGTAATGTAGGCCTCCGTGTCATGGGGCATGAGTGCACATGCACAGTACAACCAATTTCCAGAAATGGCTCGTGTATAAGGGATCTAAGCTTATGTAGCAAAGGTAGACCTTTTTGAAGAAGCTTTTGTCTAGCAGTAGATATCAATTGATGATGATGATTTAGCATGAATGTACTACGTATCCAGGCGTTACAATCACTCTATAGAGCGCATTTTCGACCAAGGAAAGATGGACGGCACTAGACCACGCGAGAGGTCATCTACGCGATGGACCGACCAAGTTAAAGCTGCAGTGGGTAGTTCGGTGAATGAGTAGAACTGAGAAAACTGAAGAGACGTCGTGAATCACATCTTCTCACCAAACACTATGTAATGACCACGACCGCTCTGTCAAGAGCGAAACTACTGAGAAGAATTGGGCAAGTATCTACTGACTTTAGTGAGAATATTGACGTGATGTAGTAGTACTCATACTATTGAATACATTTCGTTCAGTGAATGAAAGTGTGTGAAGCTCAGTGAAACCCAGTTAGTCTCTCAATATTCTTTAATTTTATTCTGCTTCCCCATTATCTTCCTAACGAATTGATTGTGTCCTATTTGATTTTGAAAATCACATTTTTGTCGATGTTATGTGTTTCTATGTGTTATGTTATTTCTACGAAGCTTAAACAACCATCGCACGTATGGGCTCTAAAATATTAATTTTATTTTTTCTGGATACGTACCTAAAATAGGTACGAATGGGCTCTCAAAAACGGTTTCAGTCTAAAACTTTTAATGCTCATAGCCGATGAATGTGATTTTTAAAGTCAAATTCAATCAGTACCTCGTATTTAAGACATACCAAGTTACAATAAACTTCTAGAAAAACCCGAAAGAAAGGGACAAAAGTCCTACCTCACCTTTTTATTACGTATTGTACTTAGTTGAAATTATATTTCAAACTCAATAACAAGTTAGTCACAACACCGTATAAAATACTTTAAGTTATATAAGTTATAAGTGGCAATAAATTAAAATAAAACGTCGGTCAAGCTGTTTTTCAGCTACGCCGATACAAACAAACAAGTAGACCTATGAATCATATCGACACAGATATTATTATTCGCTACATATCGAATAACAAAAGGATTGGAATAATACGCATAATGTTAGCTACTTATGTTATACCAATATTTAGTTATGCTATAGCCACACTGTAGTGGTTCAATTATATTATATAGTTAGGTAGTAAGCAAAATAACACAGTTTTATGGTTAGTAAGGAATAGTCACGTTCTCTAATAATTACAGGAACACTAAGAAAACACAATAAAGAATGTAATAAAAATAAAATAATCATCAAGGATCAGATATAGGAAATTCAACCGGAATAACTCAAATTGCCGTGCTAGAGAGGAAAAAATGGGGTTGAAAAATGAAGTGCTATCGTAAAGAAAATTGCAAAAATGTCTCGATTTTAACTCGAAACTTGTGTATTCAAGTCCACTCATTAACTCTCACAACAGAACATGTTACAAAAAGTCGCGTAACGTTCAGTATCAACAAGCTCAAACGTCGCTATAGTGTGTATGCGGCTTAACAAAACCGATAATGAATATTAAATATTCACATGATGTTATAATTATCAGTAACCTCATATGTTACGATAACAAAGAGGCTGTGAAACAATAATTTTATTGTACTACGTAATTAATTAATTTAGTACTTCATTTATTATATGAATTCCTTAACGTAAGGCCTCCTTTGGTACCTTGAATGGAACCGCTCCACAGTAACGCGTATTGTTTAAAATAATGGTGGATGTTGTATATATGGTAAACTATTACCAGGATACTATTATAAATAAAGATAAGATTCGACTGGCTGGTCCAGTGGTGCTGTGTACGGACTGCCACGCAGAGGTCGCGGGTTCGATTCCCGCTCAGTGCAAATATTTGCGTGCATGAACATGGCTATTTTCATTGGACTTGGTGTTTTTATGTATATTAAGTATTTACAAAAAAAGCATTTAAGTATGTATATCAGCATTGACCGCATTCTAGAACCCATAATACAAGCTCTATTATATGCTTACTTTGGGGTCTAAATTTCAATTCTAGAATACAAAATAGTATCAATTTTTAGAACACACAATTCGTGGGTATGAACCAGAGCGCGACTCACTATTTCGATGTAACATCTTTCTAAGTTTATCTTGGACATAGCTGCAAGGAAAACATAGTGAGGAAACCTAAGATTCTAATAATTATAAATTTATCTATAGCCAATCGGCCTTGAGTAAGCGTGGTGATAAATACTCCTCCAAAAGGTCTTTCACCTGGTAATAATAAAAGATCGAAACTCCTCGCCTATATTTTAAAATCATTTGGTAGTGCCAAACAATAGTGCCTAAGAAAATCAAGGATCATTTCTATATCAGTACCTATCTACAACGACACGAATTAAACTATTTGAAAACCACGCAACCTTTACATATCACAGAATTTTCAAGCATATAATATAAATTATACCTCATAAAAGATAACATACAGCGATTAACTAAAGTATTTCCCTAAATATTTTCCATGACATGAAGCAACACAATCACAAAATACCCCTCCGTAACCCTGGCTCCACACGTTGGCCCCAATGCTTGTCCAAACGACACTAGAGCAACGTGGATCTATAGAAAATACCACTGTTGGGTCTTTCTTACTATTGACCCAATCAATTTATCACATATGTTGTTCTTCTAAGGTACGACGGCGACGCGTAGGCATTCTCAAATAAAATACCAAATATTGAATACACTGTTTAATCTATACTTTAACATGTATCAACAGTACATTTGTGGAGAACGACTAACTACTCGTAAGTAGAGAACGGGAGAACGACAGGGCACTGCGCATACATACGCTTCCCATGCAAAACAATTAAAAACTGTAAAACTAAAGATCAACTAACGTGACCCTACATACGCGCCCCCAACGTTAAAGTCAGTGCTATTTTCTAGATTCACACGTTAGACGAATGTCGTTGGAGTCAACATTGGAGCCAAAGTGTGGATCCAGCCTAACATTGTGCTATGGGCCCCTCACAATAGACCGAACTTCAAGCTCATAAATCCAACCACGCTATTGTTACTAAAACAAAGACTATCTTCCTCCCTTTCACTCACCCTCAACAAACACACTTCTGTCCCTCTCCCACTGAAGAAACAATCGTCTTCCTGTACGGATTGCTTGTATGTTAAATCGAGCAAAAACTAAACTAATTCTGTTGTCGATAATATCTTTTGAACTATTATTACTGCTTTGTTTATTTATATTATTATTATAACAGCATGCCTGTTCTATAAACTGATAGTTTTGTGAATGATTTATTGTAAGTATTATATATAAAAAATAGTTGGAGCTCATAAACGCGAATGTGTGTACTTAATAGGTTTGTTTGGATCATTAAGGTGATTCGTAATAGCAAGATTGAGACAGGGGTATACTCGTATCACAGCAATATTGGTAAAAACTCTGACGGTCCTTCGTGAAGACATAGTAACACAATAAAGGTAGTAGTTTATTCTTGCACATGAGTGGTAGTGCTTCTCAAATACATTGTATTTGTAACTGTAACATATATATCTCAACAACAACACACAACCTCTTCTAGACCCAAAGTAAGCATATTTGATAGCTTGTGTTATGGTTCTAAAATGCGGATAGACATACTTAAACACTTTTTATTTTGTAGACCTCGTTTGAAGAAGAACATGTCATAACGCTCAATCGCCGCAGCTGGCAGTTCGTTCCAGAGCCTGCACGTACTTACGTGTAAGAAATGAACGCTGGAAATGAACCGTGCTAGACGAGATCTAAATCTGTGAAACTATGAAAAATCCCTACCTTACGTTAAGCAGTGGCGATCAATGCTTATGCCTTCTCTGTATGAGAAGTGGCCATTCTCTGCAGTGGAATAACAGCATGTCACATTCTTTTATTCATCATCATTATCATATCAGCCAAATGTCGTCCACTGTCTTTCTCAATTTTTGCCACCTTGCCGGTCGTTTGCCGCCCTCATTCATGGGTTGCCCGTCACCCTTATAAGATCGTCGGGCGATTGTAAAGGATCTGCCCACGCTGCGTCCTCCGGTTCGTAGTCGCATCTCTAAAACCTTTCTGCCACAACAGCCGTCAGTTCTGCGAGGTATGTGTCCTGCCCATTGCCACTTCAGAGAGGCAACTTTGCCAGCCACTTCAGTTACTTTGGTTCCCCTGCAGATTTCTTTGTTTCTCAAACGATTGCGAAGGGAGACGCCTAAAATTTCATTCTTCTATTTGGTTTAGTCATATTGATGTCGTATGATCGTCTTCAAATGAAGTCTCACTTAATTAAATAAGTTGCCGCCTCGGTTTTTCTAGTTGTAGTAGTGGGTCAGGTAGTACGCTATAAGATATATCAATATGATCGAAACAAAAGTGATATAAGTATATGCCAATTTGCCGTTTAAATAGTTCTCTTTCGCCTCTAAATTTATTCGTAGTCGTCCGTATTTGTTCGGTAGATAGAAAGATAGGATTTGATATCGTTCCAACTAATTTCTTTCATCATCAACATCACGTCAACCGATCTCTCTCTCTCTTTCTTCCTCTGTTGAGCATAGGCCTAATTTCTTTATCTCTTCATATTTTTACTTAATACGGGCTTGTTCCTTGATGCGGTAGTTAGCACATAAAAACAAAAGGCCTGTTTAAGTTCAATTCCAACAGTTTGAACATGTAAATGCGTCCAAGGATACTCTGATTGAACCTTTATGGAGAGATTTTTGCAATAAAAGATTTATTTATACATAGACATACTGTTAGGTAGAGTGAGAATTTTAAAATATTACACATAGGCTGCATCGTATAGTAGTTAAAGTGCTCGCTGTCTACTGTTTCTTCTCTCATGGTAGGCTCGAGTTCTTGCGGAGTCTAATTTTATTGTAATTACCGATACAGAGCTTGGTAGTTTTGAAGTAAATGAATTTCCTTAGTAGAGAACATATCCTGTGTCTTAGGAAAATTTAAGCGTAATATTAGAAAATGGCGTAAATTTGCTGAAGTCTATGTCCAGCAGTCTTTCAGCTGATATAATGATGCTATAAATAACATCATTCGCGAAAGAACTATTTGTCAATTGTCGAAATGGCCCAATGGATAAGGCACCTGCTTGGTAAACACGAGGTAGTGGGTTCGAATCCGTTCAAGTACCAAAGTGATTTTTCAAATCATATGTACTTTCTAAGTTTATTTTGAATATTTCTGATTGACAGTGAAGAAAAACATCGTGAGGAAACCTGGACATAAAGTCGGAAATTGCCAATCCACCTTGAGCAAGCGTTGTGATTATTGCTCATGCCTTCTCTGTATGAGAAGAGGCCTTTGCCCTGCAGTGGGACAGTAAGCAGGCTGGTATTATTATTATTTAGTATTACACAAATATTTATCTATCTTAAAAATGATACTAAGAACTTAGATTACACGTGATGGCCATTTTTGCTAAATCCAGAAAGTATTTTATAAAACTGATTAACAAACACCATCCATTTTTTTATCACCCCACATACTGCCACCACTTAGCGTCCTGTCCCAGCCTACCCTATAAATGCCCCATTAACTTCCTACCCCATAAATTTACCATTACCTACCCTACGGGGTGTAATGTACAAAAACAAGCAAAAACTTTAGACAAACATTATGTGAGTTATTAACTAGAGGAAGTTTGCGCTGAAAAAAGTTACTACGCACTTTCCATTGCGTGGCGTTCTGACGTCATAGAAAGGTTTTTACAGTGCGAGCCGAAAAAATATATCGTTACATTTGTATTTATTAATGTAAAAGTATATTTTCAGGCCCTCATATTTGTAAAATAGAATACTTATAATTTTTTTTTAAGTATAGTCGACTTTATCAAAAACAAATTGCTTTACCACTTCTAATATGTTTATTAATATTCAAATTTAATAGGACTCATTACAACTGTCACTGTACTGAGGTCATTTGCTAGCAAAAATAGACATTATTGTTTTGTGATATTCTAAAGACTCTCATACTCTAAGGGTGGTAAAGCAATTTTATTGTCGACTTACACCACATGTAACTTACGCAATAATGAACTAAGAATCGGAGTAAGGATCATTTTCACTAAGAAAAGTGTCTCATCACTAAAAACGATCTTAAAGGTTGTCTAAAACCCATTTGATCGAGTTAACTTAAACGCAGAATACTAGACAATGTTTAGGATGGAATTAAAGTGGATGGAATTAAAAAATTAAAATAACGTATGCACTAGAGAAGTAAGTACTGTGTCAAAGGGACGGGAAGGGTGCAAGCAATTTTTTTTTTTGTGTAATAAAATAATACAATTTTCTAAAATACTGAAACGTCACTCATTTCCAAGTGTCTTTTACTATCTTTTTCATTTAAATTGAATATCAACAAGAAGAAAACTTTTAAGTTACAATTAACTTTACCTGGCGTTTTTCTCAATGATGCTGCTTTATCTATAATAAACTTCTCAATTCATCACACACGGATGCCATATCATACCAAAATAGCCATACTTCGGTTGTACGAAACTTCAAACTCCTTTTATAAAGAAAATACAATAATAAATAAGTCACAGGTTACATGTAAACGATAAGTTTCCGCCAGGAAGTAAAGGTCGACGTAAGGCTTTAAATAAATGCAGTGTTATCTCAGGAACTGGTTTATTCGATGGACGCCTTATGTGTGTCGTGACTTTAAAGGAGTCTATCCACTATACCGTAATGTAACATGACCGTGCTATGAACGTATAACCGTTTGATATTATCACTTTCGATGTGGTTCTAACTCTTTTTTCGAGAATTTTCGACAAATTCAGTCTTCAATATACAAAAAGAATTAGATTTCTAACCCAAGCAGTTACTGAGATCTCCATGGCCGCGCAATCGTACACGTTACGTTGGCGCGGCCAACTTAAAACCCTTATATCTTTTTTATTTCTACTTCGACAAATTTTTTGTTTGTACCTTGTGTTGTTTTTGTATAATTGTCAGTGACAATTTAATTATCAACGCTCTGTGCATGGCAAGCTACGAAGCTGGTCGGTGACAGAACGGTCCAGTAAGCATAGTCTCATAATTTTTAATACATATCATATTTTTTAGCTTGATACGATCCTATTGCTGTCATAGTATGATACATTGCAGTCTGCAGAGTCCTTAAGACTCGAGAAGTTATTACATCATATCAGATATTTATCTCGTACAGCATAAGTAAGTAAATCTTTGTTATTTGACAGTTCAAGTTTATGACGGTTATTAATAATGATAAGTTATGGATTTTATGAATATGAATTTTAAATATTCTAGGTTAAAATGAAATACACGGATTTTTATGGTTTTGTTTACTAAAAGTACATAATTATGAGATAGTTTAGTGAATACTGTCTTAAATGTGATTAATGTTGATTGATTTTTAAAATACACTCTTCTTATGTATAATAAATATAATATAGTATAAAAAAAAAACAGACAATAATAACTTGGCTTGACAGTGATATTTTTTTATGTTTCAAAATTTCACCTCGACGAAGGAAGCCTTTTATTTAGTTTAAAGAGTTAACACTAGGGGCGTTGTACGCATACAAGTATTACGCTGTCGCGCCTGAAACCAACGCTCGTTAGCTACAGTATTATAAGTACCTACCTACTAGTAAACTGTGCGTTTATATGTGTCCCGCATTACACTAGGGCTAGTAAACATACATACTTTAGTAGACAAACAAAGTATAAAGGAAACGAACACCCGCAGTGACGTTCTGCTGATACCTCATTTTATACTTTACTTACTTTTATGTTGGCTAATTACATAGTTTTGTATATAATACAATATAAATTGTTGTTGTGTTTGCTTTTGTACTTTTTGTGCTATATATATATATCAACTTATTTATATACACATAAGAACGTCATGATAAATGAAAATGTTATTGAAGCCTACAGTGAACTTGCTAAACAAGGTGAAGGCATAAGATTAGATAATAATAATAATAATAATAATAATAATATAATATTCTGCCACATTCACACAGCGCCATCTAGCCCCAAATTAAGCAATTATATTTGCTTGTGTTATGGGTACTAAACAACTGATATACTACATATATATACATTTTTTTTTTTGTAAATACATACATATTATAGATAAATTACACCCAGACACAGAACAAACAATCATGCTCATCACACAAAGGTTTGTCCTGGGTGGGAATCGAACCCACGACCTCCGGCTTAGCAGTCAGGGTCACTAACCACTAGACCAACAGGCCAGTCTAAAATCTAGATAGAAACTCAGACCTCTATAATTGTCAGTTTATTAAAATCTTTTGCTTCGAAAGCGCAGTCGACTACTAAAAGCGGTATTCATCAACAATTATTAAAATATTTTGCCCAGCGTAGTGTTGAAGTATTAAGAGTAAACTCACACCACATTATTTTCCATCTTTTTTTTTATAATGTTATGGTGGCAAACAAGCATACGGTCCCTCTGATGGTAAGTGGTAACCGTAACCTATATGGCTGTGTTTTGTAAGCATTGCTGAAGTATTAATACTTAGGAAACACAACCAAGCCGTTGCCGACCACGGAGAAGGGGATGAGGAAGGAAAAGGGAAAAGGAAGAGGAGCGAAGGGGTATTTGGGCTGCCGACGCTCTAAAATCTAAAAGTAAACATTAAATTGTAGCCTGCAGATAGGTCAGGTCACACATTTACAACTTTAATTGTGAAGTAGTCGTATTTATACTATTATACAGAGTGTGTACGACAGTATGATATTTAATGCAATTACGTATAGTATGTCTTTATAAAGCAAGACAAAAAAAAGTCAACTAAATATCTTTAATAGTTCAGACACAGGACTAATTTTTTAATTTCTTTAATTCTAAACACTCTGTAAGTACGTCAAACGATCACTGACATAAGTCATTCCACGTCGAAGGATAAACGTTGCCGCTCATTACAGAACAGTGAACTTGTCATAATAAATGGTGTATTACTTTGTTACTACTAAAATATTATTTATTCTGTTACAAAATTTTTAATTTTTGCTTTTCGTCAATTAATTTTTGTTCTTAATTTGAAATCATTATACGGACTAGTAACAGCTGCCTTTTCATTTAATATCAAACCGGTCGTATACACTCTGTATAAAGCGGTAGAGTTTGTTTGTTTCTTTAAACGCTAGCGCGTTTCTCTCTCTCTCTCTTCTATCTCTGGAACTATCAGTCAGATCTGAGTTTTCTTTTTTGCGAACGGTAGCCTGGTTCTCAAGAAAGGTTATAGGCTATGTAACATCACGCTACTGGCGACGGTAGGAGAGCAGTCAGCAAAGACGCGGCTAAAACCGCGCCACGGAAAGCTAGTGTTACTATATCCATCGCCCTATCTCACTGCAGAGTGCCTGTACCATTCCCCTTCTTTCCCTTTTGCTCCTTTATATCGTTTTACAGTTTTATCTGTCGATTGTCTACCTTTAACATAATGTATTATGGTCATATATTTTTAGCTCAAGCTTTCCCGGCTTTTCTACGGACGTACTTTATGTTCTCTAACTTTAACATTTGTGAAAATCCTAAAGGTATCTCTACTGCGAAGGTCTATATACGAAGAAAATATTTAGTTTGTTTTTGTGACACTTAAGCAATCGGAAATATTGTTTTGAGTTTAACTATGTTCTTTTAGTATTGTAGGCCGTAATCAATTGTTGGTCATGGACATCAGAAACGTCAAAAGTACTGTTAGCTATGTCTCTGATCTGACTTCTATTGGTAAAAAAAGCTAAGTAACATCTAACACTGTCTATTTGCATAAAAATATTATATAAGCAACGTATTTATTTATTTGTTAAGGTCAAAGAATGATACTTGAACGTCAGTAAGCAGAACAAGGTATCAGCTAGCTTAATTCACTATCGGGCAGTTATGAAAAGAACTGCAACATAACATTTGCAATGAGTTAGAATTATAACGAAGCGAGTGCCACACCCACCTGCTGTATAGCACAAATAGTACAAATAACAGTAATTAGAATAAGTAACAAACATTCGATCAGTTTCACAACACATTTGCAAGTTTAATCGATGCGAAATTGCAACGATTGTTGTCTAAGTTCACGTAAACAAGTCATAAATTGTAATCAAGAAACGTGTAGTGCACGTTACAAGCGGAAGTGGTACTGATTTCTACCGTGACTGTCTAACCGCCAGTTTCTGAAAAGCTGTTTAACGATGTTTGAATATATGAAGTGCCTAAAAGCATGCTAAAAGCGTGGATAATCAGTTTAATTTGATCTAATTAGTAACTAATCAGATCAAATTAAACGTGCTTTTAGCAATCCAATTGGTACTTCACATGAGATTTAACAGGCGATTAGTTATTTTTTCGTTGATCAGCTTTTCAGAAACAGAGAGTTAGTGTTAAAATGAACCCAGATTCAAATATTTCGAAGATTGAGATTGTTCTCAGCCACTTTAATATTATTTTCTTTTTATCAATTTTCAAAATGGCTGCATGATGGTAAGCATTCACATTCATGCTCACGTCTATTTCAGACACCAGTCCTTCCATACTTATGGTACGACAGAAACTATGTTACCCATTTATAATTTGTGAGAAAAATTAGTAAATTATTATTATTATTATTATTCAATGGAATCCAGATGTAGTGGACACTGGACACCATTCCAAAAGCCAACATGTTAAACTGTTCACATGCTGCCTGTTGTAAAGTTTATATTTCTTATTATTTTCGCGATATCTTATAGCTTGTACAGTACAATGCAATAATAGAACTAACTGCTGGTTGACATGCTATTGTCGAAACAATTGCATCGTGTTGCGTAGCCAAGTTGCTATGCACTGCCAGCCGCACACGTTACTTCATAAGGTATCGTATATTAACTATTAAACGAGAATATACTCTTTGTATGTATCCTCATTTTAACTTGCTGTTTATTGACTGACTGAATTGGAACTATAAAAAGAAAAGAACTGGCGAGAAACTCTTTATAATCGCTATGCATTTAAATAGCTGACATATTCTTTATTCACAGGATCAGTCAACCAAAAATGGAAAATCATTAAATGAAAAGACGGCATGGTATTCATATAACACTACACTTAAGTCAATAAGTCCTGAGGTGTTACTATGACTACCGCCTGCCTCAGCGATCACCAATCTGCCAGCCAATCATGGCGATTATAATAAAAAATGATTCCGCCCTGCCTGATGGTAAGCACTCAGAGAAAATACATTTCAGTTATGTAGTCGATAAACATGTTTATCTTAAACTAGAACTATCGTGGTTAAGCCTGATGATAAGATGTAATATTGTTATTCAACTCAGTGTTCATCAGCCGAAATAGCTCAGTTGGGAGAGCGTTAGACTGAAGATCTAAAGGTCCCCGGTTCAATCCCGGGTTTCGGCAGAGTACCTTTTTGTTAAAAACAACAGAACGTGAATATATTTTCATCATTTAATTTAATTGTTTTTTGATTTATGCAGTAAGAAAAACAACGTATATTTTTAACATAAACACTTCATTCGGTTCCGACTCAAAACAAAAAAACATTCAGTTTGCTACTTATTCCTGATTTATTCAAGCCATAAAGCAAACTGTTTCCAATAAATAAAAGCTGAAATACTACCAAATATATAAATAAGATAAATTAGCATGAATTAAATAAACCAAGCGATCAGATATGAAGTTAGTTAAAGTAAGAATCCGTAAAAGTCCAAATTAACATGAAGTTAGTGACAGACCGGGCTTAATCACGCGATGTTTCAGAATCAGCCCTTTTAAAGGTCATTGGGTCATTCCAAGCAGTTTTTCACGCAGTGTAAAAACCAAAGGGTAGCTAATTAATTACAAAGTAAAGATACCTATTTTGATAGTGTTCTAATTGAAAAATAAAATATGTATTCCACGCTTTGAAAACAACTTATTGCAGATTTTTCTGTGAGTGTTGTAGTGACATTACTTATAATAAACACTTCACCGCAGTCCCTAATCCACTAAATATATTGAAACTAGCTTGCCGCGATGTGGTTTAATCCACGTCTATGCTTACTGCTATGCTCCCGTCGCCAGTAGCGTAATGTTACATAACCTATAACCTTCCTTATAAACTGGACTATCATACGCAAAAAGAATCATTTAAATCCGACTGGAACCAGAGATAAGTGCGTTCAAACAAACAGTCTTCCACTTTTTAAAATAAGTAACTAGTTTTAGTTTTTAATTAAAGCGATTGTTTGATTTGAGGCCCTAAACAAGACTTTTTATGCGATTAAATTTCAAGCATATAATTCACTAAGTTTTTTTGGTCATTTTCAATTTCCTCTTATTCCTACTATGTCGCTATTAAATCTCATACAAGTACGTCTATATTAGTGGTATTGCTTTGTTTTTAAATTTTTATTTTTTTTATGTCTTCATTTTATTTTACGACATTTCTTAATTTTAGTATTAACCAGCACGATATATTTTTAAAGCACAATCTTTTTCTGTTATTTTGCACTAATGAAAACCCAATAGCGGAGCAAGTTCTTATCTGGGTTATTACAGCAACCACAGACCCAAAACAATATCGGGTTGTTATCTAAAACGATTGTAACTATTACAAGCTATGTTAGGATTGTCATCAAAAGTGTATAAATTTTAATAGCACAGAAATGTGGACCAGATAAGTCCCGGTAATGCTCCCGGGTCTAATGTACGTAGAGTCCCGGGAAGGGACGCCACGGTTCTTAAACCCCCGGGATTTTCTTTTCCAAGGATTATATGGTTGAAATTTGGTTATTACGTTTTATATGGAATGAATTATGGAAATTAATGAAGAATGATTTATATGAATTTTGTTTAGCAAAGTTACAGGCCTGCATAAGGTATCTGTTAAATTATCTGGTACTATCTTGCCGCGGCGTGGTTTCACCCGCGTCAATGCTTACTGCTCTGCTCCCGTCACCAGTAGCGTGATGTTACATAGCCTATAACCTTCCTCAAGAACAGGGCTATCATATGCAAAAAGTGGGTACGTCGGTAGTTCCAGAGATTTGCGCGTACAAACAAAAACTCTTCCGCGTTATCTAATAGTATAGATTTTGATTTATACAAATATTTTGTGTAGTTAGGAGTGTAAGATATAACACATAATTCATACTATTATAGATTTTGGCAAGGGTATTTTGTAGTGATCTTTCTATAGAGTATCTTTTGCTAGTTTCTGAGGGCGAAATTTTTTATGTGATGATGTCAAATTTTGACACTTATGTATTTTCTAACTCTACAAATTAGTCGTCAGCACGATTTTCGTAAGTTCCCCTCGATTTCTCTGGGATGCCATCATCAGAACCTGGTTTCCTTATCATGGTACCACCCTTGGTGGTACCATGATAAGAACTGCAGATATAAGACACTAGACAGAAAAACGGGGAAAATGCAATAAACGAAATACTGTCAAAAATTTAAAAATATTTAATTTAATTTTTCAATTTCATACTAACATTAAAAACTAACTAACTCTGTCTATCTGTGTAAGCTTTCACATCTAAAACACTAAGCCGGTTTTCATGAAATTTAGTATACAGAGTGTATACGATGGTTTGATATTAAATGAAAAGGCAGCTGTTACTAGTCCGTTTAATGATTTCAAATTAATCATAAAAATGATTTGACGAAAAACAAATATTTAATAATTTTCTAACAAAATAAATAATATTTTAGTAGTAACAAAGTAATACACTATTTATTATGGCAAGTTCACTGACCTGTAATGAGCGGCAACGTTTATCTTTCGACGTGGATTATGAATTAAGTCAGTGACCGTTTGACGTACTTACAGAGTGTTTAGAATTAAAGAAATTAAAAAAGTAGACCTGTGTCTAAACTATTGAAGATATTTAGTTGATTTTTTTTGTCTGCCTTTATAATGTCACATACTATACGTAATTGCAGTTACATACCGTCGTATACACTCAGTAGATATAGAAAAGACTTCGGGGAACAATCTAGGTTATCTTTTATCGCGGAACAAAGGTTGTAAGAGGTTAAAATAAGTAATGAAAGTTTGTATGAAAAATGCGAACCAATATTCACGTCGGAGCTGCGGGCAACAGCTAATATTCTATAGTGTTGATATTTAATGCAAAACAATAAAACAATCTCGCGATTGCAGGCTTTCAATGACGGTAGTTGTTCACGACTGTAAGTACCTATGTAACCTTTGCATCAGTTTACATGTACTAGTTTTATTATTATTGTAAAGTATCTCAATGTTACCTGCCTTACTTGAATATTGATTGAATATAATCTTTATTTACTATATTTGAAATGAATGGTATATTTAGCTCGTTGTTGAGTAAATGATGTAGCATGACTTTAGCAAGTCATTTAAAAGATAGCTAGAAGTGAATCTAATACTTTAAAGTTTGAAATTGCTATTCCGCCAAACAAGCGTGGAGATCAAGCTCATGCCATCTTTGTATATGAAGAGACCTTTGCATTTAAGGGAATACCTAAGAGTTAATATTACATCAATACATTTTCATCTAGTTTATTTTATGACTAGCTTGCCGCGGTGCGGTTACACCCGCGTCTTTGTTTACTGCTCTGCGTCTGTCGTTATTAGCGTGATGTTACATAACCCTATAACCTTCCTCGAGAACTGGGCTATCATAGCTAGCTTTATCTACATATGCCATTCAATAACAACCTGGCACTCTTTACTAACGTATGCGTTTACTAAACTAAACTGCCTTAAACCACAGAAACTGCAAATATACTATGAACTTTGACAGTTAGTATTATTTATATAACTTAAACAAGGGCTCTAAATTTTATATAATTGACGGTCGTTATCTCTGACATTTGAACTATTATAAAAGAAATGTCATTCGCAAGCTTTTCTCGAAGCAATAAAATAAGGCTGTAGTATTTAATTGGTACCTGAATGTAGGGCAGTGGCCGACATTTTGATAAGGTTGCGCTGAACTTTTGTTGTTACGAAACATCTAGTGTTGGGCCCTGTTCCAATATACGAGGATTTATTATTTGTTAATTTATTTTATATTTATCAATGATTACTGCAATCGTATTATAAATTAGGTTAATTCGTACTATTATTTATGATTGAAGTTGTTCTCGATGGCTTTAAGTTTTAAATACCATCGGGGCTTTTTGTGAAATGTTTTTTTTTTTTTTTTTTTATACGACTAAGGTGACAAACAAGCATACGGCCCGCCTGATGGTAAGCAGTTACCGTAGCCTATGGACGCTTGCAACACCAGGAGCATCACTAGCGCGTTGTCGACCCTGTTAAAAACCTTTTAACTCCTTTCTTGAAGAACTCCATGTTGTAGTCTCTCGGGAAAACCTCGACGGGGAGCTCATTCCACAACCTTATCGTACGAGGGAGAAAGTTTCTCTGAAACCTCACTGTACGGGACCTAAGAGGTTCTAAGGTGTGAGGATGAACTCCCAGCCGATGGCGGGAGGTGCGATGATAAAAAGTGGCCGTTGGCACCATCCTAAACAATTCCTCAGAACACAGCCCATTATACAGGCGATAGAATACACATAAGGAGGCAACGTCTCTCCTTAAGCCTAGTGATTCAATACCGCCTGTTAGCTTGGGATTGTCGACAACTCTTACAGCACGCCTTTGGACCGCGTCAAGCGGTTTTATTAATTTAAATGAATTTGAAAAGTACATATGACTGAAATAAATTTGAACCTAATCTCGTGTTTAAGATCTATTAAATTTTTAAGAAATTCAATTAATCGGACTGCTTGACATAGGCCTCTCATAATTTACGCCTTAACATTCAGTTCTCTGCCTTCCGCATCCAGTCTACACCCGCAACCTTTTTCGTCGTCTTTCTACCATTTCATATTACAGTATTATTTTAATATTACTTTGTGTTTTGTCTTTTTCTTTTGTATCATTTATAATAAGGATAGAAATAAAGTAAGGTTAAAATAATATTGCTATAAGAGGTTATAGTAAGGCCCACCCGCATTCCAGACGTAGAGGGTCATGAGCCTTCTTTGTTGGATCTTCTGCTGACTACTCACCCAAATGGCTGTGGGGTAGTGGTCGATGCTCCACTCGGATCATCTGACCACTGCCTTATCCGTAGTAAAGCTCCTGTTGTGAGACCCAATCGCTCTTCGGCAACCGGGTCTCGCAGAGTCTGGCGATATAGCTCAGCAGATTGGGATGGGCTTCGTGAATTTTTCACGTCCTACCCATGGAAGCGGCTTTGGTTCTCCTCCGGAAATCCCGACACATGTGCGGACTGCATTACCGATACGGTGCTTCAGGGGATGGAATTATTCATCCCCAACGCAAAAATCCCGGTCGGCGGTCGCAGTCGCCCCTGGTTTAACAAAACCTGCAGGAGGCGACGCACCTTAAGCAGTCCGCATATAGGGCCTGGAACAGTGCTAGGCAACGCCAGGACCCGCGGGTCAGGGAAGAGAAGCGTAAGTTCAATGCCGCTTCCAGATTCAACAAGAAGGTTATCGCTGAGGCCAAAGCAGAACACGTTGCCAGAATTGGCGAGAGGCTAGAAAGCTATCCTTCAGGGAGCCGTGCATTCTGGTTTCTCGCCAAGGCTGCACAAGGCAATTTCTGCTCGTCCAATCTCCCGCCACTGCGCAAACAAGACGACATACTGGTCCATAGTGCAAAGGAAAAGGCTGACACTTTAGGCCAATTCTTTGCCTCGAACTCGATTCTAGACGACGGGGAAGTCACACCACCCAACGCTCAATGCCGGAAATCCGCATCACTCAACGCGCGGTCAGGCGAGAGCTCAGGCTCCTAGATGTCCACAAGTCGAGTGGACCAGATGGCGTCCCCGCAGTGGTTCTGAAGACGTGCGCCCCTGAGTTGACTCCCGTTTTAACGCGCCCTTATCGTCTCTCATATAACGCTAATAGGGTTCCATCTTCGTGGAAGGTAGCTAACGTCCACCCGATCCCTAAAAAGGGTGACCGGTCGGACCCGTCAAACTACAGACCGATAGCGATAACATCCTTGCTGTCCAAGGTTCTGGAACGAGTTATCAACTCCCAACTCCTGAGGTACCTTGAGGAGCACCAGCTGATAAGCGACCGTCAGTACGGTTTCCGTCACGGTCGGTCAGCTGGTGATCTTCTCGTGTACCTCACACACCGTTGGGCAGAAGCCTTGGAGGGCAAGGGTGAGGCTCTGGCTGTCAGCCTTGATATTGCTAAGGCGTTTGACAGGGTCTGGCACAAAGCACTTCTATCGAAGCTACCATCCTATGGAATCCCCGAGGGACTCTGCAGATGGATCGCCAGCTTCTTGGATGATCGGAGCATTAAGGTCGTTGTTGATGGTGCTTGCTCCGATACCATGATAGTTAATGCTGGCGTACCACAAGGCTCAGTGCTCTCCCCAATGCTGTTTATTCTGCATATCAATGACATGTTAACCATTGAGAACATGCATTGCTATGCAGATGACAGCACGGGTGACGCACGGTACACTAGCTAACAGAATGTCTCTCGGAGCTCCGTGCATGAGAGATGGTTACAACTTGTGTCTGAAGTTGAGGGCTCTCTCGGGCGGGCTCTCGAATGAGGTGGGAAGAACTTAGTTCATTTCAACCCCACGAAGACACAAGTATGCGCGTTCACTGCGAAGAAGGACCCTTTTGTTATAGCGCCTCAGTTCCAAGGAGTTTCTCTCCGTATCTCCGATGACATTGGGATCCTCGGCGTTCAAATATCCAGCAAGGTCCTATTTGGGAGTCATTTGGAAGACAAGGCCAAACTGGCGAGCAAAAAGCTGGGCGTCCTGAACAGAGCCAGACGGTACTTTACGTCATCTCAACGGCTTGTGGTATACAAAGCACAAGTCCGACCGCAGGTGGAGTACTGTTCTCACCTGTGGGCAGGAGCCCCCAAATTCCAGCTCGACCCACTTGACTCCCTCCAACGGCGAGCTGTTCGAATTGTCGACGATCCCAATCTCACAGACAAATTGGAGTCACTGGAGCAGCGGAGGGACTTTGGCTCTCTATGCGTGCTCTATCATATGTTTAACGGGGAGTGCTCTGAGAAACTGTTTGACTTGGTGCCATCGTCTCCTTTCTATCATCGCACCACTCGACATCGCAGCAAAGTTTATCCATACTACCTGGACACGATCTCGTCTAGCACGGTTCGTTTTCAGCGTTCATTTCTCCCACGTACGTGCAGGCTCTGGAACGAACTACCAGCTGCGGTGTTTCCCGAGCGCTATGACATGTCCTTCTTCAAACGAGGTTTAAAAAGAGCATTAATATCACGGTAGGCAGTGTCTTCGCAGAGCCCCTGGCATTGTAGAAGTCTATGAGCGACAGTTACCACTTACCATCAGGTGGGCTTTTAGCTCGTCTGCCACTGTAGGCAATAAAAAAAAAGCCCCTGGTTGGAGGGCATCCTTACCTTATGTTTGCTGAGTCGCAGTCTCCACTCTATATCTGTAATATAAAAATGAATCGTTAAATGTGTTTCTAAGCGCAAATCTCGAAAGCAGCTGAACCGATTTCGCTAATTCTTTTTTTATAATATTCCTTGATGTACGAGGATGGTCCTTATGGGGAGTAAAATTAAAAAAATTGCCCAAATATAAACTTTTTTATATTCCCATCTTTTTTTCCAATCCCAAAATGTTTAAAAAAATGTCCACTCGTGCGAAGCCGGGGCGGGCCCCTAGTAAATAAATATGAATGTTAAAATTCTTCAGTATATGAGAGTGCTCATTGATATTTTATTCTACTAAAATATTTTAACTCTGCCGAATGATATGAGTCAGTGGAGTCTGCAAGTAATAGATTACATTCCACTGGCTATCAGGACCAATGTTAGCAAACTGGTGGCTTCAATTATGGCAAAAATTAAGTAGACTTTTCTTAGAAAATAAAAGTTAAAACTTTTATTCATTTGAACTTGGTGTTGTAAATTGTATATAAACAAACAATATTTTGCACAGTAAGATTTATTCCATCCCTATTTGAACTAGCAACCTATGTTCCTCACGATATTATTTGCGAAGGTACATAAATCAAGTGTATGGCTTCCAAATGTTTTCCACTACATTGACTTAATGTTGAGTCGAGTAGAGCGGTGTGCATATACCCCACGTTTTCAGATTATATTTGTTAAAGTATAGATATTTGTTTATGGCAATAAAACTGCCTTATAATATAAGTTCTTACGTTGTTCACCTTCTATGATAACAGAGTGTAGTCCGTGTGTTTAACTTATTAAAATATTTTTTTACATAACTCATCCATGTACTGTGAAACGGGATGAGAAAGGGTAAATCTAACTTTTAACTTTTAATTGTGTTATTATAATTATTTATTTGTGTTTGTGTTGACCTTGTACGAATTTGTGTCTCTTCTTGTCTGTGTCATATAAATATATTTTCTTTCTTACTTCTTCCTTTCTATTCTAACTATTCTGAGTAACAAAGTCCAAAGGTGTTGTAGCGCTTATTTTAAAAGAAATTAAAGCCTCTTTACCAGCGCATGTGTTCCCATCTAACTTTGATCCTGGGTCTTTTAAGCGGGGCGTGAATAGTGCAGGCCACCATACCAGTAGTTTTTTTTTGAAATGGTGTCCACCACTTCTGGATTCCACTGACTGCTTACCATCAGGCAGAGTGGAGTCACTTTAGTAGGCTAGTATACCAAAAAAAAATAAAGAATTACCCGCAATACGATGTTATTTAAAAAGTTCATACTATTTGCTAGCTAAATTTAAACCATGAAGCTAAATGACTGACATATTTACGTGCAGCCGAAAACTATTGAAATGAGAAGGCTGGAAGATTTTGCTAGAGCCTGTTACGTAATATTAGTACCAAATTCCAACGAAACACAGTAAACAATGCGAGTTGAGAAGGTTCTAGATTCAAACTAGCATTATCTATAATATTACATAAAGTGTAAGTTTGTTTGTTTATTTGAACGCGCTAATCTCCAAAACTATCAGTCGGGTTTAAATAATTCTGTTTGCGTATGATAGCCCATATAGCAGTTGTATTTTAATCTTACCTTGTGTTTTGTCTTTTTCTTTTGTACCATTTAAAACAAGGATAGAGACAAAGTAAGTTTAAAATAATATTGTTATACGTGGTTGTGTTAGGGCCCTAGTTCTTGAGAAAGGCTATGTAAAATCACGCTATTGGCGACAAGAGCATAGCAGTAACTAAAGATGTGGGTGAAAGTACGCTGCAGGAAGATAGTTCAATAATAATTAGTGTAAGTGCAATAAACATTTTCTGTTCAAAGCAATTTTGTTTGACATACCTACTGCAAAGACTGTTATAAACACGAGGTTGTTCTGTTTGCAACTGAGCAAGTAAGTACTAATGGTAAATCGAAATATATACAGATATAATAGATAATAGGTACATTATTTCATCTGACTGCCTCTGTGGTTCGGTTGTACTATGTACTATGTACGGATTGCACGCAGAGGTAGCGGGTTTAATTCCCGCTCACTGCAAATATTTGTGTGCATGAACTTGACTATTTGGTCTGGGTGTTTCTATGTATAATATGTATGTATTAACAAAAAAAGTATTTATGTATCCGCATTTTCTAAAAAAAAGCCATAACACAAGCTATATTATATGCTTACTTTGGGCCTAGATGGCGTTGTGTGTAGTTGGTGTGATATTGATATCCACGAATGGCTTCAATGCGAGTGAATAAAACAAGGCATTTAAAATTTATACGTGCATTTTCAGCTTCATACCACTGTGGGTGTTCACTGCCTTACTCCCCCGTTGTCATGGCAACGGAAGGAAGACTCGATGATTGATGCCGATGAGAGAAACGCAGAAAGGAAGCTTTTAGCCGATATTCCTCGAATGGTCTCGGTTATTCTGTCTAAATCGTTGTTAAATATATACGTGTCGAGTTGGTGAATAACTCATAAAATACTACTAATATTATGAAGGCAAAAGTGTGTGTGTGTGTGTGTGTGTGTGTGTGTGTGTGTGTGTGTGTGTGTGTGTGTGTGTGTGTGTGTATTTGTTACCACTCAGTGACTAAACAGCTAAACAGATTTCGATTAAAATTGGTATGTACATAAATGAAATTGGTATGTGCCGGAGACAGAAATAGAAAATAAAATAAATATTTTTATACCGGAAATCGATCTGGTTCTCGAGTTACGTGTGCAACCGAAGCTGCAGGGTGCAGTTAGTATATGTATAAAAGTATCAGGTAATTTATCTGAATTGAATAAAAAGTCAATTTGAGCTGAGATTCTTAGCTCTTGAGGAAGGTTTTATGTTATGTAACATCACGCTGCTGTTGACGGCAGCAGAGCAGCAACTGAAGAACATTGATATCTTATATGATATCAATGTTATCGAGTGGTTAGTGGTATCAGAATTTTCAAGTTGCCTATAAATTTATGAGACAGGCATCCATTCGACTTGACCTAACGACTGTTATCAACTTGGTAACAGCAGGGACCGACTTTTAATGTGCTCTCCGAAACACTAACCCCCAGTTTCTGAAAGGCTGATAAACGAAAAATTAACTAATCACCTGTTAAATCTCATGTGAAGTACCAAAAAGCACGCTAAAAGCATGGATAATTAGTTTAATTTGATATAATTAGCTACTAATTCAAAGTCAAAGTCAAAGCATTTATTTCATTTTGATCATAAAGTATGATGCTTATGAAAAGTCAACATTACATTTTGTCAGCCAATTGACCTACAGCCAGTTCGCTGACGAGGTAGAGCTGTGAGAAGAACTGGCAAGAAACTCACGCCACTCTTTTCAATCGCCAGATAATTACAGTTATTTGAATGAGTTACAATTTAAACACTCAACGCAACCAAAGAACCATACAAAGTAATTATTACAAATTAACTAATTAATATAATACTAAGATTAAAGAAAGAAAAGAGAGGATTTCTATTATTTAGTTTCAACTAGTATGGTAATTTGACTACGTATTTTAATTAAACCGGTAAATGCACCTCCTGGTCACATTGAACGACAAGGTAATACTGGATTGAATATTAAAAGTATGCCATGCCAAGATTGACCAGTCATCCCAACTAGCACCCGTTCACGAGCATGACGCACGGGCCAGCCATCATCACCCTCGCCATATTAGAGGGAAGGTGATGACCCGATCAAATTAAACCAATTATTCTTGTTTTTAGCAATCCAATTGATTGGTGAGACTGTGATGTGTGATGTGGTAGAATTTACTTTACGTACTAGGCGTTGATATTTAATAAATACGCAATATTAAAGTACTGAATGTAAATCAAATTAATCTACATATTCATATAAGTACCATTATAAATTAATTGCACGTGTTTGAATTTTAATTACCTTTATTTACGTATATCTATTAATATTTGTAATAGGGTAATTATAGTCAGTATAGACTTTTAGCACTTCGACATTTTTAGAATCATTGTTCTTCTTAACACACCATTATGCTAAATACATCCGGCAGGATATAGGCTTGTCCAGTAGCAGTAACGTAATATTTAGTACCTAAGCAGGTAACGCGACTGCTTGTTACCTAGTATTCCTATCCAAGCGCTATAACATGTCCTTCTTCAAACGAGGTTTAAAGAGAGCATTAATATCGCGGTAGGCAGCGGCTTCGTAGAGCCCCTGGCATTGCAGAAGCCCTTGAGCAATAGTTACCACTTACAATCAGCTGTTGGCTTGTCTGCCACTATTTATTTAAACTTCTTGCACAAAATACAATGTAAATGTACAAAGGCGAACTTAATGCAAAAGGCATTCTCTACCAGTCAACCTTTGGGTGATACAGAGATAAAACTTGGTAGGTGCATTCAGTATCGAAAAGTTAAAAATATACTATTCTTATATACATCAAACATATTAATCAAAATACTGCATTTCAATATAAAATAAATAATTACATAAAATAACTGTAGGCAATAAAAAACACTTGTTTTTTATAACGTAGAATAGGTTTCCATATCTCTAGCAGGTTTTATATCATCTATAACTTAATAAAGTTTTTAGTGATAGGTAAATACTAGTTGCAAATTATTAGTTTATCCTGATTAGTAAGACTGTTATTTCCACAAATGTTGGTTATACTAAAGACTTATTACTTTGCTAACTTCGGAAGTGGCGGTATGGAGGCTTTAGAGGAGTTTAATCCTACGCCTGCCGGTGATTTGTTGCGTCTCCAGTTTAGTTTGTTTGACATATTGAATTATTAGGTACACCGCTGAAGGGTGGTTAGTTGGGTGCTTTTGTTCTAATTCTGACAGTAATGAAATTGCTTTTAATGTTTGAATCAACGATTTACACCTAACAATGCCATTTTTAACCGACTTCAAAAAGGAGGAGGTTATCAATTCGGGTCGTATGTTTTTTTTTTTGTATGTTTGTTACCTCATATCTCGGTCATTTATGAACCGATTTGAAAAATTATTTTTTAATTTAAAAGGGTTTGTTCTGAAATTGGCCAATTTTTTTAATATAAGAAATGGTTCAGTAGTTGTATGTTTGTTACAACAGAACTCGGTCATTTATAAACCAGTTTGGAAAATTCTTCTTTTATTTGAAAGGGTATACTCTGAAATCGGGTCCCATGTTTTTTTATAAAGAATGGTTTAGTGGTTTGGCTTCAATTTTATATTTTGTAACAAAACGTATGCAAGGAGTGAAGACGTGTAAAGCAACACGTCGATGTCTTTTGCGACGAATTTTCTGACATTGACATGTCCATGCTCAAGTGCGAAGTGATTTTCAAAATTCATTTTTTGTTAGAAACGAAGTTGCCCTGGATGACACAAATGGTCATCCTATTTGTGCCATTTCATTTTCAGCGTCTTCATTCTTTAGAAGCAGGGGACTATGGTTATCAATATAATTTGGTAGTCGTTAAAGCCAAGTTAGAGGCTGGCACCGACTCCAAAATAACTGATTAAAACTATAAATAGTAAAGTATTATAGGTATCAAGGATTGCGTTGATTCCCCTTTAATGTTCTTTGCTATGGAGTAATTAAAATATTATTTTCTACTTTTTAGTTAAGATTGAACATGTAGTTATTGTTTGAAGTCGGTTTTCATTTATTTTTCTAAAAATTATTTTATTATATTCCAAATCGTTTATTGCAGCAAATTTTGTTTGGGTTTTTTATATCCCAAGTGCTACTAGAAAATTAAGTAATATTAAAATAGTATGTAATATAAAAATGTGTTTATTGAGGGTGTTTAGGAAAATTTTCGCCACCAGCTGTCGCCACTTTGGTAAAAGGTCTTCCATTTTGATAGCGCTATCAAAACAAATATTTTTCAGTGTTCATTTCGAAAATGTTATTGTTTAATTTATAAAATGATGATTACGAAATGAATGAATTCGCGTGCTTAAGGACAAAAGAAATTTGCTGAGAGAGTTTTTGAAATGGCGCCCACGAGGTGGCAGCACCGATGCGTCAGGTCTAGCTGTCATGCGCTTTTAAAGTTTAAAGTTAACCCCTGATTGGTACAATGTGAAAGTTGAAGGGGACCAACTGGTAGCAAATTTTTTTCTAAACACCCTAATTGTGAGCAGACTCTTTGTTGCTGTTGCCAGCGGCTTCACCCGCGTGGGTAGACATACTTACCACAAAAAATATAGAATATGTTACTCGCTAATATTGTAGCTTGCTATACGTGAAAGAATTTTTTAAATTGGTTACGTAGATTTTGAGTTTATTCATAACAAACAAACATATAAAAATCAAATCTTTTTACTTTATAATATTGGTTTAGATTGATCACAATTTTAATAATGCCAAGTAACATGACTTTTCTCTGCTTAACAGTAAACGGTGGCCACCACTATGGCGATTTGTGACGCTTTTTAATCGCTTTATAATAAAATCATGAAATAAACTGCTCGTTTATCACACACGTGAAGACAAAGGTTGTGTTGAATAACGATGATGACATTTTACGATGTGTTTGACGCTTAGAGCATTAATGGTTTAATGCTCTAAGGTCTCCGCACTTAATATTATACGTTGCATAATAGCTAATAAAATATATTTATTACTAGCTTGCCGCAGCGCGGTTTCACCCTCGGTTTTACATCTTTGGTTACTGCTCTGCTCCCGTCGCCAGTAGCATGATGTTACATAGCCTCTAACCTTCCTCAAGAACTGGACTATCATACGCAAAAATAATTATTTAAATCTTATTTAAATCCGACTAGTATTTCTAGAGATTAGCGCGTTCAAACAAACAAACTCTTCGGCTTTATATACAGAGTGTATAAAACAGTATAATATTAAATGCAATTACGTACAGTATGTGAGATTATAACTAAATGTCTTCAATAGTTTAATGAAATAAAAAATGAAATGAAATGAAATGAAATGAAAATTTATTTATTTACATAGGTTAATTAAATTAACACTTATGAACGTCAAAGTTTACAAAATGTCAGCAAATTAACCTACAGCCAGTTCGCTGACGAAGTAGAGCCATGAGAAGAACTGGCAAGAAACTCAGGCCACTCTTTTTAATCGCCAAGTTATTACAATTTTTGTAAGTTACAATTTCAAGTAGCATGCAAAGTGACACAGGCAATACACTTAACTCTATAGGTAATAATTACAGCTTTCTATGTTGTAAAGAAAAAATAAAAAGTAAAAATGTGTGCTTTACAGGCTGCCTCAATTTGCATTAGACACAGGACTACATTTTTAATTTCTTTAATTCACACACATTCACACTGACTTAAGTCATAATCCACGTCGAAGGATAAACGTTGCCGCTCATTACAGAACAGTGAACTTGTCATAATAAATGGTGTATTACTTTGTTACTACTAAAATATTATTTATTTAGTTACAATATTTAAAATTTTTGTTTTCGTCAAATCATTTTGTGATTAATTTGAAATCGTTATACGGATTTGTAATAGCTGCCGTTTCATTTAATATCAAACCGTCGTTTACACTCTATAAGTTATAGATGTATACAATAAGATGTATGAGCAATAAAGTTGTTTACTTATGAGTAAGCACGTCATATTAACCTAGGTCTTGTTTCCGATCTAGATTGGTACGCAAACCTTGATTTATTGTACTGTTATTGTACACATATTTATTGACAGTCAAAACAAAATTACGTAATATAGCATCACGACTTTTCTCCTCAAAGGGGTATGCAGATTTGTTGAAAGTTTTATTCCAATCATTTATGAAAACCGCTGCGATGCCTATCTATGTTACTATTATATAAACCAGAAGAGTTTGTTTGTTTGAACGCGCTAATCTTTGGACCTACCAGTCGGATTTGAAAAAATCTTTTTGTATGTGATAGCCTAGTTCCTGAGAAAGGATAGGCTATGTAACATCACGCTACTGGCGACAGGAGCAAAGCAGTAAGCAAAGACGCGAGTGAAACCGCGCCGCGGAAACCTAGTGACTAAATTCAATAATTGGATTTTTTTTCAGTCTTTTAATTGCTTATTTTAAGATGTTTTCTATTCAAAAACTTTATTGTTCATTACGGCAATCATAGCTGTGGCGCGTCCGTCGAGAATACGAAAGCACCACATTTCTTCCTATGGCTGAAAGCAGTGCACCCATGGGAAAAATCCACATAAAATTTTGGTTTCATGTAGAAAACCATTACCAAACTTGCACAGCAATCGTATACTACTACACCTACCACTACAACAAGGCTTAATCACTACATCACCAAAAATTTTAAGTGAATAAAAAGTAAATATATATGGTAGCAGATCCACGCTGGTTTCAGCATTAATGGGCCAGATCGACAGGGGAAGTACTACCCTCTCATAGTAGATCGACATAAGACTAATAGTATCCATGCGTTTCGTTCGGGGAGTGAGAGTGCCGGAGACCCAAATATCCTCTCGTCCTCTGCCATTCCTCCTTTCCTTTCTCATCCCCTTCTCCGCGATCGGTATCAGATTGGTTTGTTTTTAGGCATTATTACTTCTACAATGCTTGGAAAACACAGCCATCTCTATAGATTACGGTTGTCACTTACAACCAGTTGAGCCGTGTGCTTGGTTGCCATCAAAGCTGCCAAAAAAATTCCTACCTTGCATATTTTCATCATGTTTTCGCTTTCTTCGTGGCCTATCAGAATTGAGTTTGTTCCGCTACGTGGTGCTACGGGCTGATAACATTTAGTCAATGCTGTTACTAATTAAATAACAAAAAAAAACAATCGGTTGCGCAACCATGTAATGTTCACCTTGAATTTGCTACGAATCAGCTAGAATGCTGGTATAAACAACTTTATTTAGAAAAGTCGTAAGTGACATTATATCGGTGAATAAACTTGATGTAATGAATGAATACAAGAAACTAAAAGAAACACATATTGTTAAAATATAATTATTATAAGCTTAATAACCGTCTGTGTACTAACTGCCACGTAGAAGTCTCGAATTCGATCCCTGTGATCGTGTACGTGGTATTGAGTTTTGGGTGAAGAAAATATCAGTAACAACCCAAAGCTTGTAACAATGAATCCCAATCCACAGGCTTGCCCCTCAGTTAAATGGGAACCAACATAGCCAAACGTAGAAATTTTACACTTCTATCTTAATTTTTAAGGCATCTTACTAAAACCGCCATATTGGAGGCCACCATACCAGCAGTAGATGATGGCTTTTGGAATGGTGATCGTGATGATCACCATTCCAAAAGCCACCTACTTGTGAATGGTTTCGGGTGTAGATTGAATATGAAACGCGGAGAACCGAGGGTTATGGCGTAATCTATACTTAATATTACAAATGCTGTCTGTCTGTTACGCTTTTACGCTTAAACCACTGAACTGATTTTGATGATATATTTTTTACAGAGATAGATTAGACCTCGGGGAAACAACATAGGGGTTGAAATAAGGGATAAAGTTTGTATCAAAATAGTTAATGTATAAACTGAGATGAAACCGACATTCACACAGGTGGAGCTGCGGGCAACAGCTAGTTTGGTACATAGGTTTGTAGTTTGTCAAGCGCTTACAGGTGAATCTTACAGACATCTATTGTTTTACTACTTTAAACTTCGTCTGAGTCCTTGATACAAAGCTAAAACAACATATTTTGTTTAAAAAAATAAAGAATAACATGTTTTTATACTTTTAAACGAGACACGTGAAATAACACGGAAGTGTACCTTTCATCGTAAACAATACATTTCTTTTTTTTATGGTTAATTAGTGCTTCACGACACAAATAAATTGTGATGTCTAAATTTATCAATGCTCCTTATTATGGTTTGTATATTGTTATACATCGTATTTATAGTATCGATATGTTTATTAAGGTATCATATTAACAATATATCTATCCCACATAATTTTACAAAATTATATTTTATCGATATAGCTACATATATGCCACAGATCGTCAAACCGAACTTTAAATGATCAATATTATTGTAGAGACAGAATATTCTTCATGTAACTCGAGAACTATACAATATACACACATACGATTACGTTTAAGGTATCAATACACTATCGCATCGATTGCTAAAATCGATACATATCAATGGCAATACACAGAACAATTTATAAGTGACCTCTTAGGTCACGGTCGAGTTTGTAGGTATATTAACATAAATACTGATGTGTCTGCTCGTAATGTTATCGAATTGCCTTGGAAACAACACCAAATTGTTCTTTTATAAATAAAATGCCTTATTAACGAAAATTATTTGCTTAAAAAGCTATTTTTACAAGAATTGTTTTAAAATTGCCTAATATAATATTATGTAGGTACTAAGTAATTTATTTTATTGCTGTTTTTCGCATTGCAATAATAAAATAAAACCGACAATTTATCTGCTTAGATTTAAATGTATTAAAATAAACTCTAGTAATTATAAATGTATTATTTTTAAAATTGTTGTTAGGAATCAGCTGGACCTTACGTACTTATTGGATCTGCTAGCCTGTCTAGTCTGCTTCCACTACCCTTACAGTAGCCAATACGTGTTCCTTGATGAGCACTGGATACATACACACAACACTACTTAGGTGCTTTTAGGTGCTGTTGCTATGATTATGATGCTGCAGTCACCTACATGGTAGATGCTACATCTGTACTGCACAAACTTTCTTACTTAATTTACTCTGTCTTACCTTTCTTTGATAATATCAATGTCCAATCCATACGATTTTGATCGAATTTGATAGAGAGCTAAAATAAACCTTGGAAAACAACATAGGCTATTTTTATAGCGCAAAAAAGCTTGTAGGGGTTGAAATTTGGGATGAAAATTTGTATAGACAATGCGATCTATATGACATTCATGCGGGCGGAACTGCGGGTAACAGCTAGTATTGAATAAATGATGAACGAGAGGATCCAGGACTGACTAAAGTGACAAAGGTTCAGAGGTCTTGCATCAGAAATCCTGATAATATTATCCAGTCCCTGTTTTCATGACACATTTCGTTACAAATTTCTAAAAACTTAATCCGTTAGATACAAACGTTAACTGCTAAAACTGATTATTCTTTTCCTACAAGGCCAAACCTATGGTATACATAGATTTACTACAATCCCAAAGGGTCGTGAATAGGTATACGACATCAATAACATCTACCATTCACGCCCAAACGCATTGAAATCAATTTTCATTAGAGACCAACTTTAACGGGGTCAAAAGGATCTCAAGTGTTCACCCATTGTAAATCCTGCATGTTTATTATTATACAATACGGTCTAACGTCTGCGTCGTCACCAAGGTTAGTCGCCACTGTAGAATTCTATTATAGCTATAGAACTCTACAAACAAATTCTACCGTTTGAAGAAGTAGACGTTGCTATAACGTCTATCGCTTTTAACTGCCAACACTAACGTATAGTGGCCTGTTTGTGGTCCCCAAATGTTAAAATACTTTTTTTACTCCTCATTTTCTTGGCCTTGGCTTGGTTGTGTTTTCTAAGCCTTATTTCTGCAATGCTTAGGCAACACAGCCATTTCCATAGGTTACAGCTACCACTTACCATCACATTTATAGAAAAGGCGTAATATTTTTATATAATTTTAATTTTAAGGCTAAAAAACGTGTAAAAATAATCGGTACATACGACCTATTTTATGAATGATGCATTTTGACGATAGTCAAATATTAAAGGCACTAATCATTTATTTATTGAATTGTATTAACGACCTAAAAGGTGATAACAATAAGTTGAATTTAGAATAATATATATTTAGCATAAAATCAGTGATTCTTTTTCATTCAAATGCTAACTACAGTAGAAAGCAACTATAGTAAATCGGGCACAATCCATCGATGCGTGAAGCTATAAATTGCGAAGGCAGGCACGCTTGTCAGCGGGTAATGTATTACGAGTAAAGGAGGGAGAAACCTTTTATTGCGTTACGTTGGGGTTAACTCACATGAGTTACGGTCAGGCAGCATTTGCATTAATGAAAGGACCACATGATTGGTTAAAATGAGATAGATATATAGATTTTAGTGAGTGTGAGAGAGAGATGTAATGGATAATGCAATTCGTCGTAACAAGAATTGGATGTTTATGCTAATGGCGGATATAAGACAATATCCTCGACATGGTGATATTCCAATTTAGAGGGTATACTCTCAAGTATGCATCTGCCTAACATCACTTTACATAATTTTATGTGTTAAACTCATCCTTAATTTTAACAAGATGTGGTTGGTTGTAAGAAAGGAGCAGCCGAAGTACTCTTGCCTTATTTACATCAGAATCATGATTAAGCTGCTTTATATGCTTTATTTATTTACATTGTAAATTAGAACATAATTTTTGTGATGTTCTTATAGAGCAATTTGAATTTACATTTAAAAAATGAAAAGGAACATTCAGTATTTTTTTACAACCCTCCTAAATAAGATCGACGTTAGAGTAGTAGTATCCGTACTACTTTTTGAGTTCCGTTCGGTGAGTGAGAGCGCTGGCAGCGTTAATACCCCTCGGTCCTATTCCTTTTCACTTTTCCTTCCTCATCCACTTCTCCGTGGTCGGCAAAGGTCTCATAGAAGATCGACGTAAGAGTAGTAGTATCCCTACTACTGCGTTTCGTTCGGTAAGTGAGAGCGTCGGAGGCTCAATTTCCCCCTTTCCTCTTTCCACATCTCCCTCATTCCCTTCCCCTACCCCATTCCCAGCCGCCATAGTGGAGGCTACCATACCAGCAGTTTAAGACGATGGCTTTTGGAATGGTGGCCACCACTTCTGGATTCCACTGACTGCTACATGCCTAGATAATATTTTCTGCAACTGTCAGTCTTTAAATAGTTCTATATTGAATGATTTAACATCTGATCACTATGGGCAAAAGGTTGAATTGCCTGTAATTAAAATACCTAAAGTTAATTATAAAATCACATGTAGGCCAGTGACCTCTGAACGCCTGAAACACTTTAGCGAGAACATTAGTACTAAAGTTACCAATATAGATCTTAGTCGCGACGATCCTGACAGCCTCTACCTATCTTTGTTTAATTTAATTAAGGTAGAATATGAAAATATTTTTAAACCCAAGACTTTCAATAAAAATATTAAAATTAAATTTTGTGGCTGGGCAACAACAGGCATCTATAAAAGTAGAACTAAACTGTTTGAACTATATGGTATGAAAAAATATAATACAAATCCGAACTTTGTAGATTACGTTAGGAATTATTCAAAAATTTTTAAAAAGGCTTGTACCACAGCCAAATCTTTATACATAAGTAATAAAATTAAAGAATCTGACAACAAAATCAAAACAACTTGGAGTATCATTAACAATGAAACTGGACGAACCACATTGCGGGATACTAACTTTGAACTTAACGTAAATAATAAAATTATTTCAGATAATTTAGATGTAGCACAAACATTTAATAATTTCTTTATAAACATACCTGTTAATGCAACCAGGTCCTTAGATTCTTGCCCAGTCAAAGCCGAAACTTTAGCTAGGGTTAGCGTGGGAGAGTGCAGCGTTTTATTTAGTTTCAAGTATATTAACCCCAATGATGTGATAAAAGTGTTTAAGTCACTTAACTCAAAAAGAACTGCTGACTTATGGGGTATTTCAACGAATCTAATTAATAATATAATATCTAGTATAGCTCCACACCTTGCCACAATATTTAATAGATGTGTGGACACAGGCGTGTTTCCTGATCTGATGAAACACAGTAAAGTAATACCTTTATTCAAAAATGGATCAAAAAGTGACGCAACTAACTTTAGACCGATTTCCATATTGCCAGCTATTAGCAAAGTGTTTGAGAAAATAATTTTGCAGCAATTAGAAAGTCACTTTGTCTCAAATAAATTGTTACACAAAGAGCAATATGGCTTTACTAAAGGTCGTTCTACAATAGATGCAGGTATTACATTGATTAAGCATATTTATAGTGCCTGGGAAAATTCGATGGATGCTATTGGTGTCTTCTGTGACCTTTCAAAAGCCTTTGATTGCGTCGAACACAATACGCTTCTACGAAAACTCAGTCATTATGGTATTAGGGATGCTGCACTCAATCTAGTTGCCACTTACTTAAGCAATAGAATACAATATGTTGATATAAACGGAAGTAGGTCTACCGGATTACCTGTAGCTATGGGCGTGCCACAGGGTTCCATTTTAGGCCCTTTTCTTTTTCTGATTTATATCAATGATTTGCCATTCCATATTCAGAATTTTTGCGACATTGTACTGTTCGCTGATGACACATCACTTTTATTTAAAGTGGATCGTAAGGAAACTAACATTGATAAAGTGAATAGCTCACTAGTGAAAGTTCTGGACTGGTTTAGTGCGAATAACCTACTGCTTAATTCAAAGAAAACTAAATGTGTTAAATTTACTATGCCCAATACTAAAAGCCTAGCTATTAATATAAGTTTAAATAATGAAACTTTGAGCTTTGTTGAGTCTACAGTTTTTTTGGGTTTAACTTTAGATAACAAGCTTCAATGGGGTACCCAAATATCGTGTCTTGCTGGTAAACTCAGTTCCGCAGCCTTTGCGATAAGAAAGGTAAGACAGTTTACCGACATAGAAACAGCTAGACTTGTCTATTTCAGCTATTTCCATAGCGTGATGTCATACGGTATACTGCTCTGGGGCAAGTCTGCGGATATTGAGTCAATTTTTATAATTCAAAAACGAGCAGTGCGATCTATTTACAATTTGGGCCCTAGGGTTTCACTAAGAGAGATTTTTAAAGAAATAGGTATTCTGACGGTGGCGTCTCAGTATATCTTCGCCAATATTATGTTTATCAAGAAAAATATAGACTTGTATTCCAGAAACTGTGACATGCACTCTGTGAATACTCGAGGTAAACATAAATTAGTTGGTACATATTATCGCCTACATAAAGTAAACAACTCATTTGCGGGTCTAGGTGTACGTTTCTATAACAAATTACCCATTGACATTATGAATCTACCCCTACAAAAATTCAAACAAGCTGTTAAAAACCGCCTTATTCTAAAGGGTTATTATACTATTAATGATTATTTAAATGATAAAGCAGCATGGGTATAGTTGCTCGTTTAATGCAAGATTAATGTTATATTGATTATTATTGTTGTAGCTATATTGACTATTATTATCATTAAGTATATTGATATTTTTTTTATTGTACTTATATTGACTATTATTATCATTCAGTATATTGATTATTATTATAGTAATTATATTGACTATTATTGTAATTATGTTGACTATTGTAGTAAAAGTTTAATGTGAAGTGAATGCATACCATGATCATTACGAGTTCGTAAGGCATAATACATTTTATTAGGGTTCTTTTACCACCCATGCCCTGCATTGTCATGCTCACTAAAATGTCATTGCTTGTGGTGTCGTATTGGCCGGGTCATCACCTTCCCTCTAATATGGCGAGGGTGATGATGGCTGGCCCGTGCGTCATGCTCGTGAACGGGTGCTACTTGGGATGACTGGTCAATCTTGGCATGGCTTACATTTAATATTCAATCCAGTATTACCTTGTCGTTCAATGTGACCAGGGGGTGCATTTACCAGTTTAATTAAAATACGTAGTCAAATTACCATACTAGTTGAAACTAAATAATTGAATTCCTTGTTTTCTTTCTTTAATCTTAGTATTATATTAATTAGTTAATTTGTAATAATTACTTTGTATGGTTCTTTGGTTGCGTTGAGTGTTTAAATTGTAACTCATTCAAATAACTGTAATTATCTGGCGATTGAAAAGAGTGGCGTGAGTTTCTTGCCAGTTCTTCTCACAGCTCTACCTCGTCAGCGAACTGGCTGTAGGTCAATTGGCTGACAAAATGTAATGTTGACTTTTCATAAGCATCATACTTTATGATCTAAATGAAATAAATGCTTTGACTTTGACTTTGACTTTGCTTACCATCAGGCAGGGTGGAGTCACTTTAGTAGGCATTAACAAAAAAAGGCTTGGTTGTGTTCAGGGGGCCGTTGCCACCAAAGCTGTATAAAAAAAATTACATAAAACTATAATTAATTTAATTGGAGACAAATTCCATTACAAAGAAAACATACGACCCGAATTTTTTTTTTTTTTTTTTTTTTTTTTTTATTGCCTATAGTGGCAGACGAGCCAACAGCCCACCTGATGGTAAGTGGAAACTGTCGCTCATAGACTTCTGCAATGCCAGGGGCTCTGCGAAGCCGCTGCCTACCTTGATATTAATGCTCTCTTTAAACCTCGTTTGAAGAAGGACATGTCATAGCGCTCGGGAAACACCGCAGCTGGTAGTTCGTTCCAGAGCCTGCACGTACGTGGGAGAAATGAACGCTGAAAACGAACCGTGCTAGACGAGATCGTGTCCAGGTAGTATGGATGAACTTTGCTGCGATGTCGAGTGGTGCGATGATAGAAAGGAGACGATGGCACCAAGTCAAACAGTTCCTCAGAGCACTCCCCGTTGAACATACGATAGAGCACGCATAGAGAGCCAAAGTCCCTCCGCTGCTCCAGTGACTCCAATTTGTCTGTGAGATTGGGATCATCGACGATTCGAACAGCTCGCCGTTGGAGGGAGTCAAGTGGGTCGAGCTGGTATTTGGGGGCTCCTGCCCACAGGTGAGAACAGTACTCCACGTGCGGTCGGACTTGTGCTTTGTATAGCACAAGCCGTTGAGATGACGTAAAGTACCGTCTGGCTCTGTTCAGGACGCCCAGCTTTTTGCTCGCCAGTTTGGCTTTGTCTTCCAAATGACTCCCAAATTGGACCTTGCTGGATATTTGAACGCCGAGGATCCCAATGTCATCGGAGATACGGAGAGAAACTCCTTGGAACTGAGGCGCCATAACAAAAGGGTCCTTCTTCGCAGTGAACGCGCATACTTGTGTCTTCGTGGGGTTGAAATGAACTAAGTTCTTCTCACCCCATTCGAGAGCCCGCCCGAGAGAGCCCTCAACTTCAGACACAAGTTGTAACCGTCTCTCATGCACGGAGCTCCGAGGGACATTCTGTTGGCTAGTGTACCGCGCGTCACCCGTGCTGTCATCTGCATAGCAATGCATGTTCTCAATGGTTAACATGTCATTGATATGCAGAATAAACAGCGTTGGGGAAAGCACTGAGCCTTGTGGTACGCCAGCATTAACCATCATGGTATCGGAGCAAGCACCATCAACAACGACCCTAATGCTCCGACCATCCAGGAAGCTGGCGATCCATCTGCAGAGTCCCTCGGGGATTCCATAGGATGGTAGCTTCGATAGAAGTGCTTTGTGCCAGACCCTGTCAAACGCCTTGGCAATATCAAGGCTGACAGCCAGAGCTTCACCCTTGCCCTCCAAGGCTTCTGCCCAACGGTGTGTGAGGTACACGAGAAGATCACCAGCTGACCGACCGTTACGGAAACCGTACTGGCGGTCGCTTATCAGCTGGTGCTCCTCAAGGTACCTCAGGAGTTGGGAGTTGATAACTCGTTCCAGAACCTTGGACAGCAAGGATGTTATCGCTATCGGTCTGTAGTTTGACGGGTCCGACCGGTCACCCTTTTTAGGGATCGGGTGGACGTTAGCTACCTTCCACGAAGATGGAACCCTATTAGCGGTATATGAGAGACGATAAAGGCGCGTTAAAACGGGAGTCAACTCAGGGGCGCACGTCTTCAGAACCACTGCAGGGACGCCATCTGGTCCACTCGACTTGTTGACATCTAGGAGCCTGAGCTCTCGCCTGACCGCGCGTTGAGTGATGCGGATTTCCGGCATTGAGCTTTCACACCGCGACATGTTGGGTGGTGTGACTCCCCCGTCGTCTAGAGTCGAGTTCGAGGCAAAGAATTGGCCTAAAGTGTCAGCCTTTTCCTTTGCACTATGGACCAGTATGTCGTCTTGTTTGCGCAGTGGCGGGAGATTGGACGAGCAGAAGTTGCCTTGGGCAGCCTTGGCGAGAGACCAGAATGCACGGCTCCCTGAAGGATAGCTTTCTAGCCTCTCGCCAATTCTGGCAACGTGTTCTGCTTTGGCCTCAGCGATAACCTTCTTGTTGAATCTGGAAGCGGCATTGAACTTACGCTTCTCTTCCCTGACCCGCGGGTCCTGGCGTTGCCTAGCACTGTTCCAGGCCCTATATGCGGACTGCTTAAGGTGCGTCGCCTGCCTGCAGGTTTTGTTAAACCAGGGGCGACTGCGACCGCCGACCGGGATTTTTGCGTTGGGGATGAATAATTCCATCCCCTGAAGCACCGTATCGGTAATGCAGTCCGCACATGTGTCGGGATTTCCGGAGGAGAAGCAAAGCCGCTTCCATGGGTAGGACGCGAAAAATTCACGAAGCCCATCCCAATCTGCTGAGCTATATCGCCAGACTCTGCGAGAGCCGGTTGCCGAAGAGCGATCGGGTCTCACAACAGGGGCTTTACTACGGATAAGGCAGTGGTCAGATGATCCGAGTGGAGCATCGACCACTACCCCATAGCCGTTTGGGTGAGTAGTCAGCAAAAGATCCAACAAAGAAGGTTCATGACCCTCTACGTCTGGAATGCGGGTGGGCTGCATTACCAGTTGAGAGAGGCCATAGGCCGAGGCCATATTGAAGACAGTTCTGCCCGGGAGGTCAGTGGTCCGGGACCCCAGCCATTCTTTATGGTGAACGTTGAAATCACCTAGGACCACCACCTCCGCAGACGGATGCTGTTCCAATATTTGGTCAATCCCCCCTTGGACGTTCTCGGTTATTTGGGTGACTCCCATATCACTGGCCGGAGACCTGTAAAGGCACGAGTAGATTCGGGTAAGACCCCCATGGTCTACCCGCAGCCATAATAATGATAGGTCCCGGCGTTCGAGGGCCCGAAGGCGGCGACAGCAGATATCACCCCGTACGAAAACGCACACCCCAGCCTTCCGGTGGAAAGCATGTTCCAGCTCGTAGCCGGGGTATTTAAGGTACGATATATCGTCCGGGGTACATATCTGCGTCTCCGTTAAAAAGAGCAAGGCAGGCCGCGCCGACTCAAGGTGTTGATGGACGGCGTCGAGATTACTGTGAAGACCCCTGATATTGCAGAAATCCATTGTAAATGTGGATTTGGTGTCCGCCGTAGATACGTTGCTCTTTCTCTTTCTTGTGGCCATAGTTTGTAGAGAGAGTGGGGGTGAGGTGTAATTTGGGAGGCGAAATCAAGGTGATACCCAAAGAAAGAGCGGTGTGTTGGACCCGACCAATCCGGGAGTTGAGTGAAAAGCTGACGCGGGGCACGGAAGGGCCCCCGATGCCCCCCCGCTCACAACCGCCGGGATCCACTCCGGTCTCCCATTCCGGCACAACGGCTATGAGACGGGATTTTCGCCAGCTGGCGGGACAGCCTCCCGTGCGGGATACACACGGGTTCGGGTCCCCTACTGACTGGCAGGTGGCCGACGGATAACCATTCCCATCGGGTCTCCCTGGACCCCGCGTCAACTCGTCACGCTCAACGAACAGGCCAAGACTTTTACCACCGCACGTCTCAAGCATCACCAAAACTTCGCCACCCAATTGGGAAAGGAAATAGGAACACAGGAACGGCTGTTTCCCCCTTCGTACGAAACACAGCTGAGCTGCTATTACGGCCGAAATAGGTAGAATTGTGGTACCAACCCGTGCGGGTCTAGGTTAGACCCTACCACTATAGTCAGGAGAGGGAAGGAAAGACGGGGACTTCATATCGCGGATGTATAGGTGTACGATAATGAAGGCTCGAGGTGCCGGGGGCGCGTACCCGTATCTCCCGAAAAGCAACCGGACAGGTTGCAATCCAGTCGATTCTCTGACAGCAACTGAATTGAGAACCTTCTCCTTTATAAGTCCGTTAAAATATTCAAACACCGTCAGTTTTGGTAAAACCCATTTTCCAAGTTAAAAATAATACAATATATGTGCATGAAATGACCTCTCTCAATGACATGTCAGAGAATAAAAGTTTTCGACTCCATTTCACGTATATTTACCATTAAAAATAATTTAATTGAAATTCTAATTAAATATTCAGTTTTGGGTCAAAATTGTGTACAATATATTCAAATTTTAGGATTGTAACTCATTCCATTTGGAAATTAGAAACTTTGTACGGACAAGCAACAATAGAGTTCTGTTTTGCCCTTTAGGCATGAAAGTCCGAAAATTACTTCGGAGCAATTCTTTCTTAGAAGTTAATCAAAGAGAGAAATGAAAGAAAGTTATTTTCACTGCTTTTTTGGTCAGTGGTGCAAATAGAGGAATTCGCTATTGAGTTTTAGATCAATAGCACAGCTGAAGAATAAAGTATTGTTTTAAATTATAAACTGTCCAGAATCCTGAAACCTTTAGACCTACCAAGAATCTAGACAAAGTAAATATAGAGGGCCTAGGCAAGTGGCATAAATGCTAATAGAATAAATAAAAAAATGTATGGGATTGACATATGCTAACGACAAGTCTAGGCCCTCTAAACGATCTGCATCGAATACTTTCTCGATACTTTGATTGTGATTTCTAGTTTGAGAACGTTTTCCATTAACCTTTGCACACTGTTTCACAAGCAAACTATGTTTTCCTTGCATTTTGTTTTTTAAATACGCTGATTCTTATTCTAAATATTTATCATTTAATTATGTGACAGTCGCAGGCCGAGGCGTCGCCTTGCCTTTAGCTCTACAAAAAGAAGGTGCTCGCTAGCTCAATATGTAATTATATTATGTTGCCGGTATAGCGCATTAGGAGCACTGAAATCTTACTTACTTACCAGCGAAAAAGAATTACTGTTCAATAGTAGTCTTTTGAATATTAAAGTGTCAGTTTGACTTGATCCAATTTCGACAAAAAATCAGAGACAAACTTCTTATACTTAACCTCAGGTATAACACTTATCCAGGCTATTACGCCGTATTACATAATTTTGATATTTCAAAGCGGAAACACAAACACTTGAGTTTGCAATAAACCAGCAATCTTTTATAATATTGTGATGACTAAGTTCATGAAGTGGACTACATTTAAGGATAAACGTATGATTTTATGAATACATAATAACAAGCAGTCGTTTTCTCCATATTCGCGAAATAAGATCCCCATACAAACAACTCGTCACGGTTAGGTAACCGACCCATTTGTAGTTTATCATTAATTCATTATACAATAGTAATGTACACTATCTTTGTGATTATCTATATACTGAAACTTTGTTGTCTCTCTCGCTCTATAATAGTCGCTAGATTCAATTACAAAGGTCTTAATGTTAGATGGCTGTTGGTACAAAATGTTAAAGTGTTTTATTTCGGTTAATTTATAAGTCACTTGTAAAAATGAGTACTTTCAAGATGTTTGAAACATGACAATTGTTATAAATCATTGCATGAACTTTACTCTTATAAAGAGATATTTGCCTTTTGTTTCGTTGCTTTTCGTTGCTAAACCTTATTTAAATTTAAAGACCAGATTTCTTCATATTGTTATCCTTCAGTATATGTATATAAGTAACGTTTAAATTACTTACTCGCCCAAACAAACTTCTCAATCAGGCATAACGTATTAAAAGTAAGAATTATGTACAAAATGATTATAAGTCAGTTTTATTTTTAAACGTAGGCTTCATCTAAGTCAGTTATCATAATGTGACTTGGAATTGCGAAAGGCAAATCATAAACCAGAAATTGCTCTTCATGAATAATTCCGTTAAAATCAAGTTATAAACATTTTCTTACTATATCTACCCCTCTATATCCTCCTAAATCAAAACTCCTTCAGTTAAACCAAACACAGTTATTTTTGCCATCGCATTTTTAACAAGTTTTCCCCTGTTCCCGCCACTCACTTTTCGAATTAATTATTAAGTAATCCCAAAGAGGTGTTTTGTAACTTTCTGTTTCGTCCGCGTTCTCCCTTGTGGACCGTAGCCCTAGATTGCTATCCTTTTTGTGTTGTGTGTTGCTTATATAAATATAAATGAATTATTCTACTATATATGATGTTTTGCTTCTATTATTTTATATTATTTATTTTGTAGAAAAACGGACTTAAGCCTAAGTCAACCAGATTCTACCTACTTCAACGTTTGGCACAGAGGTCAGAATCAGGTTTTTGCTATTGGTGAAAACTATGAATATTAATGTAAATAGCTCTTTTGATCGATTTACCTTAAATGCAAGATGCCAAGGAAGGCGTTATACCTAAACATGAAATTTGCCTAAAAAGCTGTTTACCTAAAATGAAAGACGCCGATGAAGTAGTATGCCTGAGGCCCTACGACAATGTAAGCGTGAGCTTAGGTCAATCCCATACATTTTTAAATCTATTCTATGAATAGAATAGATATCTATGCCGCTTGTCTAGGGCCTCTGCAATGTGAAATTGACTAAATAGTAAATTGTTTATTGATTACAGTGTTACATTTTATTCAAATCAAATCAATTATTTATTCTTTTTTTTTTTTTTTAATATAGGTATTTTATTAATAATGTAATAATGTAATAAGTGGGGTAAACATTACGTTTTTTATTTCAAATTATTAAAGTTTCAAATATTTCATATATTATTTCAACAACTACACACAACGCCATCTAGACCCAAAGTAAGCATATTATATGCTTGTATTATGGGTTCCAGAATACGGATATACATACTTAAATACACATACACATTGTAGATAAATTACACCCAGACACAGAACAAACAATCATGCTCATCACACAAAGGTTTGTCCTGGGTGGGAATCGAACCCACGACCTCCGGCTTAGCAGTCAGGGTCACTAACCACTAGACCAACAGGCCAGTCGAATAAGGATAAAATATACGTAAATATTCAGATATAAATAGTTGATATCGGTTTAAAGATCTTTATTTCTCAAAGAACATTACATTGTTCACTTAAAGAGAAACTTAACTAATTTACATTAGGTTATTTTTAAACAGGCGTTCAGACTAAATATAATATGTAGTAATTTTGACAATTATAATTGTTACAACAGCGTAAACAAACATTAATTATTATCTAATAAATGTAGTTTTAATCTTTTCTTAAATATGGGTAACGATGCAGATTCTTTAACACTTTTCGGTAATTTGTTGTATAGCCTTACTCCCTCAAATTGGATATTATTTTCTTACCGTGTATAGTTCTAACTGATGAGATGACACTTGTAAATTATCTTTGTTTCGTGTGTTATACTTGTGTGATTTTTGTTTAAATGATAGTTGTGTATGTGTGTTAGTGGTTAATATTTTCCTTATAGTTAGGCATGTGTGATAAGTATATAATTGTTCCAAGTTAAATAATTTAGTTTTTTTGTACAGTTCTACTGTTGGCGTTAGGTATTTATAGTTAAAAAGCACTTTAACTACTTTATTTTGTGTTCGTTGGAGATATTGTAAATTTGTTTTTGCTGCTTGGCCACACACCTGGATTAGGTACTCTAGATGAGGCTTAACTAAAGTATTGTATACAGTATGTCTTATGTTATATGGTACACATTTCGCAATGTTACGTAGTGCACCTGTGAGTGGTATTATTTTGGATTTTATGTAGTCAATCAAGGTTTGAAAGTGAGCCTATTATCCAAAATTAAACCTAAATATTTCTCTTGATTTGATTTTTTTATATATATATATAATTATGTAATACATATAAAATGAATATGAATATTTAACTTTTTCTTTGCCTGCTGTCCTTTATTACTTGGGTTCGTCGTAAAATGTATTTTCTCATATACTCTCTTGTCATCCGAACTAACGATTTTTTTCTTTAATGTCATTATATAAAATGTATAAACATTGTAGTCGATTTTGGCAATTAAGTGTAGGCGTTGAACTCGAAAATCTCACTAGCCTTAAAAGTGCTATATTATGTAACTACTAGAAAGCGATAGGTTACTTTCTGATTAAACACTAAATCTCTCAAACTGCTTGACCTATGGAGCTGAACTTTGGCAAATACGTAGTTTATAGGTAGATGTCAGCGAATAAAGTATTTACATGACAGTGTAGAATTAAAAGGAACTACCGGGTCGTTAGATTAGTCAAGCTAGCGAGGTATAATGATATTACTTAGTAAGTATTCAGTTTAAAAAACAAACTTTTTGTTTCTTGTTAAATAGACTACTCCTGCAGAAGAAAATAAGCCCTACACCGCGAGGGTTAGAAGATCGACGTAAGAGTAGTAGTATCTGTACTACTGCGTTTCGCTCGGTGAATGAGAGCGCCGGAGGCCCAATTTCCACCCTTTCCTCTTTCCTCACCTCCCTCACTCCCATCTTCTAACCCCATTCCCAGCCGCCATAGTGGAGGCCACCATACCAGCAGTTGAAGAAAATGGTATGGTGGCCACCACTTCTAGATTCCACTGACTGCTTACCATCAGGCGGGGTGGAGTCACTTTGGTAGGCTAATATTAAAAAAAAAGGAAAAAAAGGACTTTACAAACATACACAACATTCGAACCAAAATTAATGGATCACACAATATTTTGTGTCGGGAATTGGGGATCGAACCCACAACCACAAGCACAGCAGTCACTGGCGCTACCACTGAACCACAGAGGCAAACAAGTGAAAGAATCTTCATCTTATAACCGACTGGGACATGTTGTAATAAGGATATACCTCTGCATAATCAGACACTATAAAAGCAACAAGTACAGTTGCCCTATTTAATATGTAAATTATCCTCTTCCATCAAGTTGACTGTAATAAAAATGTTTTACTTTACTTTTAAATTAAAATTACTATTTTTTTGCATTTCAGTCCATAACATGTCAGTGTAGGTATATCTCACCAGACGACAGCCTTATTATTTTGTGAATAAACTTATTTCTCAGAATAAACACTAGAAGCGCTGTTCATTTCTGAAAGTATTTTGCACTATCACACAAACGCTTGTTTACTCATGCCAAAATTTTAAAAACCAGTTAATTCAAGTTTGATGTGCAGTGAGTTACTTTTGATGCCTGATTAACAAGATAATTAACTTTCTTTCGGACTTCTTAAAGGTATTTATATAGTAAAAATGTCTCCGTAAAGTTATTGAAACACAATTGCTATAGTATTATTATGAATCAACATGAATGACTAATATAGTAAGGAAATGAAAACACATAACCGTACGTTAGGTGAAGAGGAAGTGACGCCGTAGCAACTGAACGTTAAAGGCAAGAGAATGTCACACGATGATGGGTTTCATGCTTCCTTATGTACTTCCTGGGAGCCGATTCTTTACGATAAAGCCAAACATAGCCAGCCATGTATCGTTACATTTTAGTAGATGGGCAAGTTCACTGAAATGTCCATGTATACATTGAGATATCAATATTTAGTTTGAAATCCTGATTAAGGCATAATACAGGAAGGCATTTTATTAATACAGGGAGGAATTTTATTTAAGATAATTTACCTGATAACTTGTTTGAAGAAAGTTTATCTACATAAATAAATTTTTACTATAACTATATTACATACTAAAGCGAAAGAGTTTGTGTGTTTGAACGCGTAATCTCAGTTACTACCATGCCGGATTTGAATAATTCTTTTTGCGTTTGATAGCCTAGTTCTTGAAGAAGGTTATGGGCTATATAATTTCACGCTATTGGCGACGGGAGCGAAGCAGCAACCAAAGATGCGGTTGAAATCGCGCCGCGGAAAGCTAGTTGTTAATATGACACAATAATTGTGCTTACGATTGCTGAATATTTTAATAGGATTGTTCATTATTAGTTCAAATTTAATCACAGTGTCTAATCTTAGAATCTGCTCCTATTTATTGCAACCTGTAATAGCTGATTATAGAAAAGGCTGGATTTTTTTCTTCTATTAGCACTCACACGGTGTACGGTAGTAGATCCACGCTGATTTCAGCATGAATGGGCCGGATCGTCCGGGTAAGTACTACCCTCTCATAGAAGATCGACTTAAGAGTAGTAGTATCCGTACTACTGCGTTTCGTTCGGTGAGTGAGCGCCGGAGGCCCAATTTCCCCCCTTTTCTCTTTCCTCACCTCCCTCATTCCCTTCCCCTAACCCCATTCCCAGCCGCCATAGTGGAGACCACCATACCAGCAGTTTAAGACGATGGCTTTTAGTATAGTGGCCGCCACTTCTGGATTCCACTGACTGCTTACCATCAGGCGGGGTGGAGTCACTTTGGTAGGCTACAATATAAAAAAAAAAAAAAACACGAGAATACGACAGTGTATTACTAGCTTGTCAGTAGCCAATAAAAAAAACACTTTTAAAATTGTTCTTTATAAATTGTAATAAAAACGAGGAGTTTTTTCGATATTTAATAATAAATAAAACAGAGCCCGGCTTCGCGCTGCAGCCTCATAATCCCCAAGGAGATCGACCTTCATATTCTTTTCATTCGCCATTCTGTAGAAAGGAGGTTCGGTAATTGAATAACCTAAGCTATTCTCACCTCTACCTTATAATGATTTCAGTAAACTAGATGTTATACACTCGTGTAATATAATTCTGTGCTAGTTTGAACTGCTTGAAATAAGAGATTTGTAAGTTCATCTATACTATAATAGCGAAAGAGTTTGTTTGTTTGAACGCGCTAATCTCTGTAACTACCAGTCGGATTAGAATTATTATTTTTGCGTATAATAAGCCCAGTTCTCGAGGAAGGTTATAGGCTATGTAACATCACGCTACTGGCAACGGGAGCAAAGCAATAAGCAAAGACGCGGGTGAAACCGCGCCGCGGCAAGCTGGTATATAATAAAAGATATTTGTTCGAAAATTGAGAAAATCAGGAGAGGCCTATGCCCAGCAGTGGACGTCATTCAGCTGATATGAGAAAGGTTTATTCAAAATTTGTGTGTGTTTTATGGACGTATGTAAAACCACCGGCGATATATCCCGGGTGGTTGCACTAACATTCTTGAGCAAGGTTTGGAGTACAGTAATTTGTGTCTCTATAAATATAGCTGCTGTCTATGACTATTAAGCCCTTGATAGCCACTGTCGACACCTGTACTGTAGAATTTTTATGTTTTGGTTCCATTCATACATACATACATACACAGCTTCACGTCTTTTATCCCCGAAGGATGGCTGAGGTGTGTAACCACACACTTTTCGCCATTATTTATTTTTAAGTCCCATGTAACAGGGGGCGAGCATGTTGCCATATATCGGGCACAATTCGAGATGCCGGGCTAATAAGTATTTTTCGACAGAAAAACCAATACTTTACCCGGGGTTCCAGACTCCGGGCTAATACGTATTTTTCGACAGAAAAACCCAATATTACTTTACCCGACCCCGGGGATCGAACTCGAGACTTCTGCGTGGTAATCCGTACATAGTACCACCGAACCACAGAGGCAGTCAAGGCAGGCTTCCATTCAATACAAGTATATATAGTTTCTCCGGTGGTTCAATAGTACGGGCTTTGATAAAGTATTTTTTTTTAACAATTTATGTCTGAAGTCGCTCAAAGTCAAAATGCTCCCCTATAACCAACATAGCGAAACATGGCTGCTATAAGCAACTGCCTATCTTATATGTCTATCATCAAAAAGTCGAAATGGGCCAGTGGATAAGGCACCCGCTTCGTAAACACGAGGTAGTGGGTTCAAATACGAGCAAGTACCAATGTGATTTTTCAAATCATATATACTTTCTAAGTTTATCTTGGACATTTCTGACTGACGATGAAGGAAGACATCATGAGGAAACCTGGACTTAAAAGTCTGAAATTGCCAAACCGCCTTGAACAAGCGTGGTGATTAATGCTCATACCTTCTCTATATGAAAAGAGGCCTTTGGCTTGCAGTGGAACAATAATCAGGCTGATATAAATATTAAAACATCACCTATAAATAAGTACCTAGTGACCTATATATGAACAAACAAAAACAAACGGTTTAACTAACTTAACTGATTAAATCATGGCTTCCGTTCAAAACATCATGAGCGCAATACGTATGTTCAACGAGGTTCGACGTGTATTGTGGAAGTACTATAATAATTGTTATACTAATTAATAATGTTGTTTTGTTCAGTTTCCTGTCGACCTACTCATGTATTGTTTGTGTTATTATGGGTACCTGTAATCTTTTGTGGTTACGATATTTAGTAGATCCACGCTGATTTCAGCATGAATGGGCCGGATCGTCCGGGAAAGTACTACCCTCTCATAGAAGATCGACTTAAGAGTAGTAGTATCCGCCGTACTACTGCGTTTCGTTCGGTGAGTGAGAGCGCCGGAGGCCCAATTTCCCCACTTTCCTCTTTTCTCACCTCCCTCATTCCCTTCCCCTAACCCCATTCCCAGCCGCCATAGTGGAGGCCACCATACCAGCAGTTTAAGACGATGGTATGGTGGCCACCACTTTTGGATTCCACTGACTGCTTACCATCAGGCAGGGTGGAGTCACTTTGGTTGGCTACAATATAAAAAAATAAAAAAATATATTACAGTGTGTCACCGAACTTTATTGTTTGACTTTACAAAGCTGACAGATTTTTTGATTGTTTTTGAATCATCCTCATTTTAGCTTTGTCCTTACCTCAGTGGTTCATCTCTATTCGTTATTTCTTTGTTGATCTACTTTTATAACAATGACGAATAAGCAATCAGTCCGTATTATAAACAAGCTTTCCGCGTTTTAACCAAGTTAATTTATATCTTTGGCTACTGCTCTGCTCCCATCACCAGTAGCGTGATGTTACATAGCTATAACCTTCCTCGAGAATTAGGTAACAAACACAAAATTAAATGAATTGAAACTATAATTCTTGCATTGAAAACTGAATTAATTAATGCATTGAAAAATTAGTTATTCAAATCCGATCGGTAGTCTTAGAGATTAGCGCGTTCACACAAACAAACAAACTTTTACGCTTTATATAATAGTATAAATGGTATAACCAATGCACTTGGGTATCAGATATACCTCTTGTGGGTAAAAAACACCGCATTTGGGTAAAGACTGATTATTAGATGTACCTAATGTTTATCTCGTCGTGTAGTTGTTGTGATATTATTAACTTAAAAGACACAACTAAGTTTGTTTGTTAGACTCAAACTTAGGTCAATTCCTAAATTTGTGTCTATGTTTTGTGAAAAACTTAAATTTGTCAGTTTGAACTTATTCATTTATTAGTACTTTACTTACATTTTATTACTTGTAAAATTAATTATTTTATTTTGCCAGACAACAGTATCAATGAACTGAAAATACTATACTTCACGACACAGTAAATCCTAGTGCTAAGTCTACGGCTTCACACATTTATTTATTTATGGGTGACTTTGAGCGCCAAACATTTTTCAGCTATACAATAGTAGATATAGCTGAAAAATATTATTGTATAATAATGTATAATGGCAGAGTTTGTTTGTTTGAACGCGCTAATCACTTTAACTACCAGTCGGATTTGAAAATGGTTTTTGCGTATGATAGCCCAGTTCTCAAGGAAGGTTATAGGCTATGTAACATCACGCTACTGGTGATAGGAGCAGAGCAGTAAGCAAAAACGCAGGTGAAACCGCGCCGAGGAAATCTGCGTTATAAATTTAAGTAGCATGCAAAGTGACGTTGGAAATAAATCTATAATACCCACTTACCTTTTATTTTTAAATTTATTATTCATATTCCAAATTGTGCTGCCGCGTTTTGATAAGACTTTCCCATTAATACGCTCACTTCCAACCTTTAAATAAACTGGAAACTCTTGGTTAATAAAAATAGCGGCTAAATCTATCTTCATTTTAGCAGTCGTTTTTCTCGAAGCTTCGAATGTTCCTGGATTGGCATATCAATTATTTGGGTCAAAGGGTCAGGTCAAGAGTATCCTAAACTAATAGCATGTGTGAAAGGATTGATGATTGTAGATCAGAGAAGGAGAGAGAGAAATCAGAATCGCAGTAAATGAAGGCATGTTACAGGTGCCGCATCTATGTTTGTTTGAACGCGCTTATCTTTGGAACTACCATTGAAGCTGAATTTTTTTTTTGCGTTTATAGCTCAGTCTTTGAAGAAGGTTATAGGCTATGTAACATCATGCTAGTGGCGACGGGAGCAGAGCAGTAGCCAAAGACGCGGGAAGCTAGTTTCTAATAAAAAAGTAGGTAATTCGCTGTAGGTTAATTGGCTGACATTTTGTAATTCTTTCATAAGTGTTATTTCAATTAACCGAAATGAATAAATGTCTTTGACTTTGACTTAGGAAAAACTAAATTTTAAATTTTAAAAGGATTTTGTTGTCTGTGTGGCTGTCTGTGGCTTATCAATCAAAACATTTTTTTTACACTTAACTACATATAATAATGATCATTATGACTGTTTCCTAGAATAGACTAGAATGCTAGAAAGGATTAAAATTTTAATAATATATGTTTTATTAACAAGTTTCAAAGACAATGTAATAAAAAACTAGCCAAGTGCGAGTCGGACTTGCGCACGAGGGGTTCCGTACCATTATCTATAAAAACGGCAAAAAGATCATGTCAGTTGTACGAGTATAAGAGCCGCCTTAAATATTTATTTTATTGTTTTTAATATTTTTTGTTATAGCGGCAACAGGAATACGTCATCTGTGAAAATTTATGAGATACAGCCTGGTAACAGACGGACAGAATGACAGACAGACAGACCGACAGCCAGAGTCTTAGTAATAGAGTCCCGTTTTACCCTTTGGGTACGGAATCCTAAAAATTAGAACATTTGTTCTTTCTTTTGAAACGTGATAAGCTATTACAAGTTATTTATATATGTAAGTAATTAAAAATATATGTTAATTAAATTATTAATATAATCCACAATCCACTAATAAATCCTTAGTACAACTGTTCAGTGTAAACAACAATATTTTTGTTATAATGGTAATTAATATTTATTATTAACTATAGTCCGTATCACTGCTATTATATTTAGCCGTGTAAGTAAATAACTAATCAATAATGCATCATATTATAGGTACTTATAACGGGTGGCGCAAAAGTAAAGACCCTATTTGGTTCAGCTATAACATTTTTTCTAAATTAGAAAACTAGATTTAGATTTTTTTAAATGTATATTTGTGCCATTAAATTTCGTACTATTAGGATTTAAAGATGATGTCTTTTAAATGGTGACCTCCAGAGTTGATACACATTTGAGCCCTATTTATGAGATTTTCCTTCAAAATTGGTTATGAGTGACGAAGCGCATTTCCATCTCTCAGGGCATGTCAATAAGCAGAATACTCGGTTCTGGGGCACTGATAATCCGCGCATTATTCAAGAAACACCTCTACACCCACTAAAAGTTACTGTATGGTGTGGCATCTGTGTTGACAGAGTGATCGGACCCTATTTTTTCGAAGACGCTGGAGGCAATGCGATTACTGTCACTGGAGAACGCTACAGAACCATGTTACGTGAGTTTTTGATACCCAGTTTGGACGAATTGGGGCTGGAGCACATCTGGTTTCAACAAGACGGCGCTACGGCACACACAGCGCGCGACACTATGGACTTAGTGAGGGACGCTTTTCCAGGCCGAGTTATCTCTCGTTTTGGCGATTTGCCTTGGCCTGCAAGATCACCCGATCTGACCAGTCCAGACTTCTTTCTTTGGGGTTTTTTGAAATCTCGGGTGTATGTGAACAAGCCACAGACTCTCGCAGCTCTAAAAGAAAACATTCGTCAAGAAATAACGAACATATCGCAGGAAGTGTTACGGCAAGTTATGCAAAATGTCATAAATAGGGCTCAAATGTGTATCAACTCTGGAGGTCACCATTTAAAAGACATCATCTTTAAATCCTAATGGTACGAAATTTAATGGCACAAATATACATTTAAAAAAATCTAAATCTAGTTTTCTAATTTAGAAAAAATGTTATAGCTGAACCAAATAGGGTCTTTACTTTTGCGCCACCCAGTATATGCGTCAGGTTTTATTTATCATACTCTGAAAATCCACTGAAGACTTACATCCAGTTTCTGAAAGTTTGTTTAACGCTAATCAATTTTATGTCAAGTGTCATTGGTTTGTTTTCAAAACAAAATGTCAAATCAAAATAATCATTGATCAGTTAATTTTGCACTGATTTACGTTTCAGAAACTTGATATGATTTGACAGCCATGTTAGTAGAGTAGAAAAAGTAAGAAATCATAGCGTTTAAAGGTCTACTTATATGCAAACAATACATTTGAAACTTAAGTTGCGTTATTTTCATAGTAAAATAACTGTTAGCATTATGGTTACTTACTTTTTATAAAGCTTTCACCTAATTCTATCAGAGAGACAGAACATATTTTTAAAATATAGCCCTGGTTAAATGATAAAAATTGAAAACCACGAAATATTACACTAAATTGCGACATTGCTAATCATGACGCGTAAACGCTCATAAATTAACAGTTATGTTAGTTGAACAGTGATTTGACAGGCCTTTCAGAAACTGGGTGTAAATGTTTTATCTAAAGTAATGTCTTCTTTTAATAGGTCGTGATCATTCATAGATTACTTCTTGCCTTTTGCATCGGAAGAAATATATTTCTGACATTCCTATTTCATAGCTTGGTGTTAATAATTATTTCACTGTTGATCCTATATATACCGGCGTCACAGTGTAATAATAATTAATAATAAATACATTTAGATAATACAACAGTACAATTCACACAAATGTTAGGTTGGGCTTTGGCACCCAAGGTAAGATTTAACTTGTGTTTTGGGTACCAGGGCTCCAACACACGTTTTGGGACATAGTTATATGCCTACTTAGATGTTACAATAGTTATTAACTTAGATAATAGTAAAAGTGCAACGTGTGTACGTGTGGTTGGGATTGTCATTGTAATCACACATCGTAATGTAGCGTGCTGTCGTGTATAGTCAAACTTTTACTCATGAGAAAAGCAGACGAACCATCCAATAGTAGTGTCCTTTATGGTAAACAAGTAGCCTAGTACCGGCAAAAATCGGACAAATATAACCTATGGGAAAGTCCAGCAGTGGCCGTGTTTTAGCTGAAATTATGAAATAGATATATTTGGATATATAAATAAATAAATATCTCAACAACTACACACAACGCCGTCTAGACCCAAAAGCATATATAATAATGTATACTATATATAAAGCGGTAGAGTTTGTTTGTTTGTTTGTTTGAACGCGCTAATCTCTGGAATTACCATTTGGATTTGAAAAATTCGTTTTGCGTATGATAGCCTAGTTCTCAAGAAAGGTATGTAACATCACGCTACTGGCGACGGGAGCAGAGCAGTAAGCAAATACGCGGGTGAAACCACGCCGCGGAAAACTATTATAATAATAAATAGCTTGTGTTATGGGTTCTAGGATGCGGATATACATACTTAAATACTTTTTTTTGTAAATACATACATATTATAAGAAATAAACATGTTCATGCACACAAATGTTTTCACTGTTGGTCTAGTGGTTAGTGTAACTGACTGCAACGCCGGGTGTCGTGGGTTCGATTCCCGCGGAAGGTAAATATTTATGTGATGAACATTTGTATTTGTTTTCAGTCTGTGTGTTTCCTATGTATTCTAAGTATGAATTAACAAAAAAAAAGTATGTATATGTATTATATTTCAGTTCTCTAGTACCCATGACACAAGCTCTGCTTAGCTTGGGACTAGATGACGGTATGTGGTAGTGTCCACATATTATTATTATTATTATTAAATATTGGATTAAATATTGGAGCGGAATCGAACCCGTGACCTCTGCGTAGCAGTTCGTTTACAGCACCACCGAACCACAGAATCAAAAAAATTACCTGAAAATACCAGTTAATATTTATCATACATGAATCAAATTGTCAAACAGTATTCTTGTTCAAAACTGAACTATTTTGATACCTGAAATCTTAAAATAAAGATGTTTGATATCGTTAAGAACCTTCAAGAGTCCTAGACCGAATAACAACAAACAAATTATATCAAGATCGGAGCTGAAAAATAGACGAATACTAAATCACCTTGAATGTTTTGATATTTATCTTATCTCATTATTTAACTGGTGATTTGAAAGATGCAACTGATGTTTAGTTGCCAAAACATGTGTATCTGACAAGTGAATGTCATAATAGTGCATTTTTACATGACTTTAAAAAAAACGATGTAATGCATGTAGTTTGAATTGCACAACATTTTGTATAATGTTATTGTTTGTACTGGTTGTTATTTGATTTTCAGCAACAACTCTTCTGTTTATTATTGTATTGTAAAAGGACCGAAGATATAACAGACCTGGATGAATTTACAACAAATTTATTTGATTTTTTTACTCTACGAATGAGATTTCACCCTAATATCTGACAAAATCACAAACTTTACCTCTTTTTAATAATATTAGTATAGACTACAAGTATTATTACACTGTTATTGCCAGCAAATCGAGAGTAAAGCCGTGGTCTATACTTAGTATATCGTGTGTTATTGACCTGCCACAATACCGTGCGCACGCGCACGTACGCGCCACGATCATTTAATTACGCGCTGCCCACTTCTTGTCATATTTCTCGGCTTCAATCTTGCATTTTATGTCACTCAACAAGTACTTGTATTATCATTTGAGTGGTAAGTAGTTCCCGTAGCAGTTAAAGTGAATCCATTTTGACTTGCTTTTGAAAACAGAATTCATTTTTTCAATTTAGTGTTGCAAGCTTCAATAGGCTGAAATAACTGCTGGATCAGGTGGACCGTATTTTTTTTGTCACTTTAGTCGTATAAAAGAAAAAAGTAATAGATTTTTAATAACTATCACCTTCAAGATAAGAAAAACGGAAAAGGATTCTAGCTTAAAATCAGGGTTTGAGGTCATAAACCGTATCTGTAGTGTGTTACACTGATAACTCGGAAAGGACGAGCGCAATTGTCTCCAAAATAAATTTTTGCTGCATTTTAGAGCTGAACTATTTGCTATGTGTCAAAATAAATAGTCGTAGCGCTTTGTCGTTCTTAAGATGTTAATTTTTATATTAATTTATTGCTGTTCCAAGACTGTGATTGTATCTGCCTCCATGATCCTCCCTTTTATGATGATAGTCCAGGTAATGCAGCAAATACATTAAATTACTGTTTAAGCTTCATTAATTTGAACTCTGTTTGTGTTTGTGTTTATACTTATATAAATTAGCGATATTTTATTATTGTTGTGATGAGAAAAAGTTGCAGAATGCGCCATTTGTTGCGTTATTTTAAATCTATCTGCAGCTGGTGATATTTTAGACTATAATTATACAAATTTGTGTTTCTCCAATCTAAGATAGGAATATGTATGCGGGTTACTGACCGCGGTGGTTACATATTAACAGAGCTTTACTGATGCTCAGTCGGTGTATGACATTTACTTTTTTTTTAATTTTAATTAAAATACGTAGTCAAATTACTATACTAGATGAAACTAAATAATTGAAATCCTCTATTTTCATTTCTTTTCTTTTTTTAAAAATGTTATTAAATAATTAGTTGTTTTTTAATAATTACTTTGTATGGTTCTTTGGTTGCGTTGATGTGTTAAAATTGTTAACTCATACAAAAAAATTTGTAATTATCTGGCGATTGAAAAGAGTGGCGTGAGTTTCTTGCCAGTTCTTCTCACAGCTCTACCTCGTCAGTGAACTGGCTGTAGGTTAATTAGCTGACTTCATGTAATTTGACTTTTCATAAGTATTATTCTTTATGATCAAAATGAAATAAATATTTTGACTTTGACTTTACTATTGATTTTTTAGAATACCAAAATCCCTCATTTTTCTGATCATTTTGTAGAAAAAAAAAACATCACACTAAATACGCGAAATGTAATTTACATTGACATCCTTAAATAATTCAAGAACAATAAAAATCAGTTTTTATTGCTCTTGCTTCTGAAACCATTTTCCGTATTCGGGACCGATTCCCTTCCACTGACTGTACTTCACATTTAATGTTGTAAACACCATACACGCACTACAGACCTATATTTTGTAACATCACACCACACAGCTCTCTTTATAACCTACAATACTATAGGAAGTACTATGGTACTAGGTAGATATTCTTCAAAGAATCTGGCTCGGCGCCAAACGCAACGCCCTCGCATGCACTCCGTGTCATTGAACTATAATTACCTAATCCGCACGTTTGTTACCACAATAAATACGCAATGCTCTGATTTGTTTGTATTGAATGCATGAAATTTTATTATTTAATAAAATGTATTAATAAATCTCATACATACACATACATACACACACACACACCACACTCACATACACGCACACTTATCACCCATAACCAATTGCAAAACACTTTTTATTTCTTTTTTCTCTTTGTGTATTGATGCCTATTGATGATTTTATTATTGTTTTGCTCTAAACAAGCCAAAATTAATAATTTAGGCTCATTCATGCATTATATCAAAGGTACACTGACTTCTTAGTTTAGAAGTCTGGGACTTTTAGCTCTGGCCCACTTAGCCAGTCTTCACGAAAATTGTAAATTGTAATCTAATTGTACCTCTCAATTTCTTACTGGTTTAAAAGTGATGCTAGATAAAAAACTCATTCATGAATGTTTATGTACTTTGTGTTAAATATGGGTAAGCTATTGAAAAAGAGGATGTTAGAAATATTCACCAATGTGTATTGGTGAATATTTCTAAAATAAAAGGTTCAAAAATGTAAAGTTTATTTTACTTTAATATTCGAGGCAAAACACAATTCATAAAATTCCTGCAATATTTTTTTACGAAAAATCTTCATGATATCGCCTAAAGCATCAGAAATACAATCTCAAATTAGACACGACATTAATACAGGCACATAAAACAACACAATGGAATAGATTCGACATGGCATTATTACGTAAACATGTCACATTCCAATGCAACAAACAAACGAGATCTTTTCTCTGAGAGTTTTCTGCTAATAATGTTATAAATTAACGACTGGCAGCCCGCCATGACTTCGCTCAAGTATAATAAAATGTTTTACGATTTAGTTACAACATTTTTGATATATTCGTCTTTCTCTACTGTATTATACATGTATTAAATTGTCTAAACTATAGTAAAAATCGTATCAAAATCTGTTGCGTCGTTTAGATGAAGTTAGCGGACAAAACAGACAGAAAAACAACGTCATTGCTTTATACTATTAGTCATATTAGGTATGTTATTAACATTAATCTTAGCTGTGATTACACTGGCTCGATGCGCCCCTACGGTGATATATTATAAAGACAATGTATTTATTAAACAAACTCACAAAAGGGAAGCCCGTGTTTATAAAAAGGCGTCCCCATTCCTTTACACAATTTCTCTTTTTATTAAAATTTTGTTAAAGAATGTCTGCTATTTTTATTTGGGTGTTGGCTTGCTGGTAATATGCGCAAATGGCTCAACTTTGTTACAACGGAATTCATGCTGTGACCTAAATCATTTTCACGCTGTGAAGGCCTCTTCTCATATAGAGAATGCATGAACAATAACCACCGTACTTGCTCAGCAGACTCATAGGCTAATCACACTGTGTCACAAATTCTGTAAGATTTCCTAACCTGTCGTCGGCAGACTAAATAAAGTTGATGGGATGAGTTTATTTTTTATTTCCAACAGTGACAGTAGAGCAGACAGCCCACGTAATGGTAAGTGTTAACTGTCGCTCATGGACGACTTAGAGTCTCTGGCATTGCACATTGCTCGTACAAATGCTAGGGACTCCGCGAAGCCGCTGCCTACCATAAAGGAAGTGGGGTAGGTGTAGGGATTGAGGGAGGTGAGGAAAAAGGAAAGGGGGAGCAGTTGTACAGAATAAATAATAAATCGATACAGCTAGAGCGAAAACTAGATCATGGAGCAAGGCCTGTGACATGAAGTAGGATGTTGCATGTTAGTAGTGTCAGCGGAGTCTAAACCCCAGTTTCTGAAAGGCTGATCAAAGAAGAATTAACTAATCAACTGTTAAACCTCATGTGAAGTACCATTGGGTTGCTAAAAACATGAATACATAAGATTTAACAGGTGATTAGCAGGCAAAGGTTGTTTATTTGAACGTGCTAAACTCTGGAACTTCTTGAAAAATTCTTTTTGCTAACCTTCCTCGAAGACTTGGCTATCATACAGCCAAGTCTATGGACTATGTAACATCACGCTACTAGTGACGGGAGCAGAGCAGTAACCAACACTACACGTACACTAGCGACCCACCCTAGCTCTGCATTGATATTAAAAGTAGTAGTATATTATCGTTGCTACTCGGTTTTTATATGTTAGGTTTATGTATTATATACCAAAACCTTCCTCTAAAATGCACTATATGACAGTGAACACCAATGCAACTCTCAAAATTTGCTATTTTATACAAACAGACAGACGCTTTCCAGCGACTTCCTTTTATGTTATGTGTAGATACATAACATTAAATTTAAATTGTTAATTAATGTTGAACAGTTTATTATTATACAAATACAAAACTTGTAATAAAGCTAAAAATGTTTTATTATCTTCATGATTCCGTTTTAAAGAATATATTTCTCTATAACTAGAAAACTAGAACAATTTTAAACAAAACAGAACTGTTTTGCTTCTTGGCACACATTTTAAGTAGCGCCTCTAGTGGATACAAAACCAACTAAGTTTTTCTGTTGACTTCAAGAAAAACGATGTGAATTTAATTAAAACCATGACCTATCTAATACCCCTAAATATTTTTTTATATCTGCATGGAAACAAAACATACAAATCTTCACGCCTGACATTAATAGTGTAAGCAGAGACTATAGAACTGTAATACACGAACAAAACATCACATATAAAACATAAAAACAAGTACATAGAAGGTATTAATAGTCATTTACTTACAACACATCATGCGTGAACATATTGTTATAGTTTCAATCAGAGAGCGCTGTTGCATAGAGATTGCATTGGTTCAGTAACCGACCTCAAGGATATATAACTGCAAACGAATATATACCTTATTTCCATTCCGTTAAGGATCTATAAATAAGATTTACAGTAAATAATGAAGGTATACTTTATCAATTAGATATGGTAAATGAAAAATTTAAAACAATTACTGATAATTTCGTTTTGTGACTGATTGTGGGTAGGTTTGTTTTTCATTATTTTTATATTTGAGACAGTGTTTTTATTTGTAAATGCATTAATATGGGGTTTTAACACTAAACGCTACGTTATCAGGCACATTATAAAATCTACTGTTTAGAAGTCGTCCTAACCGACATCGTTAAAGGTTTAAATAGGTTTATGGGGTTTTCATTAATATGATTTTTTTTTAAAGCTTCTCACAAAGGTTTTATATTGACGTCATGGTCATGTGATTATGACAGCAGTATGCCCACTATGATTGTGTTCAAAACTCCAAATATCTGCATAGAACAAGCATAGAAAAATCATTTTGACAGAGAAAATAAAAAGTGGTTTTTAGAGTAAACACTAGGAGCGCTGTAAAATAAAAATAGTTATCAGAGTAAACACAAGAGGCGCTCTGCGTTTTCATACAAAATACGAGTACTGATTAAATTTGTTAATTCAATTTCATATGTTTTCGATAACTTTTGTTATATAACTATAATTGTTGACTTGGCTTCTTTTTTCATATTCAAAGAATAAAATTATTGAGCTGTAAGTCATCGATGTACTAAATATATACCTAAATTTATCTTAAATAGAAAGAAAGAAAAAACATTTATTTGTTCTCAACAAGTTTACATAACCTATCAACATTGCATTGTAATAAGAAAAAGTAGCAAAAATATTGAGATACAAAATGGCCCTAACTCAGCTTTGTGCCAATGTCACAAAGCGTGATAGTGCTACTGTGCGTCAATGTTAGTTAGTTATACCAATTTCGTTAAATGCCTCGGGTCCTTAGCAACCTAATGTTGAACCATTAACCTTTTTTTCATTTCAAAGCCAGTTTTTTAGTTACTGCATCAATTTTAATCACCAAAGCCTTGAAACCGTTGCGAAGATAATTTTAGAGCTTCTGCTAAGTTCTCGCCTTAGGCTTAAATGTGAACCAAGCTATAATTTAACAAAGAAATAATTTTTAAGAAGTTATCATAAAAGATTTATTGCTCGAATTAAAACACACCGGCCAGTAAAGCACCGTATTTTAACACTACTAACGCTGATATGGTTTTTTTTTATATTAGCTTACCAAAGTGACTCCACTCTGCCTGATGGTAAGCAGTGAAATCCAGAAGTGGTAGACACCATTCCAAAAGCCATCGTCTGAATCTACTGGTATGTTGTCTCCACTATAGCGGCTTAGTGATATGTTTATTTACGCCCCACTAAAAGGACCCAGGATCATAAAAAGTATCCTGTGTCCATCGCCGGCATAATGATACCAATTTACATCGAATTCGGTTTAACTGTTTAGGCGCTGAGTGGTAAAAAACAAACACACACACAAAATTTCGCATCTATTGTATTATAGGATGTTACCTCCTCTTATCAAATTGGCATCAAACCTTATTGCCAATATAAGCAAAAATAAAACTCAAAATATGTCTACAACTAAGGTATAACATTCAGAATATCATTAATCTTAGTAAAGTAAACAAAGTTGAACAAAAACATAATTATAATAAACATAAGTCGATGTTGATAACTTGCTAAGTTAGATGACTCCTATGTAGGTGACGGCCGTACGCACACAAACACACGCACACACACCACCCATTGTTACTGTATACTACCTAATATTAGTAATGATATAATGCGAGTTTGTGTGTGTGTTTGTTACCACTAAGCTACCAAATGGCTAAACCGATTTCAATGAAAATTGGTATGAAGATAGATTCGGTGCCGGAGATGGACATATTATTACGGACTGCTACTTTATATCCCCAGAATTGGTATGGTTCCCGAGAGAAACAAAACACATTTTACGCGCGGGAAAGTAGTTTGTAAGCGTTTAGACGATAATCTCTGGATCTGATGAACCGATTTTGAAAATTTAAGTGTTTGAGAGCCCAGTTCTTGAAGAAGGTTAGGCTATGTAACATCACGCTACGAGCGATAGGAGCGGCGTAGTAACCAAAAATGTAAGTTAACGCAGCTGAAACCGCGCCGCTGATAGCAAGTATAATATACAATCTCTTCGGTACTTACGGTTAAGATTATATTAACTAGTATTTTTATAATATTTAAGTAGTTTAAGTGGCTTGAATGACAATAATAGTTTACAAATTTATTTATTTATTTATTTAAACTTAATGCACACAGGAACATAGGCGGACTTAATGCTATAAGCATTCTCTACCAGTCAACCTTAGGTGGTGCAGAGATAAACGAAGTAGGTGCAGTAAATAAATCATGATATGAAAATAAAAAAATATTTATGTGTCAATACACCCCTAAGTTTTTTTGGCTCAGAAGCAAAATACCAGAAACTCTAAATAGAATAAAAAGTTAGTTTTACTAATTACAATTACCGATATATTAATCCGCTCTTAGTCCAGTAGGGGTAGTACCACAGGTGGTATGAAATATTTTTCGAGTGTACAAAATCTGTTCTTTTGCATTTCTGATGTTTTGCATATCTGGTATATGGCGAATTGGTGTTTTGCGAATCTGGTATTTAGAGATTCTCGTATTTTGATTCTGAGCTGTTATACTGAAGTTTTTTTATACAACTGAGTCTGAAAGTAAGCAATTACTTTGGACCTTTGCATTATCAGGAGTATCACTTTTTACACTGAACATTTTTGACACCTTCTTTAGAGACATTTATAAAATGTTGATGAGGTTGCCAAGGTTACCACGGTTAGTTACTTTGGTGTAAGTGACCGCAACAAGGTAATACTTTTTAAGGTAGCCACGGATATAGAGAAGGGGAATTCATAATCTGGTCTACAGATTACACTCTTATTTAATAATAGCTTCCTGCAGCGCGGTTTCATCCGCGTTTTTAGTTACTGCTCTGCTCCCGTCGCCAGTAGCGTGATGTTAAATAGCCTATAATTTTTCTCAAGAATACGGGCTATCATACGCAAAAAGAATTATTCAAAGCTGACTAGTAGTTACAGAGATTAGCGCGTTCAAACAAACAAACAAACTCTAGTGTAGATGTTGTAAAGGGAACGATAATTTGCAAATGACTGTTGAATTTGACGGATTCCGTTATTATATTATAATTATAACCGATATAATAATTAAAATATATCTTTTTTTATATGTATTATTTTACAGATAATGCCTTAAATTGGATTGAAATTTAAGTTAATTTAATAAAAATAACGATTGCTTAGTAATAATATTTTTTTATTATTAATTTTAGAATGCGAAATTCTCAAGTAAATATTTTAATAATCTTTTACGAGCAGAATTTTTTAATTAAACATACGATAAGAAGCAAAAGAAACAATACGGCGGATTATTGTAAACAGGATAACGCATTTTTATTGTGACTTTAGTTTTAATTACGATATTTAATTAATTAATTCGGCCATGTTGTATGGCGTTCAGGTTATCGTACAATTCTTGGTTAATTATTCTTTTGTTTACAATAATAAATATACGGTAGTAGGTCCACGCTGGTTTCAGCATGAATGGGCCGGATCGTCCGGGGAAGTACTACCCTCTCATAGAAGATCGACGTAAGAGTAGTAGTATTCGTACTACTGCGTTTCGCTCGGTGAATGAGAGCGCCGGAGGCCCAATTGCCCGCCTTTCCTCTTTCCTCACCTCCCTCATTCCCTTCCCCTAACCCCATTCCCAGCTGCCATAGTGGAGGCCACCATACCAGCAGTTTAAGAAGATGGTATGGTGACCACCACTTCCGGACGCCACTGCTTACCATCAGGCGGGGTGGAGTCACTTTGGTAGGCGAATATAAAAAAAATAAAAAAATAGTAAGTTAATTGATTTGAAAGTACTTCTACAATGATGTAAGCTATTGGTTGTAGTATAGTATTAATTGATAAAAATAACAAATATAATAAAAAAATAAATGAGGTTAGCGAAGGTCATCTTTATCATCGTGATGATTGGCATGAAGACGCGTAGGCGTCTGCTGTAGCTATTAGATTTCTGACGTGTATCGAGAAAGCTCTCAAAAAATATTACTAAGCTAAATAAAATGTCTGATATTTTTTTTGCCGATAGAGGCAGATGAGTAAACAGTCCGCGTGATGGCAAGTGGTGTACCTGTCGCTCGTAGACGTAAATGAGGGTCGCTTCCCGTGCACCCACCGGACCACAAGTCGTTGGATGTGACGTGATTTTGCAGCGTCATCATTTTGGGTCCAACTTGTATGATCAATGAAAATTTTTGTTTGAAAAGTTGGCGCCAATTCAACTGTCACATTGGCCAATCAAGAGGTTAACTTTCAAAAAGCGCATGATAGCTAGACCTGACGCATCGGTGCTGCCATCTCGTGAGCGCCAAAAAAATTCAGAAATTTTCCTTTGTCCTGAATGTGTCCTGTTTTGCACGTGAATTTACCATTTTGTAAATTAAACAATAATATTGCCGAAATGAACACTGAAAAATATTTGTTTTGATAGCACTGTCAAAATTGAAGACCTTTTATGAAAGTGGCGCCTACTGGTGGCGAAAATTTTCCTAAACACGCTCATTGTATGTATAGTTAGTGCATATAGTAATTTCGGGATCTTCAGGCTTACCAAAAGGCAATTTAGCATTGCCTGTGAACACTTATTATTTACGACTTTTTCATTGTCTCTTGATACCTACTAGTAGAAGTTTCCTAACATGGTGTAGACTGCTAAAATAGTTTAAATAATAAACTATTTTTATTTTATGGCGGACTTATGTTACACGTTGAATTGCTTCGTGGTGTAACTAGCAATGAATTGTTGACTTTAAACGCTGCTTAGTATCCAGAAGGCTTAACTATTGTAAACATCCATTAATTTAGCCCGATAGAGCTAGGTCTATGACCTGCCCCAAAGCTATCGTACAAGTAAACGTCAGATAACGAGATGATTTATATTGTATGCGCTCGCGCCGGTCTTGATATCGCTACTCAGAGATAACGCGACACGCGAATTTATTATGATACTTATTTATATATTATTGTGTTTATTGTTACGTAAAGGTGCAGTGTTAAGCGTCTCGGTAGAATAAGATCATAAGACACAGAATCTGATAATCAACATTGTCGATTTTATCTAATAGTCTACGTATCAAAATGGTAAAACAGGTTTGTGTACTAAACACAGCTGATTATTTTTGATACTGTTAATACAGTTAATTATATTTTAAAGTAATTTGACACATAACTCAATAGCTATAGAGATTAAAGCCCAGGCACAATGGAGTCATTTTGATAAGAAAAATAAAAGGTTCGAAAAACAACATTATCAGATTACACATTCAAGACCAAAGTCAAGCCTAAAAAATAATAAAATCTGTTATGATAAATCAAAAGATGTTTACACACGAGTAAACACTTTCCATGACACGAATCACATGTTTTCAATTGCCTTACGTCATAGATGGAAATTACATAGTAACCAAACATAATAAAAAACACTATTTCTTTAATAATACCTTGTTGCTTCTAGAATTTTAGAGAAATAGGTTTAATCCATCGGGAAAGTATAACTACGCTACGTACGTAAAGTATTTGTATCATTGGGTGTCGTTTGAAATAAAGTCGTCGATAGTGCAACTATCTTTCCGGTCTTCTTCCTTTTTCTTCTCCTCTGCCTTTCCTTTATTCACCACGTTCAATAATGGCCCTTTTATATATTCTCAGCATTGTTTCTGACACTTCGAGAACATAAATATGTTCTTATGCTACGATGACCACTTATGAATAACTCCATAAAACATTAACCCCCAGTTTCTGAAAGGCAACGAAAAATTTGCTAATCACCTTTTAAATCTCATGTGAAGTACTAATTGGGTTGCTAAAGGCATGAATACTCGTAATTAGTTGAATTTGATCTAATTAGTAACTAATTAGATCAAAGTAAACTAATTATTCATGCTTATAGCATGTTTTTAGGTACATTTAGAATGATTTAACAGGTGATTAGTAAATTTTTCGGTGCCTTTCAGAAACTGGGGGTTAATGTTTTATGGAGTTATTCATAAGTGGTCATCGTAGCATAAGAACATATTTATGTTCTCGAAGTGTCAGAAACAATGCTGAGAATATATAAAAGGGCCATTATTGAACGTAGTGAATAAAGGAAAGGCAGAGGAGAAGAAAAAGGAAGAAGACCGGAAAGATAGTTGCACTATCGACGACTTTATTTCAAACGACACCCAATGATACAAATACTTTACGTACGTAGCGTAGTTATACTTTCCCGATGGATTAAACCTATTTCTTCTGAAAATTCTAGAAACAACAAGGTATTATTTCAGAAAAAAATTTACGACCTAAATTAAAAAACCAATTCTTGTTAAAGTCAAAGTCAAAGTCAAAGTCAAAGCATTTATTTCATTTTGATCATATAATATGATGCTTATGAAAAGTCAACATTACATTTTGTCAGCCAATTGACCTACAGCCAGTTCGCTGACGAGGTAGAGCTGTGAGAAGAACTGGCAAGAAACTCACGCCACTCTTTTCAATCGTCAGATAATTACAGTTATTTGAATGAGTTACAATTTAAAACACTCAACGCAACCAAAGAACCATACAGAGTAATTATTACAAATTAACCAATTAATATAATACTAAGATTAAAGAAAGAAAAGAGAGGATTTCAATTATTTAGTTTTCAAAGAGACCACTAGAGGCGCTGTAAATTTTCAGTTAATGCTTTTACTATTCTAAGAGACATTCGTACGTAAACTCATAGCAGAGCATGTATGTATGTATGTAATGAGACATCTAAGATCTTTATCATATTATGTAGGTAAAAGCTCATATCAACGTGTGAAGCAACAGATGATATAAAACGTATGAGGTAGCAAAGTCCACAATAAACTGAAAACTAATGTTTCTCTAGACAAAAACAATCCGGTTGATAAAACTATTAGTTATCCTTATCAAAAAGATAATAGCGTCTGGCTGGTTATCACAGAGTAAGTACCTACACAAAAGTAACATATTTGAATAAAATAAGGTAATATAATTATCCTCAATAGCTTTAAAACATCCTCTGCAGGACGTATAATACTCTGCCAAAAGGAGGTGTTTGCCATATTTCTTCTTCTTATCGTGTCAACAGCAAATCTTTTTACATGGTGTCAGCAAAAAATGCCGGCTGCGACTACTGCATTGTCAGCATCGTTCATTATATCCTCCTGCATGCAGTTCGGCCACGCAGGGCACGAAATTAGATGGGTCATCATTTGAGGATTGGCACCACACCTGCACTCCAGCTCGGAGCTATCACAGAATACTGATAATCATGCTTGACCGGCGTATTGGTTACTTCAGTGAAGGAATATACCAGTACCATACCCACCAGACGATAGGATGATCGGGTAAATTTTTTAGAAAGAAATGAAAAGAAATGGCATAATTATGTGAAAAGGGTGAAAAGAGGCCTATGAAGAGGACAGAGATGGCTAATAGTAAATAAAGAACATCTTCAAATATATTGATTACCTATTATTACTGTTTATCTATAGAATCAGGTACATATCTATTCAGAGTTTTCCAACCTCACTTAAAGGTCGCGTCCTACGAAATCCCAGAATAAGGGAGCTATATTAATACAATGTTACGATTTACTGCTTTAAGAAATTTGATTTCTATAGAAAATATGATACTTAGTAATCAATGTTCAAATATTATTGAAACCATATTATCTCTGTTATATTCTTCGCTAAAATTGTTATTGAATATAATCATATAATTAGAATATCATAAGGTTTTTAGCTCGAAGAGCAGCGGCGTATAATTGCATGTTTACTATTAAAAATGGCTTACACTATTCTTGCAATTAAACAGTTCTCAGTCCTCTGTTTGCGCAGCGATATTGGGTTATATGTAACATGGGGACAGCCTGTTTCCATTATAGGGAGATGTCTCTGTGGTTCGGTGGTATTGTGGGACTGCTAAGCAGCTAGGTAATGAGTTCGATGTCCGCTCAGTGCAAATATTTGTGAGCATGAACATGTCTATTTGCATTTGTCTGGATGTTTCTGTGTGTAATATGTATATATTTACAAAAAAAGTACTTGACTATTTTGACTGGCCTGTTGGTCTAGTGGTTAGTGACCCTGACTGCTAAGCCGGAGGTCGTGGGTTCGATTCCCACCCAGGACAAACCTTTGTGTGATGAGCATGATTGTTTGTTCTGTGTCTGGGTGTAATTTATCTATAATATGTATGTATTTACAAAAAAAAAATGTATATAAGTAGTGTATCAGTTGTTTAGTACCCATAACACAAGCAAATATAATTGCTTAATTTGGGACTAGATGGCGCTGTGTGAATGTGGTAGAATATTGTTATTATTATTATTATTATTATTATTATCTGCATTCTAGAACTCATAACACAAGATAAATATATGCTTACTTTGGGTATAGATGGCGTTGTGTGGTTGTTGGAATATAATATTTTTATAATAGCCATTTACATACTCCGGGTCTATCTAATAATCAGTATTTTATCAAATATGACCCCAAAACTATTTTTCGATTTTAATAATCGAACTTGAGACTACGGTAGGTACGTATACAGTACCACTGAGGCAGGCGGGGCTATACATTTCATACTCATTCTAATATGAGTTATTCCAGTCGAATCTTCCAATAAACCGATTCTCCAGAGGATCAGATACGGGGGATCTGACTAGAATTACTACACAATTACACTATTGTGTTATAGGTAAATAAATGTGTTGTAATTATATTGGTGACTTGCTTTGACCGTGCTTTTTGGTCACGAGAACAAGGCACTACCTCATCTCTTCCATGATTTATCATTGCATATTACTGAATTTTTAAATTATGTATTGAAAAGAGAATATTAATATATTTAAAAGAGCTGCTATACTGCCAAATTTTTATGAGTTTCATACAAGTCGCAACCGTGTCGAATCAATATTAATTTAACCGTTAATACCAAATCGGTGTTATTAAAAAATATATTCACTGCCGAGCCCAATATAAGGCATAATATGTACATTAACAGGCAAGCAGGAAATGGGCGTAATATGAAACAATCTATTCTCATACAGTTAATATTTGGTCGTAAATTTAAGTCTGACCTTAATTTCGGTCGGAAAAACAATAGCGGGTCTAATAAATGAAAACAATAGATTTTAATTTGACATCAAACGAGTGTGAATTTAAGTCTTAAACAAATAAGTGTTTTAGACAAAAAATAAGATCTGATTTATTGCTTACTAGCTGACCCTGCGAACTTCGTTCCGCCGAACAGTCGATCAACATTACTTTATTTTTCTAAAATATAATAATTTTTCTAAAATAAACGTAGCCTAAGTTATTCCTTATTATATCAGCTACCTGCCAATAAAAGTCCCGTCAAAATCGGTCCAGCTATTTTAGAGATTAGCCGGAACAAACAGACAGACAGACAGACAAAAATTGTAAAAAATGTTATTTTGGTGTATGTAACGTATATATGTTCATATACATGTAGTAAAAACGATTATTTCAATATTACAAACAGACACTCCTATTTTATTATATGTATAAATGTGTAATTGTATGATATAATAATAATAATTATTCTTATTTATTTATTTATTATATGCTTTATTGTACACCATTAGTAACTTTTTGCTTATAAGTAATTGTACAGTAATAGTAGGTACAATGAGCGGCCTTATCGCTAAAAGCGATTTCTTCCAGACAACCTTTGGATGGACATTATGTATGGAATTGTAGCGGTAGTTGTCGGCGTACATTATACATACATACATATATATATATATATATATATATATATATATATATATATATATATATATATATATATATATATATATGTATGTATGCATAATGTATTTAAAATAATATCAATATATATTTTAAATAGAATAGGAAAAGAAATAGCATTATGTACCAGTAAATTTTAGTGTACCAATAAATAGTGATCCTTTACCATCTTTTTAAATGAGTGCAATGTTTTCGCTTGCCTTATTGCCACAGGTGTAGTAGTGCATTCCACAAGCGGGTTGCTGCTCGGCCGAACGTTTTAAGTCACCAAAATGTAAGAAAAAGAAACCGGGGCTGATCATCGACTCGATGAACTTATGTGATGAGAGAGAACTACAGGGAGGGCATCCAAAGGTCTATCCATATGACCAAGGATAGAGTGAGAGAGAGATAGAATTTTGGACATGTGACGCCCTTCAGTTATTCTAGCTCAGATTAGAGCAGACCTACGATGAAGTACCTGCCTCGACAAAATAAGAGAGTTTGGAATTTGAGTATAAGGTTGCTTTGCAATTTGGTGTATAATAATTTAAGTCTTATGACACATTAATAGATCTCACTTTACATTTATCTAAATGTGGGGCGGGCGCAGCGCGATTGCGACGCGTGCACTGCGCTGTTACTACGCGAACGCTGAGCGAGCGCGCGTATTTTATATCGATATATTTTAAACTTTATAATAAAAAAGAGAAGCATTTAATTTCTGTTTTTAAAGACGGAGTAATACGTACGCGACGGCTCGCTGTGTCGCGCCGTAAAAAATTGCGCTCGTGTAAACACGCCCTAACACTATCCGATGGAAATAAAATATAGTGTTGAGAAAAATATATGTCATAACATTGGCTGTGTTTGTCCAAGTGTCCAACATTCCCAAAGGTCGATGCTAGCAAACATTAGTGAATGGAAATTGATTAAAGTCTCATTGCTCAGGTGTGGCCGAACATTTGTGACAGATGGTTTGAACAAAATGGAGGGTTAGTCATTGTTTTTAAAGAGGAAAGTATGTGAATAGCAGACGCCGTGTGCAACAAAATATTGCTTTATGAAGGCTATAATAATATGTACTTAGTATATTATTATATTACTGCTCGAGACAAGAAGCTAAGAAATGGCCTTGTTGTAACTTCTGATAACAAAACTACTATTATAAAAATAAAAGATTTGATTTTTTGTAATGTTTGTTTGTTTGCAACGATTGAACTAAAAATCTACGTCACTGATTTGAACAATTTTTCACCTTTAGAAATAAAAAAGGTAAGGGGGTAACATAGACTATATTTTATTATGCTTAACCATTATCAATGTGCTTAACAATTTTTTTCAGTCGTTTTCAGAATTTCAATATTTTAAGCGCTTTCCTAAATCTGAATGATGCCATATGATACTATTGCTATGATATTTTCCGTAGTTTATTGCGAGATCAAATGAAACTTTTAATATATAATAATACCCATCTATATTATATTTACTGGTAGTAGAACCACGCTGGTTTCAGCATGAATGGGCCTAATCGTCCGAGGAAGTACTACCCTCTCATAGAAGATCAACTTAAGAGTAGTAGTATCCGTACTACTGCGTTTCGCTCGGTGAGTGAGAGCGCCGGAGGCCCAATTTCCCCCTTTCCTCGTTCCTTACCACCCTCATTCCATTCCCAGCCGCCATAGTGGAAGCCACCATACCAGCAGTTTAAGAAGATGGTATGGTGGCCACCACTTCTAGATTCCACTGACTGCTTACCATCAGGCGGGGTGGAGTCACTTAGGTAGGCTAATATAAAAAATAAAATAAAAAAAATAAAAAAATAGAATTATATAAAGAGGAACAGTTAGTTTGTTTGAACGCGCTAATATCTAACTACCAGTCGGATTTAAAAATCTTATCGTCTGATTTGCATTTAGCAGTTACGCTAGTTTATAATAATAGTAATACCTACGTATATCTGTGACTATGAGAGGGAAGTATCTATCTTCGCACAAAATATCGATGTAAATTAGTGAGTGCCGGAGGCGATTACCGATCGGTACTATGCCATTTCTTTTTCCCTCATTTCCTTGTCCCCTACGGCCTGCAATGACCTGGCTGTGTTTTCTTTTGTTATACATTTATACTTGTTCGGTATTCAAGTGAGTACCTATCTACATTTTGAACATCCTACTATATTATAAATGTGAAAGTTTGTGTGTGTTTCTTATTCAGCGCCTAACGGCTGAACCGATTTCAATGAAAATTGGTATATACATAGATTTGGTGCCGCAGACAGTCATAGAATACTTTTTATTTTGAAAGTCGGTCTGTTTCCTGAGTACCATTAATTAAACACATACCATTTTCCGCGTGGGCGAAGCCGCAGGGCACAGTTAGTTTAAAAATAAAAATGTAATTAAAACTTACATACTGTATACATAAATAGTTTCACGCTTTTTATCCCTGAAGAAGAAGGCAGAGTTTTTTATTTAAATCCCATGTAACAGGCAGCGAGTCTGATACCATCTATCGGGCAAAATTCCATATTCCGCGCTAATGTTAAGAATTTTTCCACAGGAAAATCCAATATTACTAAACCCGACACGGGAATCGAACCCGAGAGCGCTGCGTGATAATCTGTACATAGTACCACCGAACCACAGAGGCACAAATATTGAAAATTTAATAGCGTGGTATGTGGCCCAGTAGTAATATACGTCATCTGCAGAACTTAAAGGACAACCTCAATAAAGTGCAACCACCTGTATTTTAGTAAGTTGACAGAACAAAAGAAGCGTTGACAACAAAGACCGAGTCCCTTGAGTTAAATACTACATTAATTGCAGTAGGTATACTACATAATGTACAAGTGTTCCGCGTTGTATTGTACCTCTTTGTATATCTTTTCAGTTTGTTCTGACTCATTCAGTATTGTTCTTCCTTAGGTATTTTACATTCTTAATATAAGTCATGAAAATTCTTACTGTAGATTGTAGGCATATTTTCTTATTGTTTCTGTTTTGTTAAATCTACGGAGACTATTTCGAAGAGCTCATTGATTCTATCTTCTAGTTACGAATTTCACATAAAAAATATTATAAATGAAACTTAGTCTTAGAGATCTTTTAAGCGTTACTACGTTTTTTTATAAGTTTACCAGAATTAGTTTTCTCAGCGGTCAGTGGGGTTGAGGAGCGGTCAACATCATTCCAATCGGCATCGTGACACAACTGCTGGCATCAATACTTTCACATCAGCGGCTTTTGACGCCATTAAATCATTAGAACTTCTTCTTAATCGGGCACTCTTGACAGAATGGTCGTGGTTGATGTAGGTTGCACGGCGTGCGATGTCTCTTCAATTGTGGTGGGTCGTTGCATTGCGAGCACATTGCGTGATGGTAGATAGCGTGGCTTTGGTGATGGAGTCTATCCAGCGAGTTGATGACCGACCACGTGCTCGCCTGCCTTCTACATGACCCTGTACAAAGAGCTTTTCCATCAAGTCTTCTTTCTTCGAGATGTGTTGTAAATCGTTAGAACACATCTTAGTTATTCAAGCGATGCATAAACGTCTTTAAAACAAGTGCACTGCAGTGCTACTAACTTGTTCGATCACGTAAATGCAGCAGACGCTTCCTAAGATTGGTAATTATTTAGTTATTTTTTAGAATGTCCAGCTAGATGATTTATTCGCTTTAGGACAGATGCGGATAAACGAGACAGTCAGTGTAAGGTTTCTGAAACCCCATTTTCGTTGGCCCCGTTTTTAAAGGACGTGGACGAATACTGCCCTTTTCCAACCTTAACCCGTTTATGGACACTACTGTAGACACAATAGATGTTTTATTGTCATCACGGCCATATACGTTCATGTCCCGGAAAGTGTGAAGCTAATAAATACAATTACAGTAGTAGATACCATAATGCACCATGTGACTAAATAGGAGTCATTTCGATTGTCTTATAAATTGCAATTATTAATTTTAAGTAGTTTGATTCTTAATGTATAAGTAACAGTTAAGTCCACATGTTTTTGTTACACCTCATATAGAACAATAAAATCCGTGGATATTCATAGTAACAACACAATTGAAATCTATTTCTTCGCGCTGTTAATCGGTTTGACCCATTTTGTTATATCGATGTACATTGCGTGTGCCCATAGCCATTAGCATCGTGATAGCAACTCGTTAACGTTCACTTTCTATCAACTGTGAAAACTTCATGTTTATCGCCTTTCGGTGTTTTTCTTCGTTTCTTTTTGTGTCAGAACATAAGATAAGAGTTTGATGTATTGTTTTTTTCATACTTATATATTTTTAAGTAAGCTTTGATAAGCTGCCTGTTGTTATGTTAAGTATAAGATAAATATACGTAGTTTATTACTATAATACGTTTAATTATTTTTATAAAAATAATTAGTACGTTTTGTTTAAATTATAATAGAAATAATTTATGAGTTACTTACTAATATTATAAATGCGAAAGTTTGTGTGTGTGTGTGTGTTACCACTTAGCGCCTAAACGGCTAAACCGATTTCGATGAAAATTGGTATGTAGATAGATTTGGTGTCGGAGACGGACATAGGTTAATTTATATCCCGTATGTCAGTATCTTTGGTTCCTGAGAGAGACAAAACACATTTTAAGCGCTGACGAAGCCGTGGGGCGCTGCTAGTATTACTATAAAATTTTTAAATATTTTTATAAAAATAATAATAGTACGTTTTGTTTATATTTTAATAGAAATAATTATTTTTGTCTTTATTAAGGTTTACCAACAATTAAGAGTTTGTACGTCTAAATGTTGAGCGTAATTTTTTCAGTGATTCAGTGACAATAGTACCTACCTATATTATTACTTATAGATACGATTGAAAGATGTCTCTCTCGAGGTAACAATACAACACTTAAATTTCACAAGCTTGAGGAATTGTGTAAAATTTATTTATTCTTTATCTCACATAAATAAACAGCACTTGAACAATATATTACATTTTAGTATGTATAAAGGAGTAAAGATAGGTAATTACAAAAATAAAACAATATTCTACGTTAAACAATGTATTCACAATTTCGTTAAGGTTTCGGTACTTCTTGTAGCGTCACGCATGTTAGCAGGTACACCCACTAAGGATTATTTCGCGATAATGCGTGTGAAAGGTTTTTCATTATGCAGAATAAAAGAAAGTATTAATTGCATAATTATACAGACAATACGCATATTACTTACACAAATTAATATTGTGTGTTAAAAACATGCAAGAAGAACTTCATATCATGAAATGCGTAGGCGTAGATACAAAATTTTTAAAATATCTAAAATTTTCAAGGTTAAAAAAGATGTTTTGTTTTTTTACGGTAGTTGATCTACGCTGGTTTCAGCAAGAATGGGCCGGATGGTCCGGGGAAGTACTACCCTCTAATTTTCTAAAAACCGGTGATTTGAGAAGGGCTAAAGTAAAGTTTAATTAATTAATTAGTGAATGTTATCTACGCTGGTTTCAGCAAGAATGGGCCGGATGGTCCGGGGAAGTACTACCCTCTCATAGAAGTCAGAATATCAGTTTTCATGCTAATGTGTTTAGCTCGGTGAGTGAGAGTACCGGCTGCCCAAATACCGTCTCGGTCTTGATCCATTTCCCTTTTCCTTCCTCATCCCCTTCTCAGTGGTCGGCAACGATCTGGTTGTGTTTTCTAAGCATTATTACTTTCGTAATGCTTGGAAAACACGGCCATCTTTACCATCAGGTGAACCGTATGCTTGTTTGTCACCAAAGTTGTATAAAAAAAAATGCATATGAAAATAGGTATTGCTAATGCATCACTGGCCTACAAAGCAATATATCATAGAGGGTAGATACTATTAGAATGTTCGTTCTACTTCCCAGTGGCTATAAATAAGAGCTATCACCTGCCCGCATGGCTGCCACAGCTATAATATTAATTACTCCTATAGAGTAATATTGTGAAGAGTTTAGCCTTAGGATATCTAAACTAATAATATAAAGAGAAAAGGTTTGATTTCTGTATGTTTGTTTGTTTGCAACGATGGTAAGCATCGGTCGGATCAACCGGAGAAGTACTACCCTCTCATAGAAGATCGACGTAAGAGTAGTAGTGTCCGTACTACTGCGTTTCATTCGGCGAATAAGAGCGCCGGAGATCCAATTTCCCCCCTTTCCTCTTGCCTCACTTCCCTCATTCTCTTCTCCTACCCCATTCCCAGCTGCCATAGTGGAGGCCACCATACCAGCAGTTTAAGACGATGACTTTTGGTATGGTGTCCACCACTTCTGGATTCCACTGACTGCTTACCATCAGGCGGGGTGTGGTCACTTTGGTAGTCTAATATATATAAAAAACTAAAAATCTACGTTACCGAATAATTCTTTTACTTTTAGAAATCAATAAATTAAGCTGGTAACTATAATATTTTTGTAATTTAAGATATTGTTTCGAACATTTTCAGAATTTCAATATTTTTAAGCGCCTTGTAAACCTGGATGATGCAATACAACACTATTGCAATGATTATTTTTAATTAATATTTTTATTTTTATTATTATTAATATTTTTGGTAGGTCGTAGTGTGAGACCAAAAATGAAACTCGATACTGAAGCGAATCGAGGGCGGAGATCTAGTTTCTTTTACTTGAACAAAACTTAAAGGGAGAATGTTATTTTTTGTTCAAAACTTGTTCATTCCTGGTTAGTTAACTTTAAAAGCAACTTGATGTAATTATAAGAGTTTAATTTTCTAAAAACCGGTGACTTGAGAAGGGCTAAAGTAAAGTTTAATTAATTAATTAGTGAATGTTACGAGTTTAAAGATAAAACTTTTGGACGATACGTTTTCTGAATAATTTATAATTTAACCGTTTTGTAACTCTTGAAGCGAATAAATCAGCCACGGCTCTGTTAATTATCAACTTAATGTTATGATCTATCGTTCAAATATTACACATTTTTACTCAAAACTAAGTTACATATACTGATTACTGTTCCGCTCCCATCACCAAGAGCGTAATGTTATATAGCCTATAACCTGCATCAAGAACTGGGCTATCAAACGCAAAATGAATTATTCAAATTTGCCTAGTAGTTTCGGCGATTAGCGCGTTCAAACAAACAATTATTACTCTTTATATAATAGTATAGATTTGATAATTCCATTGAGATGGCTTTTGGTTTTTAGTAAAGAAAATAAAATTGTAATGCATCTAAAAACTTACTAAACAATTTTAAAGCTATTCAAACCAAAGATAAACTCTTTGGTCGATAGATAGTTATTACAACATCATAACGCTTTATTAGCACATATATGTATATGTTAATAAATGTAAATGTTTAAGTTAGTTTCCTTTTTTACTCCCTATTCTGGGCTACTGAACATTTCGTAACGGAAAACCCTATACCCCTTTTTGCCGAATTCGGAGATGAAACTCGCAGTAACTTAATGATAACTTGACTTAATGTAAACTTGAAACCCTTTGTAACTTTAAACAGGAAGAGAACTGTATTATTTTAAGTTTATGTTATCTGATAACTTCATATAAATACTTCTACAATCATAAACTTTGCTTTTAAAGGTCAATTACAATAATAATTCCGTATTGAAGATTATAGAGTTAAGTGTATTGCTTGCGTCACTTTGCATGCTACTGAAATTGTAACTTACAAGATATTTTTATAACCGGGCGAATAAAAAAATAACTATCGACCAATCGCGCTTTTACCCACTGCTTCGAAACTATTTGAAAAGGCAATGTGTAATTGCGTCTATGCGTTTTGCGAAAAGTACAACATCTTTACTAACTACCAACATGGTTTTCGAAAAAACCATTCAACTATATTAGCAATATACAATTGGTTTTCGTCTTACCTAAATAACAGAGAACACCAAGTTGAAATAGAATACTTCAATTACATTACAGGGGAAATAGATGCAGTTCCTGGTTAGATAATCACAATTTAGAAATAAACTATTCGAAAACAAAAATAATGTCATTTCACTCACGCCAAAAAATACCACTACATATTGACTTTACTTATAAAAACCAAAAAATTTAAGTTGCTTCGGAATTTACTTTGTTAGGGATATGTATTGATACAAATATTAACTAGAAGTGTCATGTAAAAAAACTAAGATCCAAAATATCACAATTTACATATGCCCTCCGGGAAGTTAAAAAGACTACTAACCTCCAGACGGCTTTAACTACTTACTACGCATATGCCTACGCGTGGCTTAGTTACGGCATAATATTGTGGGGCTATAGCACGGATGCACCAACGCTCTTTACTATGCCTGCGCTGTTTACTGAGGATACTGACAGTTGCAAACCTCACTTCCAAAAACTAAACTTATTAACCCTTCCGTGTATTTATATTTTAGAAATTTGCAAATTTGAAAAAAACAACGAGCATTTATTTACAAAGCGTAAAGATAAAAAAATACAGTATTCACTTCGCCATAGCAATAGATTAAATCTTCCAAACTCGCAGCTCCAAATTCACTCTTCAAGCACATTTGTAATGTCAATAAAAGTTTTTAATAAGTTACCCGAAGAACTAAAAAATTAAAACAAATTACATATTTTTATAAAAAAACCTAAAAAAGCTATTTCTAGATAAATGCTACTACAGTATTAATGACTTTTTAAGAGAATAAATATTTTAATCTTACATAATATTAGCATGTACTGTGACATTACCTACCGCAATTCTCAATAAATATAATTATTAAGATGTAACATACTTGTTTATTATTAATTTTTAAACTACTTAGTACATATGACATTTCTGAATTTTATTTGAATGGATAATGTTCTTTTTTTTTATGAATTTTTAAATTGTACCAAATTGTAATTTATTTATCTATTGTAATTGATTTTCTTTTTTACCAAATATTAATTTCATTTTTTTTTAACTATTACCTATTTATTAATTTTAGTTATTAGTTATTTTAATTTAATTTATTTATTTTAATTTTATTTTTTTCTTTTGTTTGAATTCTTAGAATGGAGCTCCCTCTTCTACACTACTTTTCTGTGCCTTACAAGGCCCACAATTGTAAATTGAATAAAAAGAGTGACCTGAGTTGCTTGCCATTTCTTCTCATGGCACTACCTTCACGTCAGCGAACTGACTGTAGGTTAATTGGCTGACATTTTGTAATTTTAACGTTCATAAGTGTTAATTAATTTAACCCAAAGGAATAAATATATTAGACTTTAAATTTGAATTTGATTCTACCCTCATTAACCGAAAAAGTTTGAAAACGAAAGAAATTGCAGTTTGTGCATATTGAGAAACTTTAAAAGCCGTTTTGTTTTTATCTTTTCATATTAGAAAGGTAAAAATATCTTGTCTTCTTCATCGCTAATTTAAAAAAAAACAACAAGTTATTAATATTGATTCGGTTTTCACTATAATTTCTCTGTTTTATGTAAGTATACAGAATATTTCATAGATTTGTAGTTATGGCGAGCAAAGTATAGTTCTAACAGTCTTACATCGATTTAAAATTACCAAAATTACTATTAACCACGAGACAAAAAATCTTTATATAACAGTACTTCTCGTTCGATACGTAATAAGACACATGTGCCTAAAACCAGTTCCATCTGGTTATATCAACCTACATTACTATCTTCCTTTTTGCAAATCGTTTGCAATATAAACTATTTTACACAATTTAATTCACACCTTATAGCCAAAGTTGAAAGTAGATTCTTCTTTAAAGTATTTTGTGGAGTTATGTTGTTATGCATCTAAATGTTAATCTATTCAAATAATATTTTAGTTCTCTTGATAATATAAATTCAGTATGGAGGTCAGCTCGGTGTTATCTTGACCGGTCTGTTTATTGTATTATTAATAATTTAATGTTTGATGTGTCTGGTATTTGGTACCATCCTAGGGGACCTTGGAGTCCAAGCAAATGCATACATGTTAAATGTCTTGAACGAGTTTCGTTGCTGCGCAAATCTTACTCGTTCTAACTACGGGCTTTATAGTATAAACAGATTTTTTTTTATATCCTGACATATTAAGTAAATGCCTGTTCCAATGGGAGCAATTTGCCAAATGGTAGCCACGTGTGGATCCGTTACCTGATTCCTTTAGTCATCGCTTATCAGCCCCTGTAAGAGATGAATGCTTTTATATTCGAGTAACTGGAGACCAGAAATCCATATTTCGTTATATCAAAGAGATTAGGACACTTGTTGCCCTTGGTCGCTAGTTTCATCGCCTTCAATATTAGTTTTTTTTTTCTATGGATCCCACGACTGATGGCAACTACTACTAACTGATGCCATATCATGAAAAGTTACTGTGCTTCCAGACCTTGAGATATCTGCTGTTGACGAGACCCACTACTAGTAACACAACACTCCAAGTATCTAGAATCGCTAAACCTATAATCTTTTAGTTAGAATGGTGGTTACTTCCTTAACCAGATTGAGTGAGTAGTCGCACTGTGTCTCCTTATAAGGGCAATTGACGATTAAGGGTATGCCAGAAAACCAAATAATGGGCAGTAACGTACGGAATATTGCCTTACTGCATTCACCAATTTACTTGCCGAGCGTTATATATGACAAGCTATTTTTTCTTGAAGAGGATAAAATGTCGAGAGCGCCCTAGACAGACAATTCATTGGGCTATTTATTCTTTACTAGCTTTCCGCGGCGCAGTTTTACCCACGTCATTGCTTACTGCTCTGCGCCCGTCGCCAGTAGCATGATGTTACATAGCCTATAACCTTCCTTAAGAACTGGGCTATCATACGCAAAAAGAATTTTTCAAATCCGACTGGCAGTTCTAGAGATTAGAGCGTTCAAACAAACAAACTCTTCCGCTTTATATAATAGTATAGATTCTTTAGGTACAACAACGTTCAAAAATTTAGCGTACGCGTCCTTAAGTGACCTCGCACCCCTAACCACGTGCCTATTTTTTCCGTAAAGATATTCTGACACTGGATAAAGGATGAATAACCTTGTAGCAATCCTAATAAATATAAGCCGCACTTATTTTTACTTAATCTCTAAAATCGTTCGCCAAATTATCATGCACACATAGACATATTTTTATATAGGTGACGTCATATCGGCTTCGGAAGCGAAACAAACAGCCAAGCACGTGTAACCCACATTTGGTTAATTTAAGAGTTATCTCCAACGGCGACTTATCTCGACACTGAATACAAATATTAATGAATATGGATTTTATGAGCATGTGTTTTGTTAACAGTACAGTTTAAGCGGTTTTACTATAAATTTTGAATGGGTGGCTGGTTACTGCTACGTTAAATCTTATTGTAATGTCGGATGAGGCAGCCAAGTGGTACGCGTCGCTTGTAGAACTAAAAAGTGGCAGTTCATTGTACTTACGTTATGAATAAATCTATATTTTAGAAAAATAGTTTTTAAGTTTCTACTAGTATATTAATTGATACTTTGTTATGGGAAACCGTCCTAACAGCATACTATATGCCAATATAAAACTTATCTAAAAGCTAAGCATTAGAGTTGATTTTGATAAAATTAGCGAGTTGGAAAGCTGCATAGTTCTGCGACATCGAGACAGAATAGTTATAAGTTTTACGGCACCAACTTTTAACCTTATGTACTCGTATTTATATGAATTAGAAGATACTATTTTGATTGGTTTCAATAAGGAGAACTCTAAGCCCTGGTACGTTTTAGTATTAGTAACCTTTATCGTGGTCTGTGGCCTTTCTAGAAAGGCTCTAAGTAACTAATAACATCGCAAATTATTATATAATATAAGAAATAATGTCTAAGATTATCAGTACATAGTAAAAGGGTTGTTTATAATAGCTTGGTAACTGTCTCAGACATCGTACATCGAAGCAGTATAATCAACAGTTTAATATGAACAGCGCTCCTCGAGTTTACTCTGGGAACTAAATCTCGATCTGTCATCCTGATTAAATTTAATCACAGTGAAACTACAGAGCTTATTAATCATCTGGTTTCTAACATATGTACCTACCTCAATATTTATAAAACTGTTTTTGGACCCTAAAACTAAAGAATATCGTCCCGACTCCGTTGTTAGATACATAATATGTCTAACTGTCAAACTTGTATGGAACAAATATCTCACACATATGGGTACAACTAATTGTTCATCGCTGACAAAACGGCCCGTTCTGTAGAAAGTTGCCACAAAACAAACTAACACAAAAGAACAGTCGTAAACACCTTCGTGATATGGGAGCAGTACGGTGACAATGTTTAGGCATTTAAATGTACAGGACATTTTTTTAATAATCTTATAGGTACTATACATCAGCATCAATGTAAGACATGTTCTGTCTGTTTAAAATAAATTAAAAAAATATGTTATGTTTTATTTATTGCAATAATCGATGATTTCGTGTTACTGCATACATCAAAAAAGGCCTGCTCATTTTAACAAATTTAATAAACTGTCAATTTTCAGAAAATCCTGTATGTTTTTTTATTATCATTGTCTCTCTACGCAGTTATCAGTAAGTCACGTCAACCAGATAAAGTGATGACTTGTGGACACTGTAGTGTTTGTTCGTCTGTGTGAGACATGTTACGTAACGTCTGCTATTGGTCGATTTTGTGGACAACCTACTCGGCTATGCTTGTTAACAGCGGGTGAAAATATACGAAATAGGTATTAGTAATGTTTGTATGACATTTAAAAAAGAAATTTCTCACTCTTGAACGTTTACGCTTTATGAGTCACAATTTAGTGTCATATTTCCTAGTTTTCAATTTTTATCATTTAATCGGGCCTGTAAAAAAAAATTCCGCTAACATTTTAGAATTAGGTGAAAGCTGTATATAAAGTAAGTAACCATAATGCTTACAGTTATTTTACTATGAAAATAACGCAACGGAAGTTTTCAATGTAATATTTGCATATAAATTTATTTATTTATTTATTTATTTAGGATCTTCAACAAAGAATACACTTCTCAGGCATAATAGTAAATAATCATTAAACAAGTAATTCAAGTGCTTCTTCAATTACAGAAGATCACAGCATGCAATAACATTATTAATAACATTATCAATTAAAACTTATACAAAATGTTAAAATAAAAATAAATAATATACAATTAATCAAATATACAAATGAAGATAAATTAAAAAGGACAGAATTAAACGAAAAGTACCTAAGTAAAAATCAAATTAACAACAGCCATTACAAAAAATTTCCACCCTTTCCTCTTTCCTCACCTTCCTCATTCCCTTCCCCTAACCCCATTCCCAGCCGCCATAGTGGAAGCCACCATACAAGCAGTTTAAGAAGGTGGTATGGTGGCCACCACTTCTAGATACCACTGACTGCTTACCATCAGGCGGGGTGGAGTCACTTTGGTAGACTTATATAATAAAAAAAAATTAAAAAAATGGTCTGTATACTGGTATATCTTAAATTTGGTATAGAGATAGATTAGACCTTGGGGAATAAAATGACTTAAAGGGGTTGAAAAAATAGGGGATGAAAGTTTGTATGAGAAATTGATATTTCTGCGGCGGAGCTACGGGTAGCAGCTAGTAAAAATTCACAAGTCGACAATGAACTACCTTCACTCATGTTCTACATAGTAAGCAATCAGAACAGCTGTGTCACATCGAGACCTCGAACGCGCGACCCTTATTGTATGTTAAGTGCCACTGACTCACTATTGATATTTATATCGCAGACGCAAAGTCGCCCTGATAACGAACATTTTATAGTGATATCTATGATGACATTTATTTTATTAGTAATAACCAATGGATTTAGTACCATTTTCCCATTGGCAATACGCCTTGAGCGTGATGAAAGGCTGATAAACAATGCTCATGCCTTTTCTATATGAGAAGAGGCCTTTGCCTTTTTTCTTTTACTTACGATGTATAATAATCCATAGTTCCATTCTATCCATATTAATATTATAAATGTGAAAGTAACTCTGTCTAGTCTATTTGTTATGCTATACGCTAAACCACTGAACCAATTTTTAATGAAATTTGGTATAGGGATAAAATAGACCTTGGAGAACAATATAGGCTATATTTTATCGCGAAAAATGCCTGAAAGGGGTTAAAGTAGTGGACGCAAGTATCCCCCCCAACCGGGGTTCTCGCGGCGGAGTAGCTTAGTAACCGTGGTTACCCAGAAGCACGGTGAACCAAGAGGAACCCCAAGGAGGCGCCGCTCCTGGGCTTAGGTCGTAAGTCCACGATGGAGCGGCTCAGGTGGGTTGCGGTGCTGTATGGGCGGCACCGCAACTGGGTCGGGCTGCGGTGTTGTTTCGGCAACACTGCGGCTGAGGAGTGGCGGGGCCGCGGCGGGCGAGATGTGCCGGACTCCTCTCCCACCGCGGCCCATAACGGTGCGCCGCTCACCCTATCTTTCGTGCCCTCGGCGGGGCCGCAACTGCCAGATTGCGGATACGGTGAGGTCGCAGGGGAAGAGAAGTGTCGGTATTGCGACGCGCCGTTCTCTCTATCCTCTGCGGCCGAGTTAGGGGGTGGCTTGCGGGTGGCGATTGGGCAGTCGCCGCCCGAACAGCACGGGCCCGAAACGGCATTGCGCGTGTTCCGCACGCGCCTCTCGAGGGAGGGGGGCTAGGCCCAGCAAATCGGACGGTGCCCACTCGCGTGTGGTAAGCTGGCCATGGCCGGTCGGGGTCGCGGATGAATGCGCGAGCGTCTCCCGTGATCCCGACACTCGGACCGTCTGGAGGAACACCGTGAGTTTTAGTCGGTATGCCGGCCGCGCTTTGAGTGCGGTCGGAGAGTCCGACATAACCCCGCCATGCCCGAGGGTGCGTATCCGTAATGCAATTCCCACGAGAAAAAAAAAAAGAGGATGCTACTATGAATGGAAAACCGACATTCACGCGGGTGCAGCTGCGGGCAACAGAAACCTTTCGAAAGAAACGCTCCAAGCTATAGTATAAACTGTATTAAAATCTCTTGAGTGACTTAAAAGAATTTAGTGAAGAAAAAGTAAAACAAAAGGCGGTACCTTTAAATATAAGATCGAGTCTAAAAAGTATATAGATACTAGCTGTTGCCCAAAGCTCTGCCCGCTTGAATGTCAGTTATTATTATATTTTTACTAATCATAAGCCTGTCTCTGTTTATACATTGACGATTTTTCATACAAACTTTTATCCTGTATTTTTTTTCGTAATAAAAGATAGTGTTGTTGCCTAAGGTCCAATCAATCTCTCTACCAAATTTCTTCAAAATCGGTTTAGTGGTTTAGGCGTGAAAGAATGAGAAACAGACAGACAGAGTTACTTTCACATTAATAATATTAGTATTGAATAATATACGACAACCATAAACAATCCTAATGTAAGAACTCACTAACTTCTTCTGACTTTAGATGAAAAACTTAAAATCGCTATAAAATCTAAATTTATAGCCAACAGTTGACCACTGCATATAAGGTGACAGGCCCATCAACAAACAAATAAATTAACTTGTTTGTCACAGCATATACCAGGAACGACAAACAGTACGTTTTGAATTTTAAACCTAACATAACATCGATGAGAAATTTTAATATTGACCTTGGTGCTAACAAAATTGGCAACAACAATTTAAAGAAAATTCATCCTTATGTTTAAACTGTTAAGGTAGTGGTTAACTGTATGTGTATGTTGGCAATATCATATTATCGAATACTATGCATAAAAAATAACATGTTTACCACATTACATCTGCTTACGTAACGTATTTTTTTAATTCACATGATATGTTATCTCGTTGTGTGGTTCAATTCCAATTGTATTAATATTATTATCAAGTAAAATAAGGAAATGTTCGGTGGGTGGTCCATCAGTCAAACGCCAAAATTTTCCTCTCGATCTCCGATAAATTATTAAGTATACAATGCAGCGTTTTGAACTATCTCGTTGGTCAATTGCTTGATTTATAAATAAAAGATACGTTTGTAAGAATTTTCCAGTAATATTATTTCAATATGTACCGCTAAATATTTTTTTTATGATGCTGCTTGTGCTGACCACGACCATCACCGACGACGCGACTTGTTAAGGGTGGCTCAACCGAGGTCAGGGTAGTGAAACTTAGGAAAGCAGTTGACGCCTTTTGGCTATGATGACGACTAAATGACTAAATTTTAGACTGGCCCGTTTGGCCTAGTGGTTAGTGACCCTGACTGCTAAGCCGGGGTTCGTGGGTTCGATTCCCATCCAGGACAAAACTTTGTGTGATGAGCATGATTGATTGTTCTATGTCTGGGTGTAATTTATCTATAATATGTATGTATTTACAAAAATATATATATAAGTAGTATATCAGTTGTTTACCCCATAACACAAGCAAATATAATTGCTTCATTTGGGACTAGATGGTGCTGTGTGAATGTGGTAGAATATTATCATTAGGTATATAATTCTTATTAATAATAATAATCATACATTCCGAATGAATGATTGTAAGCAGTTACTGTAAAATGAAGTAAAATGAGATTGATGATATATCAATTTTGAACTTTATCACAATGCCCATAGGATAAACATTTCCGTAAAGGCGTATTTCGTGTTGTGTCTTCTTTCGATTAAAGATGCGAATATCTAGATTGCGAATTTGGAGTCGTGAATGTTTGTCCGCTTTTAAGGAGAACTCCTTAAAAGCGCTTCAAACCGGCAATTATTGCTAACGCCGATATACTGTCTAAAATAAACGTGTTTAATTCGTGTCAAAGGTCACGCTTCCTAGAACCTGATCGTCCATTAAAAACTGGTGCAGGTGATTGCGAATATTTATATAAAGGACACGGATATCGTGTCTTAGAAATACTACTAGTCGTTCACTATGAACATTAATTCGTAATTGATTTAGTATAAAGTGATCATACTACCCACTGAGCAAGTGCAATCAATCAACCAAATAATGATAGTCCTTTTTATTGCTGATGGTAGCAAAAATAAAAACTCTGTGAAGCAGCTGTAGGTTGGGAAAAAGGAAAGCGGGGAAATTAGGCCTTCGGCGCTCTCAAAGTCAAATCATCACTTGAAAATGGTAGGATAATAATCACTCAACATACAATTGTCAGAAGGGTGCAATAACTGCGATCGTAAAATTTGCTAATCTTAATAAAAACCATGAAATGTTTTAGAGGTTTCTATTTCCTAGTGGACTTAATAATACTAGCCTGTTTACTATCCTACTGCAGGGCAAAGGCCTCTTCTCATATAAAGAATGCATGAGCATTAATCACCACGCTTGCTCAAGGCGAATCGGCAATTTCAGAGTTTTGAGTCTAGGTTTCCTCACGATGTTTACCTTCACCGTCAATCAGAAATGTTCATGATAAACTTAGAAAGTATGTAGATTTGAACCCACTACCTCGTGTTTCTGAAGCGTATATCCACTTCCATATCCACTGAGTCATTTTTTCTATTTTAGAGGCACAAATGATGATGATGTAATGATTGACAAATAACTGTAATAGCTGACAAATTGTTTGGGCTGATTTAACTTAGCTTTAACCGATAGGCTCGCTCTAAATTCTGTACAAACAATATCTCTTCATTTAGATATTAATCAGTTAATTGCTATTGTTATAAAATTATCTTGTGATACCGTAAGACATGGTACTAACACGCACATTTGTATTATGTATGTCTATTTTATCTTAAACCCATTTAAACGCATTAAGACAATCGCTAGGTTTTTGTGTCGTGTTATCAATACCATTAAGTATCTTTAACATTATCTGAACAGTAGATACGTGCGTATTTTAGGTCAGCGATTTGTGGTCAGTAGTCAAAAGTAATGATTTGTTGCATAAACTACTCATTATCTTAATTTTATAAACAAAAATGTATTTATGTATGACTGTTTCCGTGATGCAGTGGGAGTGCAAGCGACTGCTGTGCACGTAGTTGTGTGTTCGATCCCCACAAGGGACAAAACTTTGTGTGATCCATAAATATTTGTTCCAAGTCTGGGTGTACTTTGTGTCTGTTAATTGTATGTTTGTCCCGCGCAACACAGGACTGGTTCTGCGGCAGTTGTATTTTATAAAAATAAAAATAATGTTTAAAACTGGTAAACTAAGTTCTCAAATTTTAAATTTTAAATTGTAAGCGGTTACTACGTTAGCACTGGACTTGACTTGACTCTTATTGTCTAATAAATGAGAAAATTAAAAATTTCCTTCTGTCAAAACAGATATGTCTTATTGAGCACTTGCAGCTACCACGAGCTGTATCCGTTTGTTTGGATTATTCCCATCTGTCCCTCTGGTTTGTCCCCCTAGGGTGACAGATAGGAAAAAAAATTTCATCTCTCTCTCCGTTGCTAACCGGGGGACAGATAAAACTTCAATCACTCCTAAAAGTTTTATAACATCAATTTAGTATTTAAAGTAAATACTAGAGGCGCTGTTTTTTTTGTTTAGTAGCGCGGTGCTTCTTTTTAGTTCCTCGTAAAATAATTTAATATAATCGGTAGCATGATAATGATGCTACCGATTACCTGATTACAGATCACGTTATCATCAGTGCAAAATGGCACTCATAGCTCGTTGCGAACACTGATCGGTAAACGATTAGCGGGTTAAGCAACATATAGTGCGGCTGGCCTATGGATGGGTGACCGCTTAGTAGTTTTTGGCTATGTGGCTTCGGTGGGCACGTTAATAATCGGTACTGGTTGTTACCAAGTTGATAACAGTCGTCAGGTCAAGGCGGATGCCTCTATGAACGACCTGAACAAATCCTGACATTAGGTTGACCACTAACCACTCGATATTTGATTTGAGTGCAAAATAACATAAGGTATTTTGAATTCAGTACTTGTTAAATAAAAAGTGTATTACCTATTATTTAGTACCTGTTATTTCCTAAGTCGCCTCAATCGACTAACCACGGGAAGAGATGAGTTGGTTCAAGATTTTATACCGATGATGAGTTTGTTGGTCACGAATGCAATATCATATATCTCCTAGTCATCACTAGTATAGCTAAGGATAATAAAATATATGTTTGATTCGATCTACCCCGTGTATATGAGTATCAAAAACATCGTAAAACAAATATAAGTGTATACGATAAGGAAGTTATTTTTATTGACAATAAATTATAGTAAATATAAATTGGCAAGCGGTTTTGTTTGCCATCTTTAACGAATATTTGCTCGGTCCTTTTTTGCAACCATAGAAACTATACGGTCGTAAAATCGTCGATGTTTTTAAGAGGTGAAGTTTTACGTGTTTTTCTTTCGAGGATTTAAGATTTGGGTTACCTCCCTATTTAAAAAGTTAGAAAAGATATATTATCTAACCAACTCATAAAATAACAATTTATTGTTACAAGGTTCTTTTCTCGTACAGATAAGACACACATCTGTATAATAGTTCAAAGCCGATTATAATAATCACGACATTACATACAACATCTACAACCTAAATTATCACCACACACTGCATTTACTTGGCTGACGCCCGTAAATGTAGTTAAAACCAATTTAAAAAAATAAAAGGAAAGAATAATAATAATAATATTCTACCACATTCACACAGCGCCATCTAGCCCCAAATTAAGCAATTATATTTGCTTGTGTTATGATTGGCAATTTTGTTTTATTTAAACTAAATAATACTATCCATTTCATTAAGTTACTGCCCTATTTTCCCCTTTCCTTTTTCCTCGCCACCCTCTATCCTTTCACCTACCCTACTCCATTGACGGTAGGCAGCAGCTTTGCAGAGTCTAGGGACTCTGAGTTGTCACCACTTAGCATCACGTGTTTGCTCATCTGCCACTGTCCACCAAACATAGATCAGTAAGCGACCTTCTTGATGAAAAGTGGTAACCTTCCTTTATGGGCTCCGGCTCCAGGACCACAGTCAACCAGGTATGCCTCCTGAAATTTTGATAATAATAAAGGATTTACGTTAGGACTAGGTAACTACTGGAAACTACTACTTACTAATTATTACTTGGTAATGTAATAACAATATCTTATTTACTGTTAGAATTGCCTCTTGCTCTTCTAGCTCGGGAAGTATGTACTATCGAACTAACTAAAACATGACCCATTTTGATGATAATTCGTTTAAAACTTACAAATTTGCAAGATCTATCAATATAATGCACTTAGGACGTTTTAAAACTAATATAACAACAGTTCGCTCAGTAAAATATCATTGTCTAATAAATGACAACAAGCTCGTTGCCAAGGAAATCTGTGTACAGGCGAATTTCGATCTACTTGCATTTAGATGGATTAACAACATGAACATTAGTAGGGGCATTATCCAAGTTCAATAGTACATAGTTCCCTAGCTAGGATATCTCAATTTAAAAGAGGACACATTCAAAATAATTTCTCAGTACTGGCTTTTACCAAAATTAAAGTGAAGACGGCCTTGTATATTTCGCGCCTTTTAACTTGCTACACCTATTGTTTGTGTGTGTTAAATAAACATTTTACTAAATACAAATTGCATACTTATCTGTTATTCAAATAGTTTTTTTGTCAACGTTTGCTTGTTATATTTTGGTAACAATCTTTCCAATCTCGTTATGCCAAAGCGTTTTGGAGTCCGTACAAATCTTATCCACCATCTGATCTTTGCAAATGAAAGAGGCAATGGTGTTTTAAAAATAGACAGAATGTTAGTATAATAAGGAACATTCAGGTCTTAAATTTTGAATAATGTTACCATCGAAGAAAAGATCATCAAATAATTTTACCAAGTCTCATAAAGTACAAGGTTTACTATGATTATTAATTAACGTGCGGGTTGGTGATTTCTTAGATGTATAGCGTGAAGCTAATTTTATTCTTTTGGTTTATAATGATAATAATTAAAATTGATTTGACTGGCCTGTTGGTCTAGTGGTTAGTGACCCTGACTGCTAAGCCGGAGGTCGTGGGTTTGATTCCCACCCAGAACAAATCTTTGTGTGATGAGCATGAATGTTTGTTCTGTGTCTGGGTGTAATTTATCTATAATATGTATCTATTTACAAAAAAAAATGTATATAAGTAGTATATCAGTTGTTTAGTACCCATAACACAAGCAAATATAATTGCTTAATTTGGGGCTAGATGGCGCTGTGTGCATATGTGGTAGAATATTATTATTATTATATTATTATGATGGTTCCATATTGTAGGAAGAACAACACAACCAATTTCATGTGTTTATTCTCTTAACCATTTTCCTATTTTACGTGATATCAAAGATCTTTGTTGCCAATATTATACTGTATGTTTATATTTGCAATAGATAGTGAGTGGCATGAAGGACAGGAGGAAGGACGCAGACGGGTGTGGTTCGTCGATACACTGTTTTTGTGTACATTACCTATATATCGACCACTTTGTAGTTATCTAAAAAAACCTTATGTAAATATAAAATATATGTTTACTGTTAGGTTTGGTGCAAACACAGCTGTTTCTGCTCTCTGCTGGTAAGATGGTGGTATGAAGACAATTTTGTTTTTCCGTCCCGGTACAAAGTTGTAGCCTTGGCTGATAATATAAACCTATAGCTTAAAATTCAAAAGAAAGACACGTCAAATCAGTCATGTAAGAACGAACTGTCTAAATCTCGAAAACCACTTGAAGTTATGAATTCCAAAATTTGGTAAGAAGGATTTTACAATAGATACGAATCAAAGAGTTCTACTCGCACTACGCCAAGGGCTTCCATTATGTGTCCTTAACATTAAAGCAGTCTGCCACTTATTAATAAATAACAATAAACATCTTCCGCATATTTGTCCTAACTACTTAGGTATATTGGAATCGGCATCCACTCTATCGAGACGACTGCGAATATCATAAAACAACCATCACTTACGGCCTGTATTTTTAATGTCACGTTAAAAATAATTGAAAATGAACTTTTTTTAAGAATTTATTGATTTGGCGGCGCTTGCATACCATTTAAATTGATATAATAAAAGTTAAAATAGATACATTGATTCTTCAACACACTTTTACGCAATTATACGTGACATTAATCCCACACACGTACCTTGAACATCTAAAATAGTTGTAATGTCAATGGCACTTTATGTGACGGACATTTTTGCTAACCAAACGCTTAAGAAACTACAATATCTAGAAAATGTTAGCCTAGTTTAAACAAATTTTCAATCTCAGAAAGAAGCCAAGAAGCTTTTTGACAGAAACACTAACAAAAAACGACAGTGATTCAAAATATGAACTTGTATGATGTTAAAAAACATCATGTTGTTCCTTGAATAGTTTTTAGCGTGAATGGGAACAACTAGCGCTGGATTTCCAATGACCCTTTCGGCTTTCTTTTCTCTCATTACTTTCTCGGTCTGTAATATCTTGATTGTGATCCAATTTGAGGCCAATCAGATAATACGCATAGGTAATATAAACACGTCCCTTACAGTCTAAAATAAACTATTCAAATGTAATCCAACGACGCAATTTGTCGCGATTCTTTAATATCGTTCTTGTGTATTTCTCAAATCTATTTTTGATTATTTGTTATATTTCCTGTTACTGTTGTTGACCTATGCTGATATAATTAAATTATATTATCTCTTCTTGAATTTTACACTGTTTTTTCTTCATGAGTAGTTGTAGATATTTGTTATATTTTAACTTATGCCAATACATTTTGTTGAACAATTCGGTTAATATTATCAAGGTAGCGGCTGTCTTTATTGTTTCTAAATATCATTTGTTACACAAATAAGTGCGGTATAATATACTATCTCTTTCACACATGTAGGAATCGCTGTTTAATCTTCTGGTTTGTGATTCCGGGATTTTAGAAGAGGTATTATCAACTCTATGTTACTTCCTTCCTCGAACTTTAGGTAAATATACTCTTCCTATTCCGATCTCTGGTCATCAATGATGAATTAAATCTACCGTATGTTTGCAGTCGTCAAGCAACTAAGTATTATGGTTAATGGTACGTTTAAACAAGCAAATGATCTGATAAAGCCAAACATGATAAATAGAAGTAAGATAAGGAAAGAGATTCATGCAGTGGAATTGCCTGGGAAAATTGGTAGGTCGCCGTAGACGGATACGAATATTCATGGACCAAATAGACGATGTGTTGACAAAAGGCACAAATACAAGCACGTAACCGACGTGTGTATAAAAAATGATGCAGTAGACTGGTTAGTGCGCACTTACCATAGGTGCATTGTCAGTCATAAAACTCATAGACTAGTCTGCCATAAAAAAGTGGCACATAAATATAAATATGAATAAAATAGTATTTTTTTAATTTTTTTTTGTACGACTAAGGTGACAAACAAGAATACGGCCCGCCTGATGGTAAACAGTTACCGTAGCCTATGGATGCTTGCAACACCAGGAGCATCACTAGCGCGTTGCGGTCCCTGTTAAAAACCTTTTAACTTCTTTCTTGAAGAACTCCATGTTGTAGTATACTTCATCATCAACGTATCAGCGGAAAGATGTCCACTGCTACTATAGGCCACAACGAATTTACGGCAGATATACTCGTACCTGTAGATAAATAACAATCAAAATTAAGTGGCGTCAAGTGTAATATAAGTAAGTTTCATGTTAAAGTTGACGTGTATTTAGCAATTTTTATCTTATAACAATTTTGCTTAAGTATATTATGCCATAATGGTATTTTTTAACTTGCCACCTTTTTATTCTACAACTGTGATTTGTATATTCATCTGTCTGTGCCACAATGTATGCAATTTTCTTTGTGAGCGCAATATAACCTTCTTGTCATTTTCCTGGTCGACTCAAGGCTTTAAACGTATTCTTTTATGTGCGGTTATTGTTGTTATATTTGTATAATTATATAGGTAACGCTTGTATATAAATGTTACTGAATTGGCACGTAATATATTGTAACATTTTAAATGATTTATAGGAAATTAAATGGCATACTAAGTTAAATATTTTGTGAAATACAATTAGTTCTTAAGCAAAAGGCATTTAACAGTCGCTAATAGTGAGCCACCGGGGTCCACCTGAGCTACACTAATCGTGTATAACACTGCTTACCTGTTGTGTCGCCGGCTATGTGAAGATAGTTTGGGAGACTGCACATCACTACCCAGGTAACATTGCTAAGATTGTAATCCATACTAAAATTATAAATGCGAAAGTAACTCTGGTTGTCTGACCGTCTGTTGCGCTTTCACCGCTGAACCGATTGTGATGAAATTCGATGTGGAGATAGAATAGACCTTAGGAAAAAACATAAGTTATCTTTTATTACGAAAAAATGGCTTAAAAAAGTTGAAATAGGGGATGAAAGTTTGTGTGAAAAATCCGATCTGACATTCATGCGGGCTGAGCTGCGAGCAACAGCTAGTCTTTTATAAGATCATTGCTGGTTAAATATGAGCAGAAAATATCTAAAGATACTCACTATTTTTAACCAAGCCTACTTACCTACATTATTGCTTCCATCTGAATAATTACACAATACATATAATAAAATTGGAGTGTCTGTTTGTAATATTGAAATAACCGTTTTATACTACATGTAAGTATATGAATATATATACGGTACATACACCAAAAAAGCATTTTTTACAATTTTTGTCTGTCTGTCTGTCTGTTTGTTCCGACTAATCTCTGAAATTGCTGGACCGATTTTGACGGGACTTTTACCAGCAGGAACTTGATGTAATAAGGAGTAACTTAGGCTACGTTTATTTTAGAAAAAAACTTTTATTTTAGAAAAATAAAGTAATGTTGATCGACTGTTAGGCGGAACGAAGTTTGCTGGATGAGCTAGTTTTCAAATAAGGCTTGATAGATATGAATACAGTTTTAATGATTTTACAAATGATTAGATCCTAAATAGCAAGATATAACAAACAATAATAATGGTAATAATAATGGCCTAATCTTAATAAAAGTGATTACGTAGTAATTATTAATAAGTTACATTTTACATAATGTTCGGTGCGCATCGGTCGCCACGTGTCGTTCGCGCGTCGACGTGTATGCGTGTGTGCGCGTGCGCAGCGCTCACAAAATTTCATTGAACGTAATCGTGTCAAGGTCCTGTGTGAATGAACTCACTCTGTATGTGTAAGCATATGTGTGTGCTATGTACACTCAATTACATAATATACTTTTTTTCAGTACATAATTATTTTGTTGTATTGATATTATTGTGTAATGATTCCATTTTTGCAATAGGTACTTTTTATTATAGGCTTTGAATACTCGTAAAACCTTCTACCATAGCTTTGCTGGCGAAAACATATATTATTGGCCCAGAATATTAAACCACCCCATATGTTCTTGGGGCTCTCGTAAGAAGTGACTAAAGGAATACCTAGTGACTTAAGTACTAAATATAATACCTATACTAAAATAATAAGAAATAGCACAACAACTACAAATTTTCGGTTTAGACGTTTAGGCGCTGAGTAGTAACAAACACACACACATACACCTTATCTTTCGCATTTATATTTTAATAGGATATAGAGTAACCAACGAAACTTAAAAGTACTATCACAGCTTCATAAAGAAAAGCTGGCTCATGTTTAATGTCATCTATACTATTATATAAAGAGAAAGAGTTTGTTTGTTTGTTTGAACGCGCTAATCTTTGGAACCACCAGTCGGAATCGAAAAATTATTTTTTAGTTCTCAAGGAAGGTTATATAAAGCCTATGCAACATCACGCCACTAGACGAGATCAGAGCAGTAAGCACAGACGAGGGTGAAACCGCGCCGCGGCAAGCTAGTATAATAATATGTAGACCCTAAATGAATATTCAATATGGTGTCAGTGAGTTAGCTGTACCTACATAATCTGTGCCAATACACATAATTTTTACGTAAAGTGCTTCAGATCTAAATTGCACTTACGACATATGAACAGTTTATTGAACATGTTACTATTGTATAACACATTTGATAAAAAACTATGGTAGGTTTTATATTTTACACAAGTTTTAAATTCACTGCAAACATCTCCTTCGGGAACCAGACCGATTTTCGGGATAAAAAGTTGCCTATGTCCGTCTCCGGCACAAAATTTATATACATGCCAATTTTAGATCTCGGTTCAACTGTTTAGCCGTTGAGTGGTAACAAACACACACACATAAAAACACACATTTTCGTATTTATAATAGGTATTAGTAGGAAAACTCGTCTTTTTGTTACATTTTGTCCTTCAAGACGAGTGGATTTTAAATTTTTAGATATTAGTATTATATTAGTATCTATTATTTTTATTACTCGTAGCTATCATAACTTTTATGTAGGCCATAGGATAGGATATTCCTGTCATCTTGACGGTAGTAGATCCACGCTGGTTTCAGCATGATTGGGCGGGATCCTCCGGGGAAGTACTACCCTCTCTTAGAAGATCGACGTAAGAGTAGTAGTATCCGTACTACCGCGTTTCGTTCGGTGTTCGGTACCCCTTTCCTCTTTTCCACTCCCTCAATCCCTTCCCCTAACCCCATTCCTAGCCCCCATAGTGGAGGCCACCACACCAGCAGTTTAAAATGATGGCTTTTGGTATAGTGACCACCACTTCTGGATTCCACTGTCTGCTTACCATCAGGCGGGGTGAAGTCACTTTGGTAGGCTAATATAAAAAAAAGACATTATATGGATTTTTTTATACAACTTTGGTGGCAAACAAGTCCACCTAGTGGTAAGTGGTACTATGGATATAGCTATATTTACCAAACACTGCAGAAAAATGCTTCGACACAAGCTATTACCGACAATTTAGATAGAAGAGGATGAGGAAGGAAAAGGGAAAGAAGAGGAACCGAGCAAAACGCATTAGTATAGAACTTATACTTTAACTAGTCATGCTGAAACCAGCACAGATCTACTGCCGCACCTACGGCTAACGGCTACACAGCTTTCCGGCGATTAAACTAGTTATTTCAAACCATTTGTCCTGCTAACTGTACGCGTAATAAAAAAGCAATAGCCACGTTATAAAAAACACATGCTTTTTATAAATAATCACATCTGACATCTAATTTGCTGAGTTGCCAATTGAGTCAACTTTCTAGTTTTGTCTATAATTTTATGTAATTGCTCACATTTTGTCTGCATTTTATTGTTTTTTGGGTCAAAACGGCAGCGATCGGCCGATCAACTTGATTGGTAAGAAGTTTATTAACTTATTTTGTATTTTTATTTCACGTGAACGTGTATTGCACGTGATATCTTAAATTACGGTAGTAAATTTCCCCCCTTTCCTCTTTCCTCACCTCCCTCATTCTCTTCCCCTAACCTCATTCCCAGGCGCCATAGTGGAGGCCACCATACCAGCAGTTTAAGACGATGGCTTTTGGTGTGGTGGCCGCCACTACTGGATTCCACTGACTGCTTACCATCAGGCAGGGTGGAGTCAGTTTGGTAGGCATTAATATAAAAAAAGTGGAACTGGGCTAGTCACATGAGTCGCTTTACGGATAAAACATTTTGCTGAGTAAAGTTCAGGCAGCATAGAAAGACCTAGAAAGAAGAAATGACTAACAGCTACTAGAATTATTGGTCACAGAAAACACTAAACAGAGAAAAATGGAAAAAGGTAGGCCTCTAACCCGCGCTAGAACGATAAAGATTGAATAAAAAATTAAAAACGCAATCAGAAAGATTGTGGTGCTCATCTGTGTAAGATGACAGTATTTCCAGTCCTTTGAATTATACTTATCTGGCTATTATAATCACTACTTTCTGGTCTTACTATCTCCAAGAGACAGGGATAATTATACGGTTTATACCTATTGCAAAATTACACCAATCCTCAAAAATTGTATGACGTAGCAATAGATTAGTCCTTTAGTGTAGATATGGAGCTTAAATCTGCTTATCCCATTCAAGAAAACATTGTTTGCTAAGTTGCATGCCATTCGAGAATGATCTATTACATGTTTAATTTTCAAGTCTAAAAACATGTTTTGGCTTAGCTCCTTGAATTTATTTTGTAGCAGTATAGACATGCATTTGCCTTGTAGCTACTGTAAGTAATAACACCAGGCTATTATATATCTAATGCAGGGCAAGAAGAGTTGTTGCATGTTCATTTAAGGCGACAAGATTGTCAATTTCAGATTATTCTATATCTATTTTCTTACAATATTTTCTGCACGGTGCGGCGTCAAGTCCTAGCAAATTTCACACCTCTGTGGTTCGGTAGTACTGTGAAGGGAATGCGATTCAGAGATCGCGGGTTCGATTTCCGCTCAATGCAAATATATGTGTGCATGAACATGAATATTTGCATTGGTTTGGGTGTTTCTATGTAGAATATGTATGTATTTAAAAAAAGTATTTAAGTACCTATGTATATCTGCATTCTAGAAGCCATAACCCATGTTGTAATATAAGCTTACTTTGGGTCTATATGGCGTTGTGTGTAGCAGTTGTGATATTGTGATATATTATTATATTACATCAGCAAGTACTTATGAGTTTGAAAAAGCAACATTGTCTTGCCCGTTCATAAATTCAATAGTAAGTACACCTATAATGTAATAAGGGTATGACACAAGCCCATCACCTGCATGTGTGGGTATTTGCCCCTGCCAAGATCTATTTGTGCCATGCGCTTGCGCACTCTTCCCCTCGCCCCTTCCTCTCTCTGCAGGCTCCTCCCTCAGAGCGATCACCTCATCGATTAAATTGTTTGTGAACGCGTCAAGTAGTTCAGATGGAACTGTGTTATACAATTGGCTTGAAAGTTTAGGCTGAGGTATTTTTTGGAGTTGAAATTGCTTGTGTGTTTTGCAAATGCATACAATAAATACATGGCACGTAATGTACACCACACGGATACCACACTACCGTGTGGTGCCGTGTGGTCTAGATTTCGGACCAACTCATCTTCTACCTGCAGGTAATAAGAGACTAAGTCGAAACATCTAATTAAATTTATACTTATATTTAAAGCGAAAGACTTTGTTTGTTTGAACGCGCTAATCTCTGGAACTACCAGTCAGATTTGAAAATTCTTGCGTATGATAGCCCAGTTCTCGAGGAAGGTTTTAGACTATGTAACATCACGCTACTGGCAAAGGGAGCAGAGCTGTCAGCAAAGACGCGGGCGAAACCGCACCGCGGAAGGTTAGTAATAAAATATAATAGGTGTTTAGGGTCGAGCCACGTGTCCTTAAATTGAATGTTCTAAAGTCCTTCGCGGATGTTGTCAGAAAAATAAATATGTCTCAATTGCTGCCTATTGTAGTTCGCGAGATTGCTGCTACTTATATTTTCACTAAAGTAAGATTGGAGTCAGTAAGCCCTAAAATATGAAGCCAAAATTAGCAATATGAGAAGCATTGAACTGATGCCAATTTACTAGATAAATACATAACTTTACGCCTGTCTCCAATTAATGGAATAAGCAGAGACTGTAGAATGCCATTGGCGATAAAAACATACCTCCTTTGCCTCTTCAATTTAGAATAATATACGAAATTGGTGGAAGGTAGAATTTATTGTAGAGGAGGTAATTCATTACCGTAGCTGAAGTAGTTACAACAGTAAGGGCATCAACTATAAACAGACCTCCGGTTACAAAACACCACTTAGTTAAAATTACGGTAAGTGTAAGTAATAACAATTGTAGCCTGGTCTGTAGTATTGTGGAATTGTTTCAATTGGACAGATACAGTTGATTGGCTAATTGTGCCGTTATAAATAGAGCCGGGAAATCTTGTTAGCGTCAATAAGATCTCAGCAAGTGCTTTCTATTAAGAGGTCATGGAGAGTTAGGAGTATTACTTCTTACGGAGTTTATCTTTGAATGAATAAAAATGAAATTCTGAGAATAATATCGGTCTGTATTTAGATCGAGAATTCTTCTCAAACAGAGTAAAATTTTGGCATTCTGGAAATACTAATGGAGTTTATTCAGCACATCATATAGGACCTGTTAGAAAATATTATAGCACTTGCAAGCTGCTTAAAAACATGTGATAACTCTTTGCGACACACTGTCAAGACACCAGCTAACAATCGAATTGCTTTTCAAAGTCAAACTCATTTAGATCATATGAATGTATGAACGCTATTATCAAAGAGTTGTCAGCCAATTTGCTTATGGCCAATTCAGCGATGAAGACAGAATCAGAAGAACTGACGACAAATTCAAAATACTTCAACCATCGTATAAATTAATTATAATCATTTCAAGTACCATATAAAATTTAAATAACTTAACTTCCCTTATTAGGTAATTTGGATGCGTCTCTTTATTCAAAGGCGAAAAATATCTTGTGACAATATCGCACCGTTAGTGGTAAAGAGACAAAAGATCCTGTATGTGTAGGTAGTAGATCCACGCTGGTTTCAGCATGAATGGGACGGATCGTCTGGGGAAGTACTACCCTCTCATAGAAGATCGACGTAAGAGTAGTAGTAACCGTACTACTGCGTTTCATTCGGTGAGTGAGAGCGCCGGAGGCCCAATTTCCCCCCTTTCCTCTTTCCTCACCTCTCTCATTCCCTTCCCTTAACCCCATTCCCAGCCGCCATAGTGGAGGCCACCATACCAGCAGTTTAAGACGGTGGCTTTTGGTAAGGTGGCCATCACTTCTGGATTCCACTGACTGCTTACCATCAGACGGGGTGTGGTCACTTTGATAAGCTAATATAAAAAAGAACATCTTATTGGTAATTTTCATTTAGTAAAGATTGTATTTTTCGTTTTAGCTGTAAATTTGTATTCATTATATGATTTTTATATTACCAAATTCTCAACTAGTTGTTTTTAATATCATCAATTAAATTGGTTTACCTCCAAACTGAATGATCATGACACGGCATATTCAAAGCCACCTTGAGGATCAGCTCGCTATTACTAACTCAAAAATAAAGCGTTGGTAATTAACAAATAAAAGTTGACGCATTGTGCTGATACATTTGTTTGTGCCCGACTGCCGAAGTCAAGGAGGGTAAAGTTTTTCGAGCGTATGTATTGTAACTATGTATCTATATATGTATGTATGTGGGTATGTATGTCTATTTTTTTGGCATGCTCTACAGTCTAAATGGCCTGATGGATTTTAACGTATGACGTGTCATTAGATTCGTATTGATTGAGGGAGTGACTTAAGGTATATAAATTTCAATGTAGCGACAGAAAGAGAAAAAAAATGAGTTTCTTTCTTTTAACTTTGTTTTAGGCAGACATGCTTTCTGTTTTTTAATAATTTATATTATTGCTTGTTTATTATCTAAATATAATTCATGACTTTATTTACATTATATTCACGTTTCACAGTATGTACAATAATCATACCTGCAGATAAACAGCTACTCTTGCAATATCGTTTGAACCAATCTTTATGAAAGATAGTCGTAGTGTTGATCTCGGTCCGTTTGGTCCAATTGTCAAAAAATTAGGTAACTTAAAACAATTAGGTAAATTAGACCAAACGCGAATTGGACCAAACGCGCCGAAACGGTCAGAAAGACATCACTAAGGTATTACGGCTGCAGTTTAAGATATTTAGGTAAATGTAGTCTGACCCAGTTTCTCTGCTCTGTGTGTGACTTGGATGGACTTCCTTTGTAACATTTCTTATACCCTAAAAACAACTAAGGTCCTTTCAATTAACAGTTTTGCAGATATTTTCACCTAGCCTACATTAGGTATTGTGTTTTAGTTCCAGTGTATTATGACCCCTGGCAGTGTATCACAAAGTTTTATAACACGTGTGCTAGATAAAATATTATTAGAAGGACTTTTATCTGTCATTCGAAATTAAAATTTTCGTTGGATAATATTATTCTCTCTATCTTGTAACAGATTAACCAATCGATCGATTCGAACAAGAACACGTTTATAGCTATGGCTAAGTCTATATTAAAATCTAGATCGCATGCACTAACAGCATTAAATACCTACTTCTATAGCAACATCTCTTGTCACGACAACGAACGAACAAACAAATAAATTAACAGGCCGTAATAAAATTGTTCATACAGACAAACATACACAAAACCCTCACACATACCAAAAAGCAATCTTATCCCTTACTAAATAGGAAGTGTTATTGTGTTTTCCAGATGTATTTGTAAATTTGTAAGTACAGTAAATGGCCCTTCATGTTTGGTGTTATTTTTAGGAGTGGTTGATTTGTGTGTGTGTGTGTGTGTGATTGTGTGTGTATGACCGTCAGATTAAATTAGTGAGCCTAGCGCGATGTACGTGTTAGGTAGAATTACAGTCGATGTTATTAACCTTGCACGTAATAAAAATAAATCTATTTTTGATCTTTTGAAGTCATTAGTTTTACACAAACAGTATATTGAAATGGGTGAGATATGGTTACTAGAAGATGGTGAATGAATTCGAGAAAATAAAAGCTGAAATATGAATATCCTAGCAGTTTTTTAGTTTGACGATAGTAAAAGAATTGAAGGAGCATGACGATGGTGCAACAGAACAAGCAGTATGAATAAAGAATACAATTTGCAAGAGAACCTCAACGAGCACTATTATCTTCTTCCAGCGCTCTTCTCAAGATGACGATGAGCACATGTTGATTTTCAAAAACTATTTATAGAACTCACGACATACATGGCATATCAACAGGCTGCAAAGGCAGGATCCATAGCTACTGTAATCATAACAATTCAGTGTCTTTGAAAATCTATTGGCCTGCTGTTATGAAAACCTATAACTAAAAGCTAAGAGTATCCTTGAGAGTAACATATTTATACTGAGAAGCGTTAAACATAATCGATAATAACAGTATATTATTCCACTCAATCTTGTTTCAATGTTATGCAAATATTTTTCGGGCATCACAAATAGTAATCCAACACGTGGAAGATTACAGCAATGAAGGACTGAATCAAACAACTTTAGACCGAGTTTAAGATAATAAACAGCATAGCCGAGTAAAAATAAGTTTGTTACGAGAAAACAACTTTGATTCAAGAAACATTGCTCAAACTTTTACCTAAGAAACAACGGTTAGTCGAATTTCGATTTATAAAACAAATTTAGAATTAAGACCCCATTCGGTGAAATTTTACTCTCGAAATAACCGAATAAACATTGTAAAATTTAATGATAACAGACTGCCTTAGGTTTATATTAAAATACGTCATTCTTACAACGAAAACTGTGCATCCACTCCTACTTCATTGTACACTGAAAAGTGAATACTAGATACATCAAAATATCTATAACAAAACCGTCAATGTACATGCTTCTAATGAGGTACACCAACGTATTCATAAAAGGATTTGTGATTTATTACAGGGGCGTGGAGTAAATCCAGACTGCTGTCAGTTGCTTGTGGTAAACAACACAATTAAGACCGGAGTTTCAATTGACGAGTTGCCTCTTTCCAGCAACGGACACCGTGTTTAAATTCCTTTCCTAATTTGTAGCACAGTGCCACTGAAGTGATAGTGTGTCACTAGCGTGTGAGCAACTCAACTTATTTTGCTCGTTGCCATGCGAGCAAGACCAATTTACTTTTCCTATTTAGAAAAACAAGTGAGCTTGTTAGCGTACGAAAAAATGGTATGATGATGGGAATTGAGGGCGTTTATATGGTTATCAAATTAATGATCTGGTGATTGGGTAGCTTGTTTTGAATGAAGCATTCACTTGTGGACGTTTTATGTGTTGTTTCTATGTATGGTTTGATAACTATATAATCTTCAAGAGTGACTACTTTTTGTTGTAATGTGATACCCAAAAACTTTATGAGGCTATATTGTTATACGCAATAATCTTGATTTGAATCATGAATCTTGAAATAATCTACATCAAGAATTAATTGTTTTAATTGAATTAGTATGTAAAACAATTCTCTATTAGTTATCCATTATTATTAGGTATTTAGATGAAAGCATAGACAACGCTGGCGTGGCAATCTGGATAATATGATAATTAGATAATTATATTTATAACACAAAACTAGTCACAATCAAACACCATTTTAGTGTTTTAGGATAATAACTAGTATGTACCAAAGGATAGTCATGTGAAGTCATTAAATAAATATTTTTGTCCTCCAATGGTAAAAAACATAATCTGTAGGTACGATTAAAATATTTATTTATTTGACACCTTGTCATGCGTCGAAACTAGTTTTCTACGTTTAAAATCTGGTTTAATCGATATTCTAGCAAATTAAATTTTGGGTGGAAAACAATATTCCAATTCTTTATTACATTATTTATTTATTTAATTATTTACATTAAAGCAAATTTTACATTTGTAAGAATGCGGCGATTTCTCCTTCCAAGGGTCTTTCAGCTGAAATAATGATGACAATGGAATTTCACTTGTTTTCCGTTGAAATTGAAAGCCTGGTTCTGAACATTAACAATTAAAATGACTTGATAAATGACCGATAAATACGAGTTTGAGTATACTCGTGTCAATATCAATATACTACCAAGTGATTATTTGAAAGCCAGTTAAGGCAGCACCACAGGTGCAAACGAGCCTCATACCCTTATATAACTTACTGTATATATAAACAACAAGTTTGCCCACCATTGTTTTTCGCAATAACAATAATAATGCCGATAGATCCGGTTCCAATGTTGTTTTTTTCGCAAACAGATGATAATTGTGTATCTGCCGTTACGGAGGATGAAACGAAAATATACGAAACATAATTTTATTAGTTTATTTCTGTTTTATAGTTGTATTTAAATAAATGTTCAGATAGCAACAAAGGTTACTGCTGTTTTAAAGGTCTACTATCTTAGATTTTTAGTTAAAGAATCTACTCATAAACCTTAAATCTAAAGCTTTTGGCAGTTCTATACGAAAGAAAGACCTTTCTTCTTTCTAAGGGTGCCTCTTTAACTAATGAAGGATGGTGGTCATCTCGGCGTATTTATCCATGTCCTTCCTAAGGTGAGACAGATTGGCACTTGAAATCCCTGTCAATTGTGATGTTCCGCAACCAAGACTTGCATCTACGACCACGTCGTCTACTTCAAGCAAATTTCCCATCATAATAAGTTCCAGCAGTTCGTACTAGCCATGCCGCTAAGAAAAAATTGTAGATTAAAACAAAAAAAAACAATTTAATCTTTAATTTTGAATGTACCTATACAAAATCTATGACAGTTCCAAAAAATACGAGTAGCCAATGATGAAGTAGCAATAAATAAAATTAGTAAGTTTCAAAATCACCACTATTCTGTACAATTTTACTTTCATTACTCGCTACTGTTATCAGCTAAATAATGGTGTCTAATCAATATAATTAGACCCAGCATAAGCAGTGATACTGAATTAAAATAAAGTACTAAAGTGAGAAAATTATTATTTCGTAAAGTTACAATCACAGTAGCTAGTAATCACAGCGTGCTAATATATAATTAGTAGTAATGGAAGCTCGAGTGATTTTGTTACAAAACTAGTAACCCTCAACTTTACACGTGAATTCTAATATTTTTTAAGAGACACTAAAATTTTATGAAAATAGCTTATCTATAGGTACTAATAAAAGCGAAAGAGTTTGTTTGTTTCTTTGAACGCGCTAATCTGTTGAACTACAAGACGGATTAGAATTTTTTTGCGGTTAATAGCTTAGTTTTTGAGAAAGCGTGATGTCGTACAGCCTATATAACGCTGTAAGACATCACGCTACGGCAGACGGAAGCAGAGCAGTAACCAAATATATAACGCGGGTGAAATCTCGCTGCTAAAAGCTAGTTTTTGATATGCATGAATCATTATCATGACCCTTTCAGAAGAAATTCTCTGGTAGCGCTTACAAAAAACATTACGTTTAGAACAGAACAGTACAAACATCGATATTGTGACAAACTATTTAATTTCTAGCTATATAATTATTACAAAAATGCCATCTACCATGTTAACGGTTTGTTAATTTCCTTATTGCTGTGTATATTTAATGTAATGGGAGTCAGGCGTAAACTTATGTGTTATGTATTCAATATAAGCTGCTTATTTTGTTCGGCTTTTCATCGAGTTTTTTATCAGAAGCTTTTCCCTGTCGGTGCCTTTTACGTAGTCAATCTACATACATGTGTGTACTTAAGATGAAAACATTAAAGCTCATTAAACTTTATAATGTGAATTATATTTAAGTACATAATACTTGAAATTACATAATTAGAAAACTTAATAGGTCTAAGTCCAGCAATTAAAAGTAATTTACTGAAATTTAAAAACTTGATTTCTTTGTTATTGTGATATAATAATTTGATGATGAAAACATGCGTGTGAAAGACAACATTTGATAGACAGTTTATTTTTGCGACTCTTTAGTGTCCTTTGATCACTCGCCAATATAAACACCTGGGTGACCTTATTTGAGGTACTTGTTTTACCTCTTCTGCCATTATCCCATATTATTAGGGCCTTGCCTAATTTATGCCTCTCATTCTCTTCCGTCAGTTCATTTCAACACACTTTCATTTCTCTCACATCATTCTTTACACAGTTCATCCTTTCTTTGGCTTTCCAGCCCTTTTCATCTCTTTACATTTATATTTTTATACCTATGCCACTAATTTCTTTTCTTTCTTTCTTTCCTTGTAGCGTGATCTCTCTTCATCACATGTCCATATTAAAACAAACGACTACCTTTTAACTTTTAAGTTACTGATGCCGGATTAAATAATATTATAAATTATTCATTTGATTTTTATTTTACGATTTTTCTAAAAGCATAGTTGTAAATCATAAGTTACCTGGTTGACCTCCAAATAGAATTTGTCAGCACCCATTATTTTATCACGTATGGACACGACAATGTACCTACGCCGATAATACGATAATTTTGTTACGGTGCGTCCATATTTGTAGCAGAATAACTTCGTAACATCGTAGGCATATCAATTATGTTTATGCAAAGTACAAACTTCTTACTTAGTCTGGAGCAGCTTCACTGGGAAAGTATGTCTACGTTAAAAAATACATTTAGTCTAAAGAAAACATGGCAATGGCTCTAAAAATCCCTTTAAGTGGTAGCAGCAATAGGTGAACACTAGGAGTCGTGCTAGCTGTGCTTTTGGAACTCTATATGACATTCCACATAACAGATGAGTGTATCAAGCCATATGTAATGCAAAACCATTATTTTTTATCTAAGTCTATTATTAAGTTTTCACTTAACTTAACCCTTAAGTACTAATAATTCATTATTGTTAAAATATTAGTAGATTGCACATAACATAGATTGAGGTCTGCCTTCGTAATGCAGTGAGAGCGCAAGTGACTGCTGTGCACGAGGTTGTGGGTTCGATTTCCACACGGGAAAAAACTTTGTGTGATTCATAAATATTTGTTCCGAGTCTGGGTGTACTTTGTATCCGTTAATTGTATGTTTGTAAAGTCCCCCGTGACACAGGGCTTTTTCCTAGTGAGGCAGTTGTCTTTTTAAGAAAAAACAAAAGTTTTTTCCCTTATAGGGTAGGCAGAGGTCTTAAACATCTTACAGCATAGTTGTAACAAGTCGTAATAAAGTTACAGAAACATAAAAATGTAGCCACACCTTTATTTATAGATTGGTTCCAATACGTCTGCTGTTGTCATATCAGTAACACGCGTGAATGTTTACTTAATATATTTATACAAGTACCAAGTCATGAACTGATAGTGAACGATATCAAACGGACTTATCAAATTCTATGAAAGAAAAATAAACACTGCAAAGCAAATAAAAATGTTGAATTATACCTTTACTTTTGTTGTTGCTATGGGCCGGGATATAGTGGAAACGAGAGGGTAACCCAAAGGTTTAGTACATAATGTTTCTCTCGCTCAATCAAAACCTGATCTCTTTACTAACCCATGTGCTTCTTTCCATATTTAATCCTGAGTACCACTCCGCAACCTCATTTGCCTATCATCAGACAAAATATAGGCATTCATGGTAGTATATTCATCAACAAGATTCAGCATGAATGAGCCCGATCGACCGGGGAAGTACTACTCTCATAGAAAATCGACGTAAAAATATTAGTTTTCATGCTAATGTGTTTCGCTCGGTGTGTGAGAGTGCCGGCAGCCCAAATATCCTTTCGATCCTCTTCCGTTTCTCTTTTCCTTCCTCATCCCCTTCTCCGTGGTCGGCAACGGCTTGGTTGTGTTTTCTAAGCATTATTACTTCTGCGATGCTGGGAAGCATCCATGCCTATAGGTTACGGTTCCCACTTACTATCAGGTGGACCGTATGCTTGTTTGCCACACAAGTTGTACAAAAAAAAAATGATAGGCCTTTGAATTTATATTAATAGATCAAACGCAACCTATGGACATAGCTGTGAACTGTGCATTGTAGAAACAAGATAAATAATACCAAGTATTTGCTGTCCCGATATCGAGGATACAGGAACATTGTGTTGTGGTACTAGTGCTAATTCACACATGAATTTAACAACAACAAAGTTATTTATATCAAAATACTGGAAATACAGGTTTTCTGACGCAATTAGTCCTTAAACTATGTCAACAAGACAGTTTTAACAAGAAAAACAGTGAAAATAGCACAATTATTTTACAAACTTATTCTTCAGCTATCAGTAAACATAAAATGCGGGACATGATAGCACTAGATATACAAGGGGTATCGGTCCTTAGTTACCGCCCTAATCTAAACGGCTTGGGACTTCTACCCTTATAGATAGGGTCCCAAAAACAGCAGACAAAGGACTTAAGATTATCGTATGTATTAATGCATGAATAGACACTTTTATTTCAAGACTAGCTTTCCGTAGCGCGTTTTCACTCACTTATTTGCTTACTGCTCTGCTCCCGTCGCCAGTAGCGTGATGTTACATAGCCTATAACCTATCTTGAAAACTGGCCTATTATACGCAAAAAGAATTTTTCAAATCCGACCGGTAGTCAGAGATAAGCGCGTTCAAACAAACAACATAAAAATTCTTCCGCTTAATAGTATAGATGTGGGACTATACTTTGTGACTCTTATCACACTAGAAGTAATGACTTTAATTATGCCCCTGATGTACTGTAATGTGGGTTCCAATATCGCATAGTCTGTGCGTCTTGTACTGTCCAAGATTTTTTGGACATTTCAAACAGTCATGAAATATATAACTAGATTCAAAGTTTTTTATAGTATTCTTATCTTGTCAAGCTTGCTTAGGCAATCCCTAAGAAAATCGCTTGCTTGTGCAATCCTTAAGAAAATCAATGACTTGAACCGGTTAAATAAAAGCAGCCTACAGTTTTTTGCATGTCTGGGCCATACAAGCCAACAGAAAATAACAGTGACGAACTTGTGAAAAAGAATCCCGTATTTTCACCTTACATTTTCACTGTTAAAGTTTCTGGCAGTTTCCTCCATAGATACATTAACATCAAATATACCTACTTAGGAATAATGTCATAAAAGAAATTCCGGAATAACATATATCATTACGATGGTATAGTATCGACATAAATAGCCCGGCCTTAGCTACACGTGTACTAATATTTAACTTGCTTCAGTCAATAACTGAACATCTTAACAAATCAACAAATCGCAAAAACATCACCCAATGTTATCATAATAAAGTCCATTATCCGATACATAGCTATTATTTAATATGATCCATATTTTTTTTATAACGTATTTTCATTCCGTATATGTAAAAATAGCAGTAAACAATCTGTCAGTACTTTCGTAATAGTTTGCAGTACGTACATCAGATGGCGCTGCCAGTAGCTATAGCACTAAGTGCCTCGCCCAGCAACAACAACAAATCAATTTTTTCCAATTCTTTCTAAATTGATATTTGCTTAAAGTGCTTCACAATTCACCTTCAATACACCAAACTTGTACTTTCGTGCATGAAGTTCAATAAATAAATAAAATATAATATCTGTAAGTACGAGTATATGGTGATGTTAATAAAAGTGCTATAGTCGCCATCGGTTACGAAGCAACGTTGTACAATCATGTCGTTCATTTGCGGTTAGAAAGTAAAATAAACCCTTGGCTTGGTAAAATTAACTATTGCACAAATTGCGCGATTTCAACGAGTTTAATGTTATTAAGCCTTATTAGATTTAGTATCTACTTATACTGGCTTCTAACCTTTTTTATTATCTTTAAATGCAGTTATATTGTGAAACTTTTACGACTCATCAATATTAACATAATAATCTTTTAGTTTTACATTTTTAGCTGTTTAATAAATCATTCCTCCAATCGTGAATATTCGAGTATAAGGTATAATTCTTTAGTCACACATTCAGAAGTAGTTTGCAGATTTTAGCAGATTAAAGGCGATAATTTGTATTCAACAACAACATCTACTTATACTTAAATACTAGTGCAAGCGATTTTCACCTTTATTTCTAAAGATTTAACATCAATTATCAACAAGTTTCGTTTCAAAGCTTGTTGCTACGTCAACCGGTCCAATTTCTTACAAAGATCTCTCTATATTTTGTTTACTTCGAACGAAACGAATTTATTTTTATGTTTTCACATATAAGCATAAAGCCGTTCGCAAGTCCATAAAAATGAGAAAAACAACGTACGAGTTTGGAGATTGCTTCACAATTTGAATTATCAATTAGAGTTACATGAAGGATACCTATACCTACCTTATATCTACCTACAGTTTAAGATATTTCCAGTTTATAAAATGATATCTTTTGTCTTGATAGTAAAAAGACTGGAGGTGATAGCACACGTAAAAGTTATAATAGCGGTAATATCTACTATACTGAAGTTATTGCTACCAGAATTAGCAGATTCAATATTTCTTGAACTTCTTTTACTTATTTATTTATTCATTTTTAACATTTTCATTTCTATTCGTTCATCAAATATTATAGAAAACTGTGCTGTCCGGTCTTGGTTAATAGTTGAAAAAACTTGGATGGGGTTGCACCAATCTCTAGGTGGGTCTCAAACCGGTCGCAAGGTCCAACCGGTTTTAACCGGTCTTATTAAAATATATTACCTACTCGATGTCTATTTTTTTTTACCTATTTCAAATTTATATTAATGTATGGTAACGATGGTCTGTTTTCTTTTTTATTGTCATCTTTGTTCAATATATCTCCTTCATTAGGATGATACTATGTATGCTTTTGTGTGTCTTTGAGTATATATAGGTGTGTGTGTGAGTTTGTGTACTGCTTATATACCAGCATGTAGGGTTCTAACAAGTTCGGGTATTGGATAGGGTGGGGTATTGAAACAAGAAATTTAATTTTTGAAACTATGTATTTTTTTTCTTCAATATTTCTACATTTTCTTTTTTTACTGTCTATCAAATAAATATCAATTATAAACAATTGATACATTTATTATTATTGTTAGTTTTGTATATGTCGACATTTCAAGTTTTAGAAGTAAAATGTTTTTGTAGCTTTTTAAAATCGTTTTTATTATCGATGAAAGTGAATTCTAGTACTATGATATTGTGCGTTTAAAACACTGGACCCTACAAACATTTAGATTTCGTTTAAAAACGGTTAGTCTATTGATTTACATTTAATGTAGTAATTACACTGGATGAAGAAAATGCATTTTGCAATATTAAACATCTCGTCATTTATATCATGTACTGTTAGTACAAAAGTATCTGTTATCACCCACTGGACTATAGTAACGCAGCTTTGCGCGGCGATAGAAAATAATCTTACAAAAAATTTCAATTTTATATTAACTTAAATAACTTAATACTTTTAAGAACTATCAATAATATAACCTGAGATCTTTAGCCTGCGCGGGCGCAGCGCGGCGGAGGGCGCCCCCGCCGGCTCGCCCCGCAGCGTTATTGCCTCCCTACACTCACCACTTTATGATACACATCTCTAATATTTATAAATCTGCATTCATGTTATTCACATTCATAAAAAGTAATATTTTCTCGCATTTAAATTTTATACATTACAAAAGTAGTATCACAAACAAATGTACAAACTAGTACAATTACGAAAACGTACACATATCGGACCTCTACAGAAGTCGCCTCTAATAAATACAGTTACGATACATGAAAATACCAACTCTACACAACTTCAGAATAGAATTGAACTCGAAACAAAAAATAATACCTAAGACTACATCGTTCAGGGTATCAGTATCACACACGCGGCGGCGGCTGAGATCATGGGGCGCACCTACGCCGCCGCGCCACTCACGCGGACATCCACCACGACTCATCACTCAAATATCAATAATAAAATACGAACAATGATCATACGATGATTAACATAAGTACAGCGGCGCGGGGGGCGGACGCAGCGGTGGGCACGGGCCAGAGTGGACGAGCGGACAAGGGAGTAGGGAGCAGGAAGCCAGGGTCGAGGTGGAGGGTAGCGAGATCGACGCCCGCCTCGCGCGCCGCCGCTCGCGCAGCCAGCGCCGCGCCGCGGAAATCGCTGTTACGAGGCCCACGGTGACCACGGCGCGGGGCGCGCGCGCGGCTAAAACCTGCGCTCTTCTGCGCGCTTATACTACAACTATACGTTACATATCACGCTGTGCTTTTTTTCTCTTATTAAAAATATATAATAATTAATATAATATATAATAATATGATATTTGTTAAAATAACGATACGTAGATATCGAGGAGGGCTGTCAGTCGGCTCGCTCGCATCACGCGCTAATCACAGGCTGCTTCACTCCGCCTGGCTCCTGAACAATTTCTTCTTTTCTATCGTGAACTGTGGGCTGATGATGATGGTGCCGCCTCGCGTTAAGTTTCTGTAACAATAGAGAACGGTCGTTAGTAGCGCTCGTTGTTGCCAGGCTGACGCAACTTCATTTGTGGAACGTTCGGTGTATCGAGGCGCGATAACGGAGCTGAACTTACTTTAAGAATTGCGGCAACAAGCTGGTCCAGTTCGTGGCATCGTGTTCCAGATGCAGATGTATCTCATGCGTGGTTAACGTGTTGGGATCTATTTTGAAAGCTGCTAGTCTTCTCCCCGCGACGTCCACTATGACGGCCGCGCCCCGCGACCCGCAAGGTTCGCCCTCTGCTAGCGCGAGGGTTTGCCTCGAGGCCCTGGCGAGAAGTTCTGCAGGGACTAAGACTTCGGCGGTGGCCAGTTCGCTGGCCCCCTTTGCCGCGCGTAGTTCTCTCTCGAGCCTCTGAGCCAGCGCCGCTTCCGTCGGCACCGGCACCGGCGCCTCTCGCCAAGTAGGCCCATTCCATGCTATAACAAGAGAAAACACAGTTTAGATTCATAATTCTTATGCTTGAATTCTTTTTGTACTACCTCAACAAATTTATAGTAACTTACTATATTTTTAGGAATTAAATTTAATAGATCTGAATTCAATGTAAACTAAAGGCAATCTAATGCAAACGCATAAGTAGTAGTGCGCAACCAAGGTTGTGGTGTGCGGCGCAGCGAAACAGCTGACACGTCAGCTGTAGTTGACGTTTGGGCCCCGGGCCGGCGCCGCTCTCTCACCGGCTCGCAACGGTGTCGCTGATGTAACACAAGTAGAACAAAGCTGCTCGTCATCACCGGCAAGCCTCGCTCAGGCGGCTGCGCGCGGCGCATAGCAACAGCCGTCAGCCGGTGAGAAAGCCACTTCCCTCCCTCGCTCATACCGAATAGAAAGTCAACTCACCTTTTTCGCTATTGAATCCGACAAACTGATTCGTGACCGGCAGGATCTCCATGTTTTCCAAATTTTTACTTATATTGTACACTTTTTAACGACAAAAAAATTAAAGAGTTCCGCTGCGGAACTTAATATTACTAGAAAAATATCACAAGTCTCTTTTGTACTGCGATTGCGCACTGAACAACCGGCTCAACACTACCGGCGACTAGTTATCGTGGAGAGATCGATGGGAAATTGATAAAACGTCCGAAGCTCACGACCGCATCAGATCTGATCTCGTAACCATAGGGCTTCGTCACTCGCCCACGGCTCACTGTTCGACCCACCCAACCCTGTCGCTCTCTGTGACGGACTGGCGATACCGGGAAGCTCTGGCACTTTATATAGAAGGCCGCGGTCGGAGGTGCGGGGGGACGCTCCGCGGGCGACAGAGGGGGCGCCGCCCGCCAGTTGAGCCGGGTCGCGGACGAAGCCGGTCGTCTCTGCGCTGCATTGTACCGGCGTTCGATTTAAGCCGGCCGGCTTCTTTGTTCGGCTCCTACCGATATGGGACGTCTCGGATTTTTCAATATAAAAGTGTTATTTTCTTCAATCATTGTGTGCTAGATTTAAGTCGTTAAATAGTTTCCATTACCGTCTTTCTTCGTTATTCTGATGGTTTCAGAAATTTCTAGAATCTTGCATCTATGTATTTTATCTATTTCAATATTTAGCAGACTACAAAAATTGTTCCTATCCACTATGTAATCATCAGTCAGGTTGCTTATGTACTTTGCATTGTACAATATAGGTTCAGAATGATAAAGGTTTTCATTGTTCCTTGACTGTGAATTTATGTGAATTGTTCGTATATGTACGGTATTTAACCTAGCTATTGTAATTAGGTAAGTTGTGTGGAATACTGATCACCGGCATTTTATAAACTTAATATATTTGTCAATACTCTTTTGTTAGATACCTGTTAATATTTTCACAATTTCTAAAATGCATATAATATTTATTAGATGATAAATTGTATTTAAAACTTTGCTGCCAATAAAATAAAATTTCATACGCAGATAATTCTTGCACTTTAAAAAATTAGTGAAAATGTATTTCATAAGTATTTTCACAAAAAAAGTTTTTGTTGTGATATTTGACTATCACAATAATAAACTATAAAGGCATAAAAGATCTTAAAAACTTCATAACAAATAAAATTAATGAACACTATGATCACTAAACGCATTAAGTCTGTAAAAATAAAAACTAATGTTAAAAACCCGGAAAATATTTCTTAAGATTAATCGCAATCTTCAAAACTCAGACATTTGGCAGCTTCTCAAAACAATATTTGAATATCATCAATCATCGTTACTTAAAATGTTGCAAAACTTCTCAAAGAGTAATGAATTATCAAAAGAAAACAAAGAAGAAACAATAAATAAAGTTACGAAAATCACATAAAACAACCATATGTGCAATAAAACTAGGCGAAAACAAACATGTAACTTCAAAAACAAAACGGATAATACAAATAATTATTATACAAACAACGAAAAAAAAAATTGTAATGAACGCTATGGTTAATGGACTCCAGTCGATTAAAAAATTACAAAAATCCGGTTTAGGTAGGTACGCATGTAAATGAAAATAGAGGAGTCGACTTGAATTTTAACGCATCGACAATCTGTTTAAATCCAGCAATGTAAAAGTGGCGTACTTGACGATCCGACCACCGCTAAACAATAGAAAAGCATGATTTACTGGCTAATAAAATACAATAAAAATAGGTAACTACTAAAAAAAAAAAATGCTAAACATTTAGAAACCACTAAAAGTATTCACTGCATATGAAACTCCGAGTAAAGTCATAATTTGAAATAATTACCCATTTCAGTAAGAACTTATAAAAGTTGCATCAGCCAAACGATAACCCACAAACAAAAAAAGTGCGTACAAAAAGTCATCCCTCGCGCAAGATTACCATTACCGTTAGTTCAGTATTTTTTAGATTATTTTCTTCGATCTCAATAAACTGTTTTAAAAAGTTGATCTAGGTATATGCAAGTAAAAGTACTAATACCTACACTAAATAATAAACAAAATGTCAATGTAAAATCATAAAAACAACATTTCATGAAAATAGAGATTGATTCTTTATCGCCTGCCTTATTGATCGCTCAACAAAAGTTTACATCAATAGTAAATATTTTTCACATTATTGTCGATTAGAAACGAGTTTATCATAGAAATATCGAGAAACATCGGTAGAAATATGATTAAAAGATTGCAATACAAATCAAGAAAACAACAATTTCAAATGTAATAACTGGAGAGGCACAAAAGCAATTGGACAAAAAAGAAAAGGAGAAAAAACTGTCCGTGTTGCCAAGCAGTGCCGGCCGGCGAGTTGGCCTTGGACGGACATGAGTCACGATCGACAAGCAAGCCGAATCGCTCATACACTAACTCGCTCATGTTCGTGACTATAACTCAATGCTTCTAACGTTAAATGCCAATTCATATCTAATCTAAGTTCACGGGTCGATTTAGGAGTGTTTATATTTGTTCAAACTAGTTTTGCCTCCTCGTTTTATTGTTTCGTTTCGTTTCCAACCGGTACCGTGTCATCACTTACATCGATATTTACATTCGCAGCGCAAAATCGTATGTGCCCCGAAAGGTTATCATTGGTTCTTTTAATTACAACATATTGTATAGCGCATGATAAAGCATTCACCGAGTAAATAATGTCAACGCTATCGATATTTCTTCCGCACATAATTTTATCTTTGCACTTACAATGAAGTGAACAAATGATAAAATAAAGAGTTCACTGTGTTTTTGTTTGATCATGAATAACGATGTAATTATATAAGTAAATGTTGTGATTATTAAGTGTAATGTTCAGTTACACTCTCAAGTTTTAGTATGTATAGATTGAGTGTGTTTTATTTTTTTTAACATCGTTCAAAACCTTGAATATAATCAGATAAATGAACGTTTACTCTTGATAGTCATAAGCGATAGTCAAACCACCCAAACTGTTTGATTATTTAGCTAGTTATGTTTCCTTTGTGGCAGGCTGGCACACTAAGAAAATAAATATTGCTTATATCAGGTTCTTTAGTGTAATAAATTTAACCAAACTATGAGATATTGTAAGAGAATGTAATAAAAGAATCTAATTATAAATATTGATTTTGCATCTAAAAATAATTGATGTGCTTACATTTATATTTTATGTTATACCTATAACTAAGTTTGTGTCGACACTATAAAATTTCAATTATAAAATTAACCACACAGAATTATTCCGCCTAAAAGTAAAAAGGCATAAAACCATAGAAATAAGATAAGGGCAGAATTCTATAGGGAAGATTAAATAAAACACAACGGAAATTAAAAGGCAAGCCAACCTGTCGTAAGATTCCCGTTGCCACACAATACAGGCCTTTCTTATTATTACAATCCCTATAACAAAGGGACAATGCTACCTAGCAACAGTACATGAGTATCCTTAACATGTCCCTACCTGTTCTTACTAGTTTATACGATACGTGTCTTGTAATGCATTTCTAAACATTATGCAATTTTTTTATGAATAAAAATGAAAATGAATAGTGAAATGTAATTAAATGAAAATATAATTTCATGTTACCTAAAGCTAAAGCTCAATTTAAATAAACTTATAAATAATACATTAAAAGCAGAAAATAAATTAGAATTAAAAATAAGTTTGTCTATGTGCGTTATTGTTCTTTGTATTCCAACTATTGCAAACGTTTGTATAGTTCAGCCTGAGTCATATATCACAGTTTGTAAATAAATTGCTTCGTATCAACAACATTTTCATTTGGTCGGATTTTACGTGATTTATACGACCAATATTTGTTGTAATCAGTATTCCACGCTCGTGCATACTTCATGCCAAGTTTAGGCAACGATTTCATTAGCAATTTTAATGTATCTCTGTTTATGTTACTTGCGTGCACGTGTCTACCTATTGTGTTAGTACCTACTACATTTGATGTACTGTAAAGTGGCCTTGGGAGATTTTAACTTTGTCTAAGCACTAATATTGTCTTGTTATGATAAGCATCACTGACTACAAAGACCATTATTCTTTAAGTACATTTTGTAAAATGGTCTTTGTGTTAGCTTAATTTTAAAATTTTGGTCGAATTTTGCTTGTTGAATAATTATAAATAAATATTTGTAAAGAAGATTATAATAATAAACGCTCATTTATTTTCATTTTGTATTTTTATTTCTTCATTTAATGTCTCAATAAACGAGAATAGAGAACAATGCCTTTATAAGATAACAATGTCTCATAACAAAGCTTATAATTAAATCTTTAGCAAGTTAAACACGAACACCCTGATTAAATTGGTACCTACTTTTTTTTTTTTATATGTATTAGCCTACCAAAGTGACTCCACCCCGCCTGATGGTAAGCAGTCAGTGGAATCCAGAAGTGGTGGCCACCATACCAAAAGCTATCGTCTTAAACTGCTGGTATGGTGGCCTCCACTATGGCGGCTGGGAATGCGGTTAGAGGAAGAGAATGAGGGAGGTGAAGAAAGAGGAAAGGGGGTAATTGGGTCTCCGGCACTCTCACTCACCGAACGAAACGCAGTAGTAAGGATACTACTACTCTTAAGTCGATCTTCTATAAGAGGGTAGTACTTCCCTGGACGATCCGGCCCATTCATGCTGAAACGAGCGTGGATCTACTACCGTCAAAACTACTTAAAATATTTTAACAGGGCAATTTAAATATATAGCATTATATTATACCATTACAGAATACCTGATTGAATATTGCTGAATGTTCAATGACTAAAATTATGCTATAAATTTGAAGTCAATAATTCACAGCATAAAGATAAATAGACATCAACACAATACACAAGTAATCGTAAAACTATACAGTATTGAGTCGATGACAAGCTTAACTAAGGTCATAGTGATTACTTTGTTCGTTCATTTACACGTAAGCCATAATCCCACTAAGTCTTCGACTTACTCGTAATCCAGTTACAGAAAATAATCCTATTTCATAACATTTCAAGTGGATGTGATATAGACCAAATAGAAACTTTGAAATATAAAAGGCAAAATACGTCAGTAATATAAGACCGAGTTAATGAGAATTATGAACCTATTGCAGATGACACCAAAATAGAATCGAAAGAATCAGTATTACCGAGAGAGAGTCAGAAGAAAGTATATACATAATAAAGATAATGTAAAAGTAGTAACTAAAAAGGTTTCTAAAATTCAAAAGAAATTTAAAGATCAAATCACGTTTTTCTAAGCAAAATAGACACGATTAAGTACAACGATAATTATGAAATATAGGTTATCTGCGGAGGTTTATCTCAGGTCATTAAGGCTCTCCGTGACACAGTATTTGGCAATTTAGATATAACAAATGGCTAATAATGATGAATTTAGATAACACTGTAGAGTAGACCAATGGCTTAATAGCTTGTATAGAATTTTATTTAAAAACTTGTGGTTAAAATATTTTAATAGGCTCCGTTGTTTTCTTAACTTTCATTATTATTAAGGTAATTATAAAATAAACTTCTATCAAAGTAATGAACAAGTACCGGACTATAATTATCCCATTAGCGACCTTTTCTTTGCTTACATAGAGGGTATAAGCATTAGCAATTTCAGTCAGTATATAGATATGAATTCGGGTTTACGATACTAGATGTTTCCCTCACAGCTTATGAATAATTTGAGACATTACATTGTTAATTACTTGTCTGAATTCAAAAGATCATTACGACGAGTTCACAAAAAACCCTTACATTTTAGTACTTGTGACTCCTTGATACAGAGATTGCTTATTCGTGTTACATACCTAACTTAGATTACATTGAAAAAGATCAGAAAAGGTTTTTGCTATAAAATTAGATCGAAATCACCCAATAGGGTTCGCAGTCTATCTTGTCACGCCCATCTCGCCTTTGTGTCCAACATAAAGAAAGCCGTCCTTTTACATTATTGTGTTTTGTTTCAAAAATACCAATATAGGATATCAGGTAACCAGTATTCCTATTATTAGAATAACCTCTTCATCATTTAGTAGTAGAGCACATTATGTAGCCGTGATTATCTCTGACTCGGCAACATGTAACGATGTCCCTAGAACTCGGGCGCTTGGCACAGGTACCGTAGCCCTTCTGTTGCCAACTTTGTTCAATAAAATATAGGAAAAGTATAACTCTTTGGCTTTCATATTCAGCATGTTACATCAAAGCATTTTAGCGAAATAACATTGTAAACAGTTTGCCAATAAAATATTATATTTGTAAGCCAAAATGTCTATTTGACGTCAACAGTAATGAAACTTACAGCAAATGAATTAATTCTTTTAATATTTACGAATAACTATACCACAAAAATAATAGCTAGGTATTGTTTTGTTGATATTTGATATTAAATTCACATTTTGTGATCAAAACTACGACCAACTAAAATGATAACTTAATTTCATTTAGAATCATTTCCACTTTGAATTCAATTTTACAAAACCTAATTTTTTTAATTTTTATTCCAAAGTTTAATTTCCCAAATGAAGAGCGATCAGCAAGCAATTTAGTTGAAAACCAGCAACTAGAAAGTTAGGAATGAGTTTTTGAAAGGACTTGGCTCGGAAGGGCCGAAGATTGGCGCAGAAGCGTTAATGCTGCCAATAAACCAACCCTCAACCCTTTGAATGAGTCGTAAAACTGTTCAACATTATTGATTCGCTTATTTTCAAATGTTTAGGGCTGAATGTTTTAAAACATGTCGTTTGCGTAGGTGGTTTCACAGCTGTTAACATGATTCTAGGAATCGTGAATTTCTTTATTTGTACTCACCCTCTGAATAACGTTGTAACGGATTATTACTTTATTGAACTTAGACTTGGTATTGTTTACTGACTATCGGAAGAGATTTACGCATACCACTTTATTTAAAACGAGAAGCATTAAATATTTTAGAAAAAATATATGTTAATTTTTTGAAGACAATCTTCAGATCTAAAACATGCCATTAAAAGATTTAAGCACTAGTAGGTATTCTGCCAAAAACTCTTATCCTTTCAATTTTGATAGCAATTTAAAACAAAATTGATTCTCCAATAGAATTATTCCCCCAAATAAGAAGGTAATCGTTCACTGGATTCACAGGAGAAGGGTTTCACCCGGCAACGAGGACGTTTGCTAGGGGCGAACATTTTACTGAATCACATAGAATACTTTCATAGACTTGTTTAAAGCTTCAAAATATGGGGGAGTCGTGCACTGTAGGGAATAACTACAGAAAAATGATATGTATTTTGAAAACTTTATTTATTATGAAAGAGGTGAAGCAAAAACATACTCGTAGGCAGTGCGTATTTCCTGATAAGTCATAGCTAGTAAAGCAGTAACCTGTATAAACCTCATATGAAACAAGAGAAAGACATCACATCGCTACGAGAAGCACTACAGCCAGAATCAATCCAGAAACTACACACAAGTGATAGAGATAAGCAATGGAAATCAATATTTTCTTGGGCATCATAACAGATCGTATAATTTCATCGCAAAAGCAAACTGCATAATTCAATTTCAATTTGATTGCCTAAATGCTGTTATTCCTAGACTACTTATCATTCATATAAATTATAAGTAAGCTAGTGTATAGGTATATACGTTGCCGTATCCATAATTACAGTACAAACACAAAGTTCGGCACATATTCGTAATATCCACAAATCACAAAATCAATACCCAACAGGGACACTTATTTGACTAACACAGATTTAACACCGTAGGGGTGGTCAAATACAGAGACCGCACATCATTTACCCCCATATTTCTAAAAAACAACCCTCTCAAATATCCCCTACGGTACGAAATTACTAACATTTACTGTTATTTCATGATTTACGGCTCAAATTATATCCTTTTGGTCATTACTGTATTGGAGTTAAGCGATTTATAATTAAGGCCGGCACTGCCATTCGTTCTCGGTACGTGATGTATTACGTCATGTATTGGAAATATCATATATTATATGCTGGCCTGCGGCTTTGCTTACATTTAACGACCTTATCTCCAGTTGTTTGCACGCTTTGTTTTTTTTTCGGTAAGGATTTTTATGATCAGTAAAATTTAAGAAATGATATGCAAACGATTGCATTTTTAACTTTCGTTTTCTCAACTTTTTGGGATATTCTTTTCTTTATACTAATGAGTAAGTATTTTAGTTATGTCTTGAATTCTTAGAACAGGGGGCCTACCACCACCTCTTATTTCAGTATTATTTTGATCTTGCTTTGTGTTTTGTCCTTTTCTTTTATACTACTAAACTAGCATAGAGACAAAGTAAGGTTATAATAAGAAAATAAGAGATTGTGGTAAAGCCCTAGTGCTTTTTTGTTGTAAATATCAAGTGACAGGCATCAGTATCAACTGTGCCAGGTCCCTTTTAATGATGACTTTAAGAATGAAATTGTTCATTAATAAGAAATCTATCGCTAATTAAATGTATATGTTTGATGAATATAAAATAGATCATAACTGTAATGTAGCGATAAAAAGTTTCACTACTTACAAAGTTAATAGTTATGTTCTCGACGAATAATATGTTGTAACTTAAATGAACTTAATAAGAAATGTTGTCCTATTTAACGGGACTATTCGTCCTATTACAGTAACTTGTGTAAACCAGGATTAACACAAGAACCCTTATACAGATAATTAGGATTTTGGACCCCGAATTTAGTCAAGACAGAGAAAGATAAATTATCCACTTCCCTTTATAATAAAGTGGATGACAAAATAAATCTGTAGGATTATAACATTTAGAAATCTTGTAGAATTAAACTAAGAAGAGAATTACTTCGCTAGTAATTAAAAGTACCAGATACAGCAAGAGCACCCTATTAGAAGTCTGGTACCTATATTTTTATAATAATTAATCCTTTTTATATAAAATGATTTCACCTATGTTGCGAAACTGCAAAAGTACTTAATTAGGCAGCCTTAGGTACTATAGCTAAATCAAAATAACGAATGATTTTTTTCATTTACATAACTTGTATTAAAATTTTGCAAGTATGTTTTAAATACTAAAAATTAGTACTGAGTGCACGTACCAAATTATGTCTCTGCATCACCTAAAGTTTGACTGGTAGAGAATATCTTTCGCATTAAGTGCGCCTTTGCGTAACATCAATTTGTTATGGACAAAAAAGTTTATAAATATGTAAATGTCTACCAAGGAATTTTTTTTTTTTGTTATTTTCATGATTTTCTTTTTCTCTTCAGGTATAGTATCCACCTATACATTGATAGCTGTTATAATTTATGGTATACGAAAAATGCGTATTAAAATCATTGTTACATGGATTACTCGAGTACATTTTTTACTAATGCAAAATGTGACAAAAACAGCAACATTTAAAACGGTACGGATCCAAATCGCCTGCGATTCGAGGCGAAGCGAACTATAGTCACGCACGAGTGACAAACAAAAACCACACACAGTTGACAATAGATCGTAGCTACTGTTGCTAACGGCCCCTACTACGAACAAGCGCTCCATTGAACGCACTCATGGTAGGGGTAAAGGTGTATACAGTATTATTGATTTGCAAATTCAATGACGACTTACTAAATACTTTAGCGAAAACATTTCGATTTTGTACTATATTGTATGAAATATATGATTTATTTTGGCAAAACTAGTTTTACTTCTATTTTGAATATGTAGCTAATCATTTGATTTTGAATTCTATGTCGTTAAAAAAACGTATAAACTTCAATAGCTAAGTTGCCGAAATATAAAAGAACTTAATGATGTTTAGACTTTCAGTTGTTGAGTTCACACCTTGTGAATTCATGATCATGATCGATAATTCAAAGGTGTTCCTCCACCATTATTGACAGATGTACATGCGTATACGCGATTATTAATTGTTAAAACCGCAAAATATTTTCAGCACAAAGTCATTCTCTAAGTTACGTATCTCTTAACGACATATAAAACTATTCATATGACAAAACTCCCGTAGTTGGTTCTGTGCATATTTTCGCTAGTTATAGATTTTTTATCAAATTTCGATCGTATTTTCATCACAAAGGTCACATTGAATTTTCACAAATGAAACAAAAATATCAATAATATTTTAGAAATGGCGAGGTTTTTTTTTTATTGTCCTTTCTTGATATTATTTCTGCCAATTACTAAACCTAATAATAACACCAAAAAGCGAAAGCACATACAAACAGAAAACAATCTTCTTTATAAAACAGTTTACGCATGTGACGTCACAAAATTAAGGTAGCTCAACCAATTGAACGCCGAGCTTAGTTGCCATGCAAATAAAATAATACTTGTCCCATTATGTCCCACAGAATGGTTTATGACAAAAGTGCTACTATTGTGCTTTGTTCTATTGTTAAGGGTAATTTCCGAAATGGCTGAACCAATTTACGAACTGTTTTAGAGTTTGAAGGGCCACGGCCCGTAATGTGTATGGTGTATTTTAGTGACTTCTTGATTAGATGTTGTTATGACATTATGGTGTAAGTACAAACGTCACGATATTGTCATTAATGGAGTAGACAGCGAAGTGTAATGACTTAGTGTGTATATACCTCTTATGTACAAACTTATAGGGTTTAATAATCGGGCACGCAACAATGTTACTTTTTTAAGTTATTTACATTAACTTTCAAAGTTTATGAAGGATATTGCTGACTTAATAACGTACTAGACGTAAGTACGAGGAATTTCGATTCTGATACGGGACAAATTATTCCGTCATCCATCAATAATTGTTCCAAATATGCCATCTCAAAAACATGCGAGAATTCTTAATAGACCCTAGCTTAACTAGCCTTGTGCCTTGTAATCCATACTAATATTATAAGTGCGTGTAACTCTGTCTATCTGTATGTCTGTCTGTTACGCTTTCATGCCTAAATCACAGAACCGATTTTGATGAAATTTGGTTATACAGATAGAATAGACCTTGGCGTACATTAAAAGTTGAAATAGGGGATGAAACTTTGTATAAAAAATGCGGTAGCCGACATTTACGCAGGTGGAGCTGCGGGCAACAGCTAGTAATACACAATTATTACTTTTACTTTCTTTTCTTAATCGGTTCAATTTTGAACCATCCAAATCCCAACCCGTAACTTTACTATAGCAATTATTTAAATATTTAAACCAATCTGGTTGAAAACGTTGCGTAAAAAAATAACAGGCATCTGTCCCCTGCCTCCCCTCAATCAACGGCGTGGAGGGTGGGGTGAAATGGGGTACGATACGAAATATTAAATCGGCTGAGCGTTTAGTATTACGTTTGGACTTTCAATTTGCAACTTCTAAATTGCTTTTAGACTTTGTTAGGTGTAGAATATCGTTGAAAATTGATACAATTTCAATGTTGTATTTTATGTAACTACATAATTTATTTTTAAAAGACAAAATTTACTCTGAAATATTTTCGTAAATTTATGCAGATTACAAACTTTGCACTTAAAAAGTAGCCTGATATTTTAGACAGTTCTTCTGTTTCTGCTTTTGTCAGCTCATTAGACATAGTAAATTATTCTATAGTTATGATTCATATCTAAAAAAATACCACTTAAGAAACTTATGTCGTTCATAAGTATCTTGCATATTATTTAAATGTATAAACGAGTTTTACTTTGACTATTGTATACTGTTGGCGTGTCTACATCAAATGAAACCTTAAAATTGTTATAATATCATGTATTCTATACTCTATAATATAAAGCGGAAATTAGTTTGTTTGTTTGTTTGAAAGCGCTCATCTACTAGTCGGCTTTGATAAATTTCAGTTTTTGAGGAAAATTATAGGCTATGTAACATCACGCTATTGGCAAACGGTACGGTATACGGTAGTAGATCCAAGCTGGTTTCAGGATGAATGGGCCGGATCGTCCGGGGAAGTACTACCCTCTCATAGAAGATCGACTTAAGAGTAGTAGTATCCGTACTACTGCGTTTCGTTCGGTGAGTGAAAGCGCCGGAGGCCCAATTTCCCCCCTTTCCTCTTTCCTCACCTACCTCATTCCCTTCCCCTAACCCCATTCCCAGCCGCCATAGTGGCGACCACCATACCGGCAGTTTAAGACGATGGCTTTTAGTTTAGTGGCCGCCACTTCTGGATTCCACTGTCTGCTTACCATCAGGCGGGGTGGAGTTACTTTAGTTGGCTATAATATAAAAAAAAAAGAAAGCAGAGCAGTAACCAAGGATGTAAACCTGAAACCGCGCTGCGAGAACCTAGTATTTTATATGCAACATGCACATTTGGTTCACCTTTGCCCCTAGACACTCAATGTGGACCGAGGCAAGCGTTCGATGTAATTCATTACACATTACTTCTATTAACATTTAAGCTGTGCATTGAAAGGGCAGAGGTCAATATATAGGTAAGTACGTTTATAGGCCATTATCATGATTTAATGTTATCCAATGATTATAATACTAGCAATGGGATCGGCAATTTTGATATTAATGTTGTATTTATTATTGTTTTGGTTTAATTTTGTATGATAGCACTTTATACAGGTGATTCGGCATTATTCGTTAATGGCTCTGCCGGGTGGTAAAATCAAATAAAATGTTGGTGAATTTTCAGCAAAAAGGTCCACTTGGCTACCACATTATGTCTACTGTTGAGTATGCCCAGTCGTATGATCTGTGGTCTAAAATATAAATCACATCTCTTCTTTTGTGTTGTAGGAACTAAGAGTTTATCTAGGAAAGCAGCGATAACTACGTACTAATATCAACTTCACCTCCCATACTGTTATCAAACTTAATGACTTTGGAAACGCAGCCAAACTAGCCAGAATATGTGACGTAATTCATTTAAGTCATATTTGCCGTATTTTGCTTACTGCCGATTCGAATGTTACTGTACCGTAATATTTGAAATGTAATTATTATTACTGGGCACAATTCCAGGCTTTTTATTATTTTATTAAATTATTATTATCTTAATTACAAGCGCAGATTATAACTGTCTTTATTTTTTGTTAAAAATAAAAGGAAAATGTCATGAATAATCATTTCATACTATAATGGTTCCAGCTGTCGAATTGTTTAATCTGCCCGGAGACATCAGCTGTCTTAACGGCTGAACGAGTGACCTTATGGAGGACCTTTCGGCAGATAATTTGATAATGTTGACTCTCCATAGTGAATATGTTTAAAAGTAGAATTTGTAATCTTAAGCAGGTTGATAAATACTTGTACCTTCTCTGTGTGAGAAGAGGCTTTTATTCTTCAGTGACAATATAATGTGGCCATAAATATTATCACTGAATTACTATCATCTTCTTTATTCATCATTTTAGTTGTATACATTTCTCTATCGAGAAATTCTTAAATATGCTTTGGGAAAATAAAATTAATACTGAAAATTTATCTGATCTGTTACATGAACCACAATATAGCTTAGTTAGCAAAAATATGGATGTTATTCATCTCTGCCTATCTCTTCAAAGAATAATGTTAATTATTGTCTTAATAATTTAAAACACCCAATCTTTCCAATAATGCACAATTTAACCCTAATTACCATATTGTTGTTCTCACCCTAACGTGCATGTATTTCTTCTACAACAAAGTAGGTAAGTACATATATAAGGCGGCATTAATTCAGTAATTTTCCTAACTCAACGAAGCATTAAGCATCATTAAGTACGCTCAGCAACCATTTGTTATATAGGTATAGTTGCCAAGGATAGTCACAAGGTCACTGCCGACAACTGTGTGTGTCACCCTAGGGTGGCAGCTGAAGTTTAATAAATTCTTTATTATTAACTCATCGTTGCCCCGTGACATTTAATAGATACTATCGGTTTGTTTCGTATTTCAAAAATAATGTTATTTTAATAAAAACAAAACTTTAATAAGGATTTTGTATGTAAAAAATGTTTATGCAGTATGAGCACTTTCTATACTCTCTTTTTTTTATTTTATTTTAATCTAATACCAAAATTGTTCCGGCCTTGTAAGATGCTATTTGGGATCACAATAATTGGAAAGAAAAACATGGGCAAACAGCAGAAATAACGACATAAGTATGTCATCAACTTTCGAAATCGAGTAGGGAACCCATATGTGTCGTATGATTTAAAACCTTTTACATTCAATTATAAAAGACACTCTTTAAGATACGTTTTAGATATTTATAAGTTAACTAGCTATTGCCCTCAGCTCCACCCGCGTGAATGGCGGTTATAATCTCTGATTACATTGACGATTTTTCATACAAACATTCATCTTCTATTTCAAACCCTTTTATCAATTTTTGTCGATTAAAGAGCCTATGTTAATCCTCGAGGTCTAATCCATCTCTATACCAAATTTCATCAAAATCGGTTCAGTGGTTTAGGCATGAAAGCGTGATAGACAGACAGAGTTACTTTCGAATTTATTTAATAGTATGGATTATTATTTTGATTGTTGCACGCGGCGAGTTCTCCGACAAACAATTAGGCACTAAAGTCACGCCACGTTGATAAATATAGAAATTAGCAATCAAAGTATAATAGGGCCAAAGTTCTTTGTTACTTTTTATCATTAGTTATTTTCGAATTAAATGGTTTCAAGTTTAACTTTTTATTGCAATTGTAGGTAAAGTAAACGCTTACTTGTACTACCCTTTTACTTCTGCTTCTATATTATCCTTCACAGATAGATATATTTCTCGGTTTTGTGTAATTGTAGTAAGTACTTTTGATTTATTTTACTTTATTATACTTAAGTTCTGCATTTGCCTTCATCTGCGTCTAGTGAAAACGTTAACGGTAGGTACCAAGAAATTACGGAGTCCCACCTTAAAGTTTTTTTTATTTATTTATTTATATTAGCCTACCAAAGTGACTCCACCCCGCCTGATGGTAAGCTGTCAGTGGAATCCAGAAGTGGTGGCCACCATACCAAAAGCTATCGTCTTAAACTGCTGGTAAGGTGGCCGCCACTATGGCAGCTGGGAATGGGGTTAGGGGAAGGGATTGAGGAAGGTGAGGAAAGAGGAAAGGGGGGAAATTGGGCCTCCGGCACTCTCACTCACCGAACGACACGCAGTAGTACGGATACTAATACTCTTACGTCGATCTTCTACTTCCCCGGACGATCCGGCCCATTCATGCTGAAACCAGCGTGGATCTACTACCGAAATTTACCGAAGTTGCTTTTAATTACCCTTTTACATTTTATCAGCTACCTATGTTGGGTCCTACGTCACAAGAGGTGAAGTCTGTTGGCGTTTAATTTCGCAATCGATCTGGGGCCCTACCACAACCTCATACAGCAATCTTATTATAACCTTACTTTGTTTCTATCTTTGTTTTTAATGGTAGAAAAGAAAAAGACATAAAACAAAGTAACATTAAAATAAAACTATTTTTTATACGACTAAAGTGATAAAAAAGCAGTTACCGTAGCCTATGGACGCTTGCAACACCAGGAGCATCACTAGTGCGTTGCCGACCCTGTTAAAAACCTTTTAACTCCTTTCTTAAAGAACTCCATGTTGTAGTCTTTAGGGAAAACCTTGACGGGAAGATCATTTCTCAACCTTATCGCACTAGGGAGAAAGTTTTTCTGAAACCTCATTGTACGGGACCTACAAAGTTCTTAGGTGTGAGGATGAACTCCTAGCCGATGGCGGAAGGTGCGATGATAAAAAGTGGCCGTTGGCACCATCCTAAACAATTCCTCAGAACACAGCCCATTGTACAGGCGATAGAATACACATAAGGAGGCAACGTCTCTCCTTAAGCCTAGTGATTAAATCACTAATACTGATATATGAAGCTTTAAGTGGTAGGCCCCCTGAGAATCAAACCTGGAACCTCTAAGCGAGAGCCTCTTCACAGTAGGTACCTACAAATAAACTATCGAGGCAGTAATTGCTTCATTTATGGAGTTAATGACAAGAACTTTCTATAACACCTGATATTATTAGGTTTACCGGTAGCTGAAGGATACTGGTTATATCAAATTAAGCTCCTTGCGAAAATTAATCTACCAATAATTATACAACAGTTGCTAGACAAACAGATTGAGCTAACGGCATCCAAAATTGATATGACTGACCAATTATAGTTGCAGGAAATGTTGTTTTTCATCGACCATTTAGTAATTCTATAGATAGATATCACGTAACGCCTTCTAATAATACCTAAACGTTTTATTTTTATTATAAAGATATTTAAATGATTAAAAATGTGTTTGGTGTTACGTCATTTTGCAATTGTATTATTTTATACCAATTTAGCGATGGTAATTGTGATGAATGATGATAGAACGTATGGTTTAGAATGGAACCAAGCTATGGCTTGCTGTAGATGTCGTAAGAAAGAAAAATCGTCTAAAGAAAGTTCGAGGTAAACGGCAACGTTCCTGCGTACAATCACCTAACTGAGGTCACCTGCTTCAAGCGTGGAGGCTTGACAGGGGTGATGGTATGGATGGCAATCTTTTCTCTTTGGGTATATGTCCTGCAGTTAAAGTAGAAGGCTGGTAATGTGTGATGCTTTTTATGCCGGATGGTGTAGGCAGAGGTGTTTAACCACTCACTTTTCGCTGATGCTATTTCTCGGGCACAATTCCAGATTCCGGGTTAATACTGAGAATTTCTCAACTGAAAAACCCAATATCACTTTACCCGACCCGGGGACCTAAGACATCTACGTGGTAATACGTATACAGTACCACATCGAACCATATAAGCAGTCAAGGTAATAGATTTAAATAAGCTTAGTCGGTTTGTACTGTCATCAGGCTACAATTTCTTAATAGGTTATAGAAATACTTGAGCACTAAAATGTTGAAATTACTTAAGAGACCTACATACTGTTCATTTCTTAACTTCTTTTTTTAATTGTCTTCAAAATTTTATGAAATTACTTAAGCAATGAACATTACTTGGGTTGAATACCTTATTATGTTTAAATGATTTTGACAACCTATTTAGCTTGACCTGAGCAGAGGTATACTTGCTTTGGTATAAAATATCTAAACAAAATAGTTTAAGCTCTTATGATGTCTATTATACCTAGACTTAGAACTACTTGTGTAACTCATTCATCACTCATTGTGTAAGTAATGTCATGCGTATGACCAGCACTATAATTTCCTTATACATTTTGGACTTGCTTAGCGAGTTCTTGACCTCCAGTAAGCGATGCTAATAAACTCGCGAGTTCTTGGCAACGAAATGATTAACTGAAGGGTCTATTTAAATTAGATGGTGTAGTACTTATAGGACAATTGACCTGTTGGTATAACAGTATACCTAACTTAATTTGTACAATTTTTGTTAAACCTAGACATTCTTAAAAATTTCTCATCTTCGTATCTTATAAATACATACAAAATATTTAAAATACTTCTGTAAACTATGTCTACAGAAACCAATAACTTATCTTCTCTTTTTAGAGACGAATAAAAACTATATCTTCCCACACACTAGGTAAATCTTGTATAATTAACGGACCATAGCGTCGGTTATACACTAAAACCACGTACAAACACACCCACTGCATCAGCAGAACCAGTCATAAGAAACAGCGTTAAAAAGAGAACAGGAAGACTTACAAGGACAAGTATAATTAGAATTGCAGACATGAAAATTATTCTAGTTATTAAGTATAAAAAACTTGCAATGTAATTATGAGTAATACGTAATAATTTTGATGATACTTGATCTTTTCCATCCACCCCGGTAAACAATGGGATGGTCTACCGAGATTGATGAAACAATGTTTACCAACTGCTCTTCTACCGATGTGGGACGACCAGGGTGGATGGAACCTACTCTACAACAGGGATCTAAAACGGGTCCTGTTGTAGAAAAACCTTACAAAACTTACACGAATTCGCACGAAACGCACATGTTTTTAGATACCATAGTCAGACCAAATCGCTTCATCTAAACACTTAAACTAAACATCCATATATTGCTACTGTTTGAGTTATACTGCGATTTTTACAGTTACGTCATTTGGTTGAATTGTCGAGTCGTCTAAATGACCGCTTGTATTACTGTGTAGGCGATGTTGTTTCAATAACTATTGTACCGTCTCGTACAGACGTTGAACTTAAACCACGTCTCAAATTGCTCAGCTAGAATAAGTATTTACGTATAATAAAGTTTGAAATAAACATAGCATACATTCAACACAGCGTAAACAATTATTAAAGTAACTCCATTAAGTTAAATCCGGTTTTGACTCGAAATTATAAAACCTAAAATAATAAAATTCAAATATGAGGTAAACATGCACAACTTATTTTCGTTAAAATGAAATAAAACTTACTATAAGTACTTTTTGCAATGGTTTCTAAAATTTATCATTTTAATTTTTGATAAATATTTTGACGTTATGTATAATTTTAGTGACTTGTTTATTTATGAATACTGCTTAAATGTATCCAATGTGAATAGGTAATCAATTTCCCTTTGATTTTGGGAAAACCTATTTCCAACAAGAAAAAAATGGCACCTAATAAAAGACAACAGTGTTCTATCGCTACGAGGCCTCAGCGGTACGTGACATATGAAGCAGTTCAATGAACGATTTCCCAATTGCCTCTTCTACAGTCCTCAACAAAACTTAAGTTAAAATACATGCAGTTATAAAAATGGTGCAGCAAGTAGCGAGCATGACGGCGAAGTGTACCGACACAACGTGACATTCGCTTAGCAACAGACTCTTGCGTCACGCCTGACTTTGTTACGATTGAACGAACTGCATACGTGACCAAACGACAGAAGAAATCCAAAGATGGGTAATATATGTAATAAAGTAATGTGTTAACGTAATGTTGTATTAAACAAGAAATAAATCGCAATATTAACCTAAAAGTAAGGAGCAGTGTGGTGCCGTGACACCTATGAAAATAAGATTTCGAAATAATTTTGAGATAAATCTTGCTGTACCATGCTTTTTTATAGCTTAGAGCTACATACAACATCTGTGGACTTCAATGCAATTGACCAAAAAAAAAATGAAGCACTTGAAGTAAATGTGAAGTCTAAGATCATGTAAGTACAAACATTTAAATTTTAACTGAGAGGCTCCATGATTTACTTGAGAAAAATCATACACAATATGGGCCGGTGTCCTTTCAAAGACAGAGCCATTTTGAAAATTTGACACAGAATCGAAGAAAATATTTTTAGATCGTCATTGCTTATTCAAGTTATATCATCATCATCATCATAGGCCTCCATCAATTTTCGAATTTATAATAACTAACTAGTATTCGTATTAAGTCGATTATTGCCGTGGTATATCAACCTGCTTAACAAACATTGTAGGAGATCGCGACCTAAAATTCTGACGCAACTTTTTCATAAGATGATTAATAAACAATAAACCACTAAAGTTAAGGTTTATTATTTAAATAAGAAGGCGATATACAATTAAAAGTTGTGTAACTATTTTTTAAACATAACTGGTTTTATAATAATGTTATGTGAGTTGAAAATAGATATAAAATATTTAAAGTAGATAGAATTAAATTTGCTGTGAATATATTATGAGTCTTTATTTAAAAAAGTTAATAAATATCTTCTAAGCAATTTTAAATGCGATAGTAAACAAATTCTGAGAAACATTTTTATATTTATTTTAAAATAAGATAGGCCCTGCACCGTTACGTCACAAAGACACAATTTAACACAAATTATGCCTAGATTTTGGTTAGTCCAACGACGTCAACTGCTAGGTACAGACCTTTTCTAAGTATTGGGAGTTCTGCAGGCGATTGCCTATCGCAGTGGCAGCAGTCTGATCACAGGGCGCTGTGACCCGTCGTGTAGTACAATGTTATTATCGCGCCTTTTGACGTGATGATGTAAGTATAAAAAAACAATATTACTACTAAAATGTTGGTTGGTTTGAAGGTTGTCAAATGTTTCACTAATAGGGACGATGCCAACGCCAGCACCAATCCGGACTTAGAAAATAATACATTTATGAATCATACAAATATTTAATTCGCACGAACGTGGGGCACTTTCTTGCATAGGCATGATGAAATCGTCATCCACGTGGTACTTAATGCAAGTGAGTGACGAGACTACGAGCCCAAAATTCTAGAAATTGCTTGCTATCACTCGCTTCAAGAATTCTATGAAGAGAAGAAAACGTATTCTTCTGGGCAGAGTTTGATTAGACAGCAATACTTATAACTACGGCCATTAATGCAAATGTAGCATTAAAAAATTATACGTTTGAAGTCATGACTCATTCCAACGGAGAAATTGATGATTAATTTTGTTCAAGGCTACATTAAGCACTAGCACATTAACGGAAAAGGTTATCTCAAGTAAAAGTTACGAACCAAATGAAACGTTGCAATTGGTCCATTAGACTTGGAGACTTATCGAGACAGACGACATGTCGGTAGTCTTGTGTGAAGCACATGCTAGGTCTGACTAATTGGCACGTGTATGACGACAAAAGACGATGACTCAATATTTTATGAGTGCTGTTGCTATGCAAGGCTTTGAGAATAGAAATTGTGAAATTATTTGAAATAGCTTGCGCCGATCTCTTGGGTTTTCCATATGCAATAACCTCTTCTCGTCATTCTATTGTTTAAGAGAAATAAATCTATTATTTATAGAAAAATAAATAAGAAATAAAGTTATTGCAATGAATATATTATAATGCATACGTTTATATTAAAGTATAACGCAATTAAATGAAATTTGTTTTAGGTTAACTTTTAAAATTTGAAGTTTATCTTGAACATTACTGACTTACAATGAGTATGTATCTTACAAAGAAATTCTGAAATTAAAATTGAAACAATGGCTGCTTCTGTGGTTCGGTGGTACTGTATAGTTTCCCCACGGATTACTACACGGAGGTCTCGGGTTCGATCCCCGGGTCTGTTAAAGTGACATTGGGTTTTTCTGTCGAAAATTTCTCAGTATTAGCTCGGAGTCTGGAATTTTGCCCGATATATGGCAACAGACTTGCCCTCTACATGGGACCTAAAATAAAATAAAATAGCGAAACGTGGGTGGTTAAATACCTCTGCCTACCACTTCGAGGATAAAAGGCGTAAAGCTATGTATGTATTTATGTCTGAAATTGCCAATCCGCCTTGAACATGCAAGCATGGTGATTAATGCTCATGCCTTTCTTGTATAAGCACAGTTATTTCCATCCATTTTTGAAAATCAATTGAGAGCCAATTATCATCCTATTTATTATCTGTTGTAAACTTATCTTCTTTTAATATAAGACAGACTACTGGTCTACAAGATGTTAGTCACGTACTCTAAATTCATTAATGATTGGAGTGATTAGTCGATACAATAATGACTTCGATTTCATTAACGACTAGTTTGCCACATCATTACTTATTGATAGACTAATTTATCTGCTTGATGTTAATAATAGTATTAATTAGGTCATTAATAAGTCATTGAAATTAAAACAATAATTACAAAGATTATTGTGGTTCAAGAAACTTTTACACAAATGAAAGTCCTTATCACCATTATGGAAAGCTAAATTATATAAAGATAGCGGGCAATCAATGGTCGACCTGAACAAATCCTGTCATTAGGTGGACCACTAAGCAAGTTATGAAAAAGATGGAACTGATTAAGCGATGTCTGAGGAAGGCCTACATCCAGGTAGACGTCATTCGACTATTTTGATGATTATTTTTTTGTTAGAAAGGAGATATCTCAAGGGTGAAGAAAACCAGGATCTGATAATGGTATCACAGAGAAATTTTTACTTTTTAGTTTATTGTTTGCAGTCGGTTTTTTGTTTCTTAAAAATTATATAGCTGACTTGAACCTTGGACTTTAATTACTTGACTAAAGCAGATAGATCTAAATTTTACAATCAATAAATTGACATATAATACTGCTATTAGTAATCTATCATAACATACTAAAAACACATTTAAATATAATTAATTTGATGATGAAAATATTATAACCACACGTGATTATAAAACATCAGACGCGGGATACCAACGTTGGATTTTACTCATGAATATTTAACTACATTAAAATACGGATTCGACTTGTTCTAAATGAGTCATCTTTGCACAATAACGGACTTTACTATCGTCAAGCCAGACACGACTTATATATGACTGCACCGTTGGTCTAGTGGTTAGTGTAACTGACTGCGACGCCGGGTGTCGTGGGTTCGATTCCCGCGGAAGGCAAATATTTGTGTGATGAACATTTGTATTTGTCTTCAGTCTGGGTGTTTTTCTATGTATATTAAGTATGTATTTACAAAAAAAAAAAAAGTACGTATATGTATTATATTTCAGTTATCTAGTACCCATAACACAAGCTCTGCTTAGCTTGGGACTAGATGACGGTGTGTGATAGTGTCCACATATTATTATTATTATTATTATTATATTATTTCATCATGCTATAAAAATCGAATGAGTATTACTGTAGGTAATCTGATAACGAAATTAACAGTAAATATGTTAACTGATAAGTGACGTAACAATTGTTTAAAGTGTAATAGTTAATTGCTGGGCAAAGGTAATCAAAAGGAGTTTAGTATAGTTAGAACGCTTAGCAAATGAGTTGACAAAATCAGAGTAAGGTGATATTCAGTATATGAAATTAAATTTAACGAAAGAGCTCTCAAATCCTATTAAAGTATCCAACATTATAATAGTTAAAATAAAGAATTTGGAAGAGGCAAAGGAGGTATGTTTGGGTCGCAGCAAATAGCGTTCCATAGTCTCTTGCTTACCCCATTAATGGTAGACGGGCATGAAGTTATGTTCTTCCCACGGGGTCGTAAAAGACGATTACAATTAATACTGCCGACATCAATTCGCCTGCCGAGCCTGGTGTCTGTTCACTATGACAAATGCCTAACACCTTCCTTTGGGTAACCTGTGACCTTGCCTTTTGGAGTAGACTTGTTTAGCCTGGTGACCTGTGATTTCTTTAAGACTTCAATAGGAAAACAAAATGCAAAAATTCAACAATCAGGACCGGAGACTACACAGGCTTGCAGGCATAGTATTGGATTATTGATAAGATATAAACACTTCCGTGTATTTTGTATGATTTAGATACAATTGACAATAGCCACTGGTGAAAATACTTTCTGAGTAATACCTGAAGGTTATATATTACATCGCAGTAAACATATAAACATTCCATTGAGGTTTTCCAGAAACTACTGTATGACGATCTTCTCTAGAGGAGTTATGGGTATGAATGAATGATGTTCCATAGGCTACAATAACTGCTTACTGAGGCGGCCGTATCCTTGCTTGTCATCTTACTTGTTTAAAAAAGATAGAGAATCAATTAAAACATTATGAATCACATGAAAGTAACGGCCCTAAAAAAGTTCGGGGTATTATAGTTCAACACCTTAATCTATGTAATTTAATTATATGACACAAGTAACAAACAAATTTATCATACCTAAGATTTTATTAGGTAATATTTCTCAAAAATTTATAATAAGCAGATACGTCAGTCTTTCTCAGACGGATAAAGATCAATGTAATGAACATCATAAAAGCGTACGCATTTCACTGCACTACCCATCTAATCTGTCAAGTTGATACAATTACATCTTTCAACTCTTTTAATTCGACCTTTGGGATGATATAAATAACTTTCCGTTGGTCTGCACACGTGTAGCGACATGTACAATTTGCTATAGTTTTACATATTTCACAACAATTACAGCATTCAGTACCTAATTGAACTGAATGGTCTGCTATATCATAATACTTCCGCTTGCATTTTTTTATGTAATAGTGTAACTTTTATTTATTGTAAGTTTTAATTATAATTATGAATTAAAAACGAGTGCAAGCCGCCTCGCAAGGACCCCGTGTTTTGATTTAGTACAGTTAGAAGAATGAATCTGCACCTCGTTAAACGCCTGTGGTCCTACTGATTTGTCCTACTGGTGGGACCAAGGTATACCACAAGGACAAGGTATAAGGTATAGTGTTCGACATTGGTCTTAAATTAAGTTCATTATATTGAACTTAATTTAAGACCAATGTTGATATTTTTTTATCATTGTGTCTTGATCAGATCAGATCGTTTGACCCCTGGATTTTCTGTGCTTTGTTTTCGGTATAATTTAAGTTTTGTTTCTCCATATATCAGTGATATTCAAGATAGTCTTGTAAAGTACAAATTTCAACATAAATTACTTTTTCTTTCCTTGATGTCGATTCAAAACATTGAGTAGGAAAAATGGGTATAAATATCATCCATCAACATAAATTGGGTACTTACCATACACCTACATAATATAAAAACGATTGCATAACGTAAAGACATGTTTAAGTAGGAACAAGTCTGTGCTGGTCACCACTTATCGTGCGTTCACCTTCGGACATATTGCATGTTTTATCAAAACGCTACGCAATCGGCAAGAAATGTAGTACCTAGACGATATCAGTTTTCGTGTACAATGTTTAATAGTTTTTTGTTTGTCCTTGTTCTTGACTGAAGATGTAACGAACTGAACTTTCTAGTTGATAGTAAATTCATTGGGACATAGAATTATAGAAGAATTTAAATTTTGTCTGGTTCTGAACAGTTCTTATTTTTTAGCCGCATGTTTTCCAGGCCAGCGATTCATCTTCTGAGAGATCTGCTCATGCTGCGTTTTTTAGTTTGTGTTTGCTACTAACAGCATGGGGACTATATCTAGCTATAGACGTTTTCTACTCAAAGGTTATTATTATAGTAATACCTACTTTGATGTCAAACACTTTTATTTTCCGGAATCAAAAATTAAGGAAAAGCGAGTTAAAATTTCTTGAAGGATTCTTCCTCGATACAATTCTTCTGCATGACACAAGATACCAACATCTCAAAAATCGCATTACTAAGCATCCAATTTGAATAATCGATACATCGTGATGCAGATTCTCAATCGGTATTGTTACAAAACATTCGATTCCGAGAAGAGCGTGTTTTGTAAATTACGCCGCGGGACAAGTATGGTTTGGTTTCTGTGTAACTAACAGCTGTTGCTACCCGTGTATGTACTTACAGTCACTAAGTACAACTTTATACCCAAGAATATTCTAGAACGTTCCACTCGTTACCGCAGCTCGTTTTCGACTTGTTATAAGATTGACTTGCGCTATACACGCAAAAGACGCATCGTTTTATTATTTAAAATTAGGAAGCCAAAAACAAAGTTTAATCATTTTTACGTTTTAATATGCCAGTCTTTGATGTGATGGCAGCGTGGAGGACTCTCATATTTTTGTTTAAACTCAAAGTCATTATATAAATGCAATTATAATTTAATATTAATTATGTATACGCAAACAAATTGTCTTTTAATATAAACCTTAATTGGTTAATAGCCAGTTTGACCAAATTATATATTTTTATCAAGTTACTTTAAAATTGGGTTCTGGGTACAACGTAGTCTTACTAATTTTTAGAGAGAAAGATGTAAAGAAATAAGTAGTATATCTATTCTAACAGTTCCTCGGTTTTCTTTAATCCTAACTTAACAATTATGTACTTCTCATTATGTTAACTTTATCGCTACTGGACACATTTTTATTCCATCGTTTTCTGTTTATCAGAAACATTTTGAATTCATATTTTTTTATAAAACTTAGGTGACAAACAACACGCTTCAGATGCAGATGCTTCTTTCGACTCAAAAAACAATGGAATCTTACAGTACCTAGATAAAAAGCAATTTAAATAAAAATATTATAAAAAAATATCAATGTATACAAACTAACCTAACCTAACTATGGCAATGCTACTCACATAGATACGGTTTAAGGAAAATCTAAGCTAGACTGAACAAGGCTCCACTCGCAAGGATGATCACACAGATAAACCAACACGGTGATGAAGGTACTTTAGATAATGCAGGCTTTGTATTTTCCTCCGACTAGTTTTTATACAACTTTGGTGGTAAGCAGTAACCGTAACCTATGGCTGTGTTTTCTAAGCTTTGCAGAAATTACGTTTCAACACAATTAAGCCGTTGTCGACCATGTAAGGAGAAACGAATAAGGAAGGAAATTGTAGTTGTACTGCCTCAGTGGTACAGTGTTGCTGTGTACAGAGTGCTACGCAAAGGTTCGATACCCGAATTGGGTAAAGAAGTATTGGATTCTTCCGTTGAGATATTCGCAATATTACCTCAGACTGCCGTTGTGGCCGGTAGCTGGCAACAGCCATGCTCTCTATTATATAACGGCTTGTAGATTTTTCGCAATGCTAAATACACAATCATATTCTAAATTTACTGTAGCCACTTACTATCAGAGGAGCCGTAAAAAATCATAATGATAATTACACTTTCTGTTCAACTAATGGTTCAACAGTAATGACACAAATTAACTGTTTAACATTTCCTCATAAAAAACTTGACTCTTAACTGTTTACCCATGTAGCCATAGCCACGCATGCGGCGTGACCCGCAGTGATCTCACTAGAAAGTGTCCTGTCTAACTCGTTTTTATGTCTACAATTTGTGCTAGACATATAATTTAGACCAGAAATGGAAAGTGCTGCTTAAGTATCATAAGCCGGACAAAAAAAATGGGAAAACTGTAGTTAATATTAAATCAGTTTCTTATATGATTAGTGCAGTTTTGATTTCGAATATAGGAGAACTTTTTACATTAATACGGTATTAGATTTGTGCTAGTTTCAGCATGATTGAGTAGATTAGACTAGGCAAGTATCTAGTATAAATATGGGTGCATCCAGTCTTCCAGAGCAGTGCACCTGCAATTTATAAAAAAATAAAAATTATAGGACAATAAATTTGTTGAATTGAACGACAAATTGGCTAACAACTCATAAACATTTCAATTCAAAGATTAATTTAATAAAACAATCTTAATCTTTTCTATGTATTTTCTCTGTAAGGGGGATACAGTCCGAGTGCACTACCATTCCTTCCCGATTCAAGTTTTTTTACAGTTGGTAGACTTACCTATATTTGCCTAAGAAACCTAATTACTAATAACGCTAAGAATACTTCTGAAATATTTATAAAACATACTTTGTCTTACAATAACCGGACACCGCATGCTTGTTTGCCAACGTTGTATTAAGCAATTTAATTAGAGCTATGCACTTTGATTCTAAGGGGATATCATGAAGATCTCTTTTTAAAAATTTTGGTACAATAATTTTATTGTTAATTTATTTATTTATTAAAACTTCCTGCAAAAAATTGCACAAGCCGGACTTAATGCCTAAGGCATTTTCTGCCAGTCAACCTTAGAGTGAGGCAGAGATAAACATGGCAGGTGAGAAAATTTAAAAAGCAAAGTTGAACAAAAGGACAATAGTTAAACTCAGATACAAAACTAATAATAATATATAAAAAACTTACATAATATACTAATAATACCCAAATAAAAATATAAATAAATTCACACAAGTTATATTTTATTTGTTCATCAGCTACTTTCGAATTTTGTTTCGGATTATCTTGATTACATTATATCCAAAAGACACAATCTATTTTTCTATAGAACCTCAATCTTGTAACGAAATATCGAGGTTCGTTAGTATATTTGAGTACCGAACAAAACTAACCTTCCTTAAATCAATTTATGTTCATTGCTTTACATAAAAGAGTATTCTTAATACAATAAATACGTGCCTTAGAGGTTTGATTAACCGACATTACGTTTTGACGTCAAGTTATCCACGTCAGAGGTGATAAAATTAAAATTGCACAAAGAAGTACGTGTAGCACAAAGTGTTATATTACTGTAGTTATTAGCATTCGGCGTCATCACTCTTGTAATGACATCAGGTGATGTTAGAATTGTGACAGATATATAATTATTGCACGTGGTACAAGTTTAAAATTCCCACAAATTATACCACGTCGATAGTACAATGGTGTTGTGTATAGAATCTCGAACCTCGGATTAGGTACTGATTTGAGATTTTTATAAAAAATATCTTAGTATTAACCTTATTATCTGGAATTATGCCTACTGCCTACCCTTCGGCGAAAAAGGCGCAATACCCATTATGTTAAGTTTTGTATTGTTAGTATAAAAATAATATTTTTAAACATAAAATACAAAATTAGGCCCTGTTTCACCAGTAGCTGCTAAAGTTTCTGAAATATATCTAACAGATAAACATCTTCTAGATAAATCTTTTTTAAAAATTTAAAGAGTTTATTTGTTAGTTAAGGTTATCAGGCACTTATGACACTGATTTTTGAGTACTATCTGTCTTAGGTTGGGAATAGGTTACACGCACTTTATCAAAAAGTGGTGAAACAGGGCCTTAACATAATGAATGTAATCATCATCTTTTAGTGATGAATACGCCGCAGATTATACCTATTTCAAAACAGTATTTTTATTCTAAGACATGGACAAAACACCGAATTTCAGCTTTTACGAAGTTGTTCACTTAAGCCCAAGCAGTACAGGGGAGGTAACTGAACGTGTTGCTATGACTAAAATGTTCAATTCGATTACCTAAACCGTTTCATTTAACAAAATGAATCATTTTCGTGTCAGGGCCGTCAGAAATTTCTGTATATCAACGTATTCGCTATTTACACGAAAGAAGAACAAAACTTTAAAGAACAAAAAAACTGTTTCCAAATAATAAGTTCAAAGTTCCAGAAAGTTCCAGAAAGTTCCCGAAAGTTCCATTTCAGAATCCTAAGTCATTTGTTTCAAACTTCTTTAAACTATTTCTGTTGTTGACACACAAGCTTGCGTTCCAGGTTCCATATACCCTCATATTAGACGGAATTGCATCATCATGATTGCGATCAGTACACGGTATTAAAGGGTTCATACCTTGGAACATATAGACGAACGGGTTAAACGCTGCGGTTTTTCTAACAAATCTATTGCGGTTTCACGTCATAGTTCCTGTTATGATGATTTATTTGTTTTCATCATCAATTATAGTGTGGTTAGAATGATTCATGGACGTTTTTAGGTAATATCTCTCATAACGGTATTATAGTAAAGTAACATACTAACCATATTATTGTTATATTCTTACACATACACCCTCCCCTCACACACCCACACCCACATACACACAAACGCACACACACACACACACACACACACACACACACACACACACACACACACACACACACACACACACACACACACACACACACACACACACACACACACACACACACACACACACACACACACACACACACACACACACACACACACACACACACACACACACACACACACACACACACACACACACACACACACACACACACACACACACACACACACACACACACACACACACACACACACACACACACACACACACACACACACACACACACACACACACACACACACACACACACACACACACACACACACACACACACACACACACACACACACACACACACACACACACACACACACACACACACACACACACACACACACACACACACACACACACACACACACACACACACACACACACACACACACACACACACACACACACACACACACACACACACACACACACACACACACACACACACACACACACACACACACACACACACACACACACACACACACACACACACACACACACACACACACACACACACACACACACACACACACACACACACACACACACACACACACACACACACACACACACACACACACACACACACACACACACACACACACACACACACACACACACACACACACACACACACACACACACACACACACACACACACACACACACACACACACACACACACACACACACACACACACACACACACACACACACACACACACACACACACACACACACACACACACACACACACACACACACACACACACACACACACACACACACACACACACACACACACACACACACACACACACACACACACACACACACACACACACACACACACACACACACACACACACACACACACACACACACACACACACACACACACACACACACACACACACACACACACACACACACACACACACACACACACACACACACACACACACACACACACACACACACACACACACACACACACACACACACACACACACACACACACACACACACACACACACACACACACACACACACACACACACACACACACACACACACACACACACACACACACACACACACACACACACACACACACACACACACACACACACACACACACACACACACACACACACACACACACACACACACACACACACACACACACACACACACACACACACACACACACACACACACACACACACACACACACACACACACACACACACACACACACACACACACACACACACACACACACACACACACACACACACACACACACACACACACACACACACACACACACACACACACACACACACACACACACACACACACACACACACACACACACACACACACACACACACACACACACACACACACACACACACACACACACACACACACACACACACACACACACACACACACACACACACACACACACACACACACACACACACACACACACACACACACACACACACACACACACACACACACACACACACACACACACACACACACACACACACACACACACACACACACACACACACACACACACACACACACACACACACACACACACACACACACACACACACACACACACACACACACACACACACACACACACACACACACACACACACACACACACACACACACACACACACACACACACACACACACACACACACACACACACACACACACACACACACACACACACACACACACACACACACACACACACACACACACACACACACACACACACACACACACACATTTATATATTAGTAATAAGCACACTTTCTATTAAGTACTTTTTTACTTTTCTATATATTCTCAAGACTGATAATTTTTTTTTAATATATTATAGGTAAATGTGTACAATGAGTGTTTTAGAGAGGCTCATGAATATTTATTACAGTTTTCCTCGGAGAAGTGTCACGCGTTAAATTACATCTTTGCTAATGCTAAATGTCTAATCGAGAAATTGTAACCTTAGCAGCGCATCTGAATAATAATAAAAATCAGTTATTAATCCGCCGTGGTGATTATGGCTTCCTTTGAGAAAGGTTTAAAATAAACGTCTCAAGGGCCATATTTATTATAATTTTAGTGTATTTAATATTATAGAAAGTACATTCGTTTATATTTAAAAACCCGTCGGTGTGTTACCTACATCCAACAATCACACAAATGATTCGTGAAATTATGAGTCTCAGTGCACAGGTGGCGCCACCGTCTCGGTTTTATTACTTAAGCTATTCCGACCACCCTGTGAAACGTACTGGGTATGTGCCGCGGATTAGCTTTCATTAAGCGGACTTTTCTTTGTTGAATTACTTTGAGTAGCATTTAGTACAAAGGTGACCATGAACACGGCTAAACATAGGCATCTCTGACATGAGTGACACACGGAGAAGTGAAATATTTCTACATAGACTCAAATTCAAGCATTTATTTCATTTGGATCATAAAATATGATGCTTATGAACGTCAAAATTACATGAATTAAGCCAATTAACCTACAGTTAGTTCGCTGACGAGGTAGATCCGTGAGAAGAACTGGCAAGAAACTCACGCCACTCTTTTCAACCGCCAGATAATTTCAATTTTTTGTATGAGTTACAATTTTAACACTCAACGCAAACAAAGTACGTATATAGGTAGACACATGTCTATTTTATATTTCTTTCCATTACCGGTATAGAATACTTCTAATGATATATTTACTCTACGATTCTAAAGGTTTTTTTTTCTATTGCCAGCAGTAGCAGACTAGCAAACAGAGATGGTAAGTGGTAACTGTCGCTCATCGACGACTTAGAGTCCATAGCATTACTTTCTGACTCTGCGAAGCCGCTGCCTACCTTGAACGGAGTCGGTAGGTGAAGCGAAAAAGGAAAGGGGGAAATTGGGCTCTCGGCGCTCTCACTCACCGAACGAAACGCAACAGTACTTGTAACGTCGATCTTCTATGAGAGGGTAATACTTCCCCGGTCGATCCGACCCATTCGTGCTAAAATCAGCGAGGATCTACTATCATACAGATTGTTTACTCGGCTACCACCTGGTTAAACCTGGCAATTATATCACAAAAGATTTCAAAGGACGAAATGCTCAGACCTAATAAACCGTACGAAGAACCTACCAGTTTTGGAATAAGATGTGACGTTTTCGTAAACTCTATGGTACATAATTTATTGTAGAACATCAAGAGGGAAGTTAATATAACTTATGTACTAATTTGTCTACTTCATTAATCGAGCATGTGACTTAATTTACATAAAAACTTGTTTGAACATATCTGGCTATCCTTGATCCGTCACACAATTATTTAAAGTAGCAACATTACCATCGCATTACAATACCTTTTGCACTTAGTATGAATACATAATTAAGTTTTTAGTAAATAGTGTCGCACAGTGGGTCACTCTACGTATGAGGAACATTAAGGATCATTAGTTATTCATGTTGTTTCGTTAGCCTTGAATTATATACTTTTTTAATACTAGCTGACCCGGCGAACTTCGTTCCGCCTAACAGTCGATCAATATTACTTTATTTTTCTGAAATAAAAGAATTTTCTAATATAAACGTAGCCTAAGTTACTCTTTATTACATCAGCTACCTGCCAATAAAAGTCCCGTCAAAATCGGTCCAGCCATTTCAGAGATTAGCCGGAACAAACAGACAGACAGATCGACAGACAAAAATTGTAAAAAATGTTATTTTGGTGTATGTACCGTAAATATATTCATATACATGTAGTAAAAAATGTAGTATTTCAATATTACAAACAGACACTACAATTTTATTATATGTATAGACTAGTTTATTCTAAAACAAATCAAAGAAATACCTACTAACAAATTGTTTAAGCGATAATTTACTCTGTATGGAAATCGAATGCACGACCTGTTGAACATATAGCAATCGCACACACTTACACATTATCACCAAGGCTATTTATCTTTTATTTTAGTTAAAAAAAAGTTATTTTTAGTCTTTATCTTTAAATGAACTGGGCCTGAGCTACATGCAAAAAAAAAACATTTTGATTTCCAAAATACCAATTTTGGAATATCGAATTAAATAAACTCGCTGTCCTAAATATAGAAAATACTAGTTCTTCGCGGCGCGGTTTCCCCGCATCTTTGCTTACTGCTCTGCTACCGTCGCCAGTAGCGTGATGTTAATGTAACCTAACCTTCTTCGAGCACTGGGCTATCCTATGCAAAAATAATTTTCAAATCCTACTGGTCGTTCCAAAGAGCGACAACAAACATACCTTCGCTTTTTATAATAAAAAAGAAATTGAAAATATAATATTTTACAAAAACATTACATTATCATTCTGCATTTAAATCTACAAAAAAAAAATTGTTTCTTTAGGCAAGAGTCATAATTTTCTTTCAATCAATTGATTTCTAACAAAGAACAAGCGAAAATTATACATGTAACATGCCGAAACAATATTTATTGATAACAATGAATCATGAGTATAGAAATATTCGCTTTAGCAGTATGTAGAGAGCTCCCTTCGTTTATTTATTGTTACTAACGATATAGAATAATATCATTTGACAGTTCTAGCATGGACACAAAACAAATAATGTTCGATAACAAAAAGCTTTGTTCCTCGTAGGAATTGAACTCAATACCTTCAAAACCTTTGTCCTAAATAACAGCTCAGTTGCTTGCGCTTCTATTAAAGAAACAAAATCCGTTTGATTGTTTTTGATAAAAACTCAAAGCAAGCAGTGAACTATCTACTTTCGGCAATTTCAGATTTAGAAAAAACAAACATTTATATTTATGATAGTTAAATGTAGTAAGAGACAACAAACAATAGGTACCACAATATGAATACATCTAAATACTTGCGTACATTAGTATATGTTTAATTAAAAGCCGTTTTATATACGCGAGTTAACTCGGCTGCTCGTAAACTCGAGATGAGCTATCATAAGGGGGTTACACCCCGTCTTAAGATAACCCCAAATGGGGTTGTGGGGGTTATTGCGCAGTATCACAATGAGTTATGACCTGTAATGGCTGCCGTTTCCTGAAAGATCATGTAAATGAACTATGGGAGTATATTTGCTGTATTAGAGGTGGAAATTTTAGGAGATACTTTCATTATATTACGTATTAAGTATACCCTCACCTGGTTTGATGTGCTGCTGAATTTGTAACGAGATATTAAGTGGATACAGAATGAATTGTGCTACTTATATTAGTTTAAGTAATACTTGTTGGGTCGGGTGTAAGCAGGCATATTGCATGCTGCGTACAAAAATAATAAGCAAGGCCAAAATGTCGGCATAAAATATGAAAAATGAATGTCGATATGCTTTATTAATTTTTCAACTTTGCTGGATGGTTAATAGGAAGTCATGGTAGAAGTTAGTAGAATCTAGAAATAGTATCATTGTGGTAAACCACTGACATGATTGCCCACCGCTAAGATTTATTAAAAACTAGCAACCCGCGGCGCGGTTTCACTCGCGTTTTTGCTTACTGCTCTGCTCTCGTCGCCAATACCGTGATGTTACGTAGCCTGTAACCTTCCTCAAGGACTGAGCTGAGCTATCATACGCAAAAATAATAATTCAAATGCGACAGGTTTTGGAGATTAGCGCGTTCAAACAACCTAACCCATTCGAGTACAATTTAACATAAAGAAGCATGTAAGACGTTCGGTAATATTATTTCTAGACGATTCACACACTGCCTCGCATCACGGAGTGTAGTGCGGGCGTGTTCTTGCGTTGTTTGTAAGTATCTCTCTTTGTATACTAATCATGCGTGGTGCAACATACTGGAAACGAATTCACGCGCGGTATAGATGTTCCTTCGCCACGCACCCCGCAGCGTAGTGCGAGGCAGTGTACGAATCGTATTAAAGTTCGTGAAAGTAAAGCGAAGCGGCAATCTAGTTGACTATAAAATGCAAAACTGATATCTTAAGCATATTAAATGCATTATGACTCATACATTTTTAAAATACATTGCTTTCTTTGTCAGCAAAAACTAATTAAAATACGTGTTACTTAGTCTAGACAGTTTTATCATTGAGTCAGCGAAATAATACTAGTATACTATTCAATTCGCTAATTGTTTTGTCTAGCTAAAATAGTTAGTCACATGGGCGATCGGTTGCTCGGTTGCGCAACCACTGGCACCCGGTTGTCTGGCCATCGGTACTCGATTTATTATGAGTAACTTATGCTATCGTTTCCTGACAATTAATGTTATCTAGGTATGTAATATGATGTACATTTCTACGAAAGATAGTAAATGTGTGTCACTTTTGTTCAGCTATGTTAGCAAAATATCAGATACTAGCTTTCTACGGCGTGGTTTCACCCGCGTCTTTGTTTACTGCTCTGCTTCCGTCGCCAACAGCGTGATGTTATATGCCGATAACCTTCCTCGAGAACTGGGCTATCATACGCAATAAGAATTTTCATATCCGACTGGTAGTCCCAGAGATTAGCGCGTTTAAACGATACTAAATTCTAGCACCATAGATAATAAAATAAATACCACATCAATATAAATCAAATAAAAGCCGGACTTAACAAAGTAGAAAATAACAATATTTTTCATACACACATACATAAGTTCACGCTTGTCTCCCATTAATGGTGTAAGCGGAGACTATAGAACGCCATTTGCTGCGATCCATACGTACCTCCTTTGCCTTAACATTCATTAATGTTTTCATACACACGTCGGTTACGGGTGCTTGTAATCGTGCCCTTTGTCAACACATCACCTATTTGGTCCGCGTATGTTCGTCTAGGGCGACCCCTACCAACTTTCCCAGTCATTACCGCTCCATTATCATTCAAAGAATTAAATTGAAATATCCTGACTTGAAAATTATAACCTATAATATAGTCATCTTAATATTCTCCATGCCTCACCATGAAGAACAAGTGACATTATAACAATAATATGTGGACACTATCACACACCGTCATCTAGCCCCAAGCTAAGCAGAGCTTGTGTTATGGGTACTAGATAACTGAAATATAATACATATAGGTACATACCTTTTTTGTAAATACATACTAGAAAACATAGGAAACATTCAGACTGAGGACAAATACAAATGTTCATCACACAAATATTTGCCTTCCGCAGCAATCGAACCTACGACACCCGGCGTCGCAGTCAGTTACACTAACCACTAGACCACCAGTACAGTCATTAGGTCATTACCCTGAAAGTGTACGTTGATGATATCTTAAAAAGAAAAGAAAGGCAGTGTTCATACATTAGTAATTTACTGTTATAAAGAACATCGTAAGGAACACAAGAAAAGAAGAAAGAAAACATATTTATTCAGAACTAGCACAAGAAACATACAGGGGCCGCACCACAACCTCTTATAGCAATCTTATAGCCTATAAAGATAAAAGATAGCCTATGTTGTTCCCCAAGGTCTAATCTATCTCTATGCCAAATTTCATCAAAATCAGATCAGTGGTTTAAGCGTGAAAGCGTAATAGACAGACAAACAGAGTTACTTTTGCATTTATAATATTAGTATGGAAGTATGGATTCTTCTTGTGCAATAGTAGTGATTAATGTTAAGCTTTCTCTGTATGAGAAAAGGTCCAGTAGAAGAACAATTAGGAGCTAGTAGACCCATAATGTTCACGCCTTCTCTAAAGGCCTATTCGAACCTGAGCGGTATTCGCTACCACCTTGACTATAGAAAACCGAGTAGGTAGGTATTTGGTTATATTACTATCCTACCAACTTTTCGCTTTAGTCGCGAAACTTCATACTAAACACCTGAGCGAAATCCGAGCGGAAATGAAATGAAATGAAAATATGTTTATTCATATAGGTTAATTAAATTAACACTTATGAACGTCAAAGTTTACAAAATGTCAGAAAACTAACCTACAGCCTACAGCCGCTGACGAAGTAGAGCCATGAGAAGAACTGACAAAAAACTCAGGCCACTCTTTTTAATCGCCAGGTTATTATAACTTTTGTAAGTTACAATTTCAAGTAGCATGCAAAGTGACACAGGCAATACACTATTTGCGGTACGCGGTATGTACCTCTGCCTATAGCAGGAATACCGCTTAAAACCTTTAGAGAAGAGGCCTTTCTCCGCAGTAGAATAATATCGCGCTGGTATGACGATGACCAACAATGATTATTACACAAGCATTACCGAAGTGATGCATCTAAAACCTGGTCACCTAATAACCTAAATATTAATTGTAGGTATTGCATATAATAAATATATTTAAGATTATTGATAACATAATTAGGGGCTCCTAGAGGGCTGCAATCGCAATCATCGATTTGATATTTACATAGATGTTTGAGTGTGCAAGGACTGTTGCGTTTTATTTGATATATTTTTGTTTACTTACGACTCAAATCATTATCAGTATTAGTCAGGGTATAATCTATAGGTACCTAAATAAATAAATACTTAAATCCGCAGAGGGCCTAGACAAATGGCTATAATGTTATTAGGATAGAATAAATAAAAAAATTATGGGATTGACATAAAATTGTCATTATCTTATGACAATCCCATATATTTTTTAATCTATTATATTTTGTTAGCATTTATGGTCTAGGCCCTCAGGAGATCCAAATCGGCTGATATAGTTTGCAGAGTTGTTTTACTGAGGTAGCATTAAACAGGACACAGCTCACAGGATAGCTGTTAGAGTGGCGAACGGAAATCGAAAATAAGAGTATTATACAGTTCTGTCTATTCTTAAAAAGATGTGATATAATATGTTTAATTTACTTACATAACTTCACACCTGCCTTCCATTAACGGGGTAAGCAGAGACTATAGAACGCTATTTGCTGCGATCCTAGCATACCTCCTTTGCCTCTTTAACATTCATTAATCTTTTCATACACACACGTCGGTTACGGGTGCTAGTAATTGTGCCTTTTGTCAACACATCAACTATTTGGTCCGCATAAGTTCGTCTAGGGCGACCCCTGTTAAAATATAAGGGCCAAAATCAAATTTGTAATCTTCGAATAGCATGATAGGTGCATGTTGTAATTTGAAAAATCTCTTTAAATAAGACGTAAATGCACTTACCTGCTTATACCCTCGGGTGTAAAGTATTGCTATGCTACTTTTAGTGGTTAATGTAGATTACGAAGCAGCTAACCGTGATTTTCTGCCGCGAATGATACGCAAAGTAACAATAGTGAATTTCAATAGAAAGTCAGTGAGTGGAAAGTTTACCCTTACCTACGTATAATACGAGCTGCGATAGCAACTTTGTATGTGACGTCAAAATCATTGAACTGCAATAATGAAATTTAGTATTAAGAGATTATGTTCTGAGATAAAATAATATAAGAGTACACGCATGTACCTATCTAAAAAGAGAAGAGGAGTAAGGAGGTATAGGTCTGCCTGCATAGATACGTAGCTTCACGCCTTTTATCCCTGAAAGTTTAAGCAGAGGTGTTTAACCATCCACTTGTTTATTTTAGGGCCCACATAACAGCCTGTTGCCATTTATAAGGCACAACTTCAGACTCTTACGGTAGTAGATCCACGCTGATTTCAGCATGAATGGGCCGGATCGTCCGGGGAAGTACTACCCTCTCATAGAAGATCGACTTAAGAGTAGTAGTATCCGTACTACTGCGTTTCGTTCGGTGAGTGAGAGCGCCGGAGGCCCAATTTCCCCCCTTTCCTCTTTCCTCACGTCCCTCATTTCCTTCCCCTAACCCCATTCCCAGCCGCCATAGTGGAGGCCACCATACCAGCAGTTTAAAACGATAGCTTTTGGTATAGTGGCCGCCACTTCTGGATACCACTGACTGCTTACCATCAGGCGGGGTGGAGTCACTTTGGTAGGATATACTATAAAAAAAAAAAAAAAAAAAAAAAAAAGACTCCGGGCTATTACTGAGAATTTTTTGACAGAAATACTTTATCACTTTACCCGACCCGCGGATCGAACTTGAGACCTCAGCGTGGTAATCCGTACACAGTATCACCGAACCACAAGTCACATTAGAAAAAAAACTAATATTCTTACGTTGGTGGCAAATGGGCAAGAAGTCGAGAAGTACTACTCTCTCATATAGAGGATAGTACTTCTCGACTTCTTGCCCATCCACCTGACTGCCTCTGTGGTTCGGTGGTACATGTATGGACTGCCACGCAGAGGTCGCTTATTCGATTCCCGCTAAGTGCAAATATTTGTGTGCATGAACATGTCTATTTGGTTAGGCTGGGTGTTTCTATGTATAATATGTATGTATTTTCAAAAAATTATGTATATCCGCATTCTAGAGCCCGTAACACAAGCTGTAATATATGCTTACTTTGGGCACAGTATTAATAACACCTAGTAAAATACCTACTTGTTTATAAAATGTTATTGAACATTAATCTATGCGTCGTGATCGTGTAACGTTCTTATCAGCTTTACCTACCGTTTGTTCAGACTAGCTGGCACCGAGTCATGTGTTACCGCTTACCGCGGAAGGCCGTGACGTCACCTTGAATATGATGCAATGGTAATGACTAACATGTCATTCAATGTTCGTACTCGTTTCTCCATAATAAAATACCTAAAGAGATCACGCGAGTTTCAATGTAAACTTGTGTTACTTATTATAGTTTCCTTCATCATCATCATATCAGACAAAAGACGTCCACTGCTGGACATAGGCCTCCCCCAATTTTCGCCATCGTAGCCGGTCGTTCGCCGCCTTCATCCATCGGTTGCCCGCCACCCTTATAAGGTCGTCGGTCCACCTTGTGAGGGGATAGTTTCCTTAATTTTATTTATTTCCAATAATTCTGGCGGTAATTGATAAATGTCTCATAAAGAAAGAAATTTATTTTGTTTGCAAATAAGTAAGTAATTACAATTTTTCATAAATAATATAATTAAAATGTATTAACAAACAAAAAGGGCCCCTTTCTCAGCTACGTGCTTATGACAGTAAACTGATCTAAGCGCTGATCTTCCGAAAAAGCGTGATTTCACGGACTGAATAATAGAATTATAAAGTTATTAAAATTAAGTTGTACATAAATTACAAAGCAAGATAAGTTGATTCGCAAAATTAAAACATTAAAACAATAAAACAAGTACATTAGTTACATAAGTAATTCTGTCATGCTGCAGCGACTCTTTTAAACACCATACAACTTTAGATCTTGTTGAAAACCAGATTCAGTCACTAGTGGGTTTCTTTTAGTTTATTGAATGGCAGATGAGCATACAGCACGTGATGGTAAATTGTATCTGTTGCTCATGGACGACTCAGAGTCTCTAGCATTGGTTCTGCAATGCCAAGAACTCTGCGAAGACGCTGCCTACCGTTAAAGGAAGTGGAGTAGGTGAAGGTATTGAGGGAAGTGAGGAAAAAGAAAAGAGGGGAAATTGGGCCTCATATATGTATAGCTGAACTGGGCCCATTTTAAGCAGCTGTAAAGCACATGGTATTACTTTAGAATTCTATATCACCATTTACTTCATCATTACACATATCAGTCGAAAAAAGTCCACTGCTGGACATGCTGCCCCAATTATCGTCATCTAGGCTGGTAATTCTCTTTACTTATTTGGGTACTACAAAAACACATCGTTACAACAGAGTGCCCTAAAATCCCGCTTTCAATGTTTGTCTATGGGAAAATACGCCACTTTATTTGATAGGTCAAAGTATTTCATCATTAAAATAATAAGAACTGGTTTCTGTAATTAGACCGAACTCATGAGAATATATATGAAGACTTCTAATTAATATAAATTTTATGTGTTAACTGTTCAAAATGGGGAAACCGTTTAAATTGATGACGTAGGTAGCGAAAGATTCCTGAAAAGTAATGAATAACGCGGTGTTGGTCAATGGAACTAGGCTGTGGTATTTCAATCATATTTAGGTTACCTCAAAGTTTGTGGTTCAACATTTGTAAGCATTCAATGGCATTATAACCGAAAGAGATCCAATGCTCAATCCTTATTCCTCCAAAATTGAAATTGCGATTTTTTACTAGATTTGCAATCGCAACAGCGACAATACAGGACAAGAATAAATAAACAACATTGTAGAATTTGTCATCTATTGGGCCTTTACAAACTATAAATAATTAACGGGCATAAAGATTACACATTAATATATTAACAATTAGCTTGCCGCGGCGCGTTTTCACCCGCGTCTTTGCTTACTTCTCTGCTCCCGTCGCTGCTGGTAGCGTGATGTTACATAGCCTGTAACCTTCTTCGAGAACTGGGCTATCATACGCAAAAAATATATATAATTTTTCGAATCAGCCTGGTAGTTCCAAAGATTATAGGGTTCAAAAGTTACAGCACAAAACTGTAGAATTCATCAATTTTTTTTCTGAGGTAGCACGGTACTTTGATTGTACTGAGAGTTTTAAACTATTAATTCTTTCAATACATAGCCATTCTATTGTAAATCTTACAAGTAGAAACTGAAGTAGTTTAACAATATTTGATCGCAGATTAGTTCGATAAATACGACAGATAAATGGCCACGTGAGTGTAAACAACTGCATTGACTATAAATCATTATACGAGTATTACACTAACTATCTTTAAAATAATCTGAAACTTTCAGATTATATGACGCATACATTCTAGATGTCATTGTTTCAATACCTATTAATTATTCTTTATATTGCATCATTTCTACAAAATTTTACATAACTTCACGCCTTTTATCCCTGAAGGGATAGGCAGAGGTGTTTTACCACCCACTTTTTTTAGGTCCCATGTAACAGGGGGCGAGCCTGTTGTCATTTATCGGGCACAATCCCAGACTCCGGGCTAATACTGAGAATATTTCGTCAGAAAAACCCAATATCATTTTACCCGACCCGGGAATCGAACCCAAGACCTCTGCGAGGTTATCCATGCCACCGAACCACAGCTCAGAGGCAGTCAGACTTATGTAAGCCAGTTTTACACCGAGTGAAAGCAGTGATTATACCAAACCTTGTCTATTGATGAGTCCGGATGTAATATGGTTTGATTCCATACCAATCTGGTTGACTGTTTATACCATTAGTAACCACTAGTTTTAGTTTTCCTGTCCATGCCTACAGTAAATAACAAAAGTGTATTGTTCAAGGATTATCTATTTATATATATAGCCAAATAAATTAAATGAGTCATTTGAATATAAAATGTACAAAAGTTTGCCATGACGTATACCTGCATAATGTCATGATTTGCTTTTTATCGAACAGATTATCGAAAATGTTAAGAGTTTTGTTATTTAACATTTATCTATTAATAATCAATAGTTCAGAGTACAAAGATATTACCGACGACCTTATAAGGCTGTCGGGCAACCGGGTTGTTCACCAACTCGACACGAGAGACTGGACACGCGTGTGTCCACTTGGTGGAATTCGAAATTAATATCACTTATTATTTCGTCACCTGGACACGGAAAGATTTTTACGCGTGTCCACATACTGAAATTTGGACTTTTAACTGGACACACGTTCACATTTTACCCGAATTCATAACAAAGCATAGTCAGCAGATGTTTTTTTCAATTACAATCACCATTGACCTCTTAACTGCATATAAATCTTGCCGTGTCCAGGTGAATAAATAATAAGTGATACTAATTTCGAGTTTCACCAAGTGGACACACGCGTCCAGTCTCTCGGTGTCGAGTTGGTGAATAACCCAGGCAACCGATGGATGAGGGCGGCGAACGACCGGTCAAGATGGCAAAAATTGGGGAAGGCCTATGTGCAGCAGTGGACGTCTAACGACGCGGATATTGAGAATCTTCGATGCTACATTGTTATAATTCAGATTTCTTCGCTTTGTTTAATTTCAGCTCATACTGACCGAATGTCAGGCATTTCCAAGATTTTCTTTAAAGAAATCGTGTGAAATGAAATGAAATGAAATTTGTTTATTATATAGGTTAATTAATTTAACACTTATGAACGTCAAAGTTTACAAAATGTCAGCAAATTAACCTACAGCCAGTTTGCTGACGAAGTAGAGCCATGAGAAGAACTGGCAAGAAACTCAGGCCACTAGGTAAGTTACAGTTTTAAGTAGCATGCAAAGTGACGCAGGCAATACACTTAACTCTATAGATACTTAATTACTTACAGCTTATCGAACGAGCTATCGAACTTTCAACGAATGAGAGGCACTTATCCTAATTCTTAAACATTCGGTCATCATTTAAGTTGTCGCTTAATGTAGGTTTATGTGATCTGCTACAAAAATTTGTCTCAGATGCTTAGTAATGAAGAAAATTTTCGCCACCAGTGTGCGCCACTTTCACTTTCACATTGGGCCAATCAGGGGTTAACTGTCAAAAAGCGCTTGACAGCTAGACCTGACGCATCGGACGCCATTTTAGAAAACCTTCTCAGCTATTTTCTTTTGCCCTAAACACGTGAATTATTCATTTTGTAAACATTACAATTTCCGAAATGAACACTGAAAAATGTTTGTTTTGATAGCGCTGTCAAAATGACTTTTTATTTACGTTACTGTTCTCACCTGTGGGCCGGAGCCCCCAAATACCAGCTCGACCTACTTGACTACCTCCAACGGCGAGCTGTTCGAATCGTCGACGATCCCAATCTCACAGACAAATTGGAGTCACTGGAGCAGCGGAGGGACTTTGGCTCTCTATGCGTGCTCTATCGTATGTTTAACGGGGAGTGCTCTGAGGAACTGTTTGACTTGGTGCTACGTCTCCTTTCTATCATCGCACCACTCGACATCGCAGCAAAGTTCATTCATGCTACCTGGACACGATCTCGTCTGGCACGGTTCGTTTTCAGCGTTCATTTCTCCCACGTACGTGCAGGCTCTGGAACGAACTACCAGCTGCGGTGTTTCCCGAGCGCTATGACATGTCCTTCTTCAAACGAGGTTTAAAGCAAGCGAGCATCAATATCACGGTAGGCAGCGGCTTCGCGGAGCCCCTGGCATTGCAGAAGTCTATGAGCAACAGTTACCACTTACCATCAGGTGGGCTGTTGGCTCGTCTGCCACTGAAGGCAATAAAAAAAAAATGAAGACCTTTTATCAAGTGGCGCCAAATTTTTCTAAACACCGTTATTGAAGATGGCAGGGAGCAGGTGAACTCTGTATGTTTCTTTGTATATCCTCGTCGTTTTTAAATACGCTTACATGTATTTATATTGAACTACAATATAGATTTTTAATATTTAATATCACAAGCTATTAATATACGCTTACTTTGGGTCTAGATGGCGTTGTGTGGTTGTTGTGGTATTATTATTATTCCCTTTATTTACATCATTTCATATTATTTAAATTTTTAAATACATATTTATAAAAAGTGAAAAATATACATTTAAAAATATAAAAAATAGTTTACCACCGGTATCGAGACTAGAGTCCAAGCTACCGGCGGTTAGGTTTCCAGAGATAGGAACCTCCTCACAATACGTGCCGTGTCAAGCACCTTGACCCATCCACCTAATGCGAGCCTCTTTAGGTGTTGGTCGAGGCTCTTTGCTATTAAGCCATTTACAGTAACAACTATCGGTACAATGACAGCTAAATCCACATCCCACATGTCGATAATCTCATGAGCTTATTATTATTATTATTATTTAAGTACACAATCAAACACATAATTTCGTTCTTATGGCATAAACCCATAATAACTGGTAAATCCCGTGCAATACATCATTATCTTCCCTAAGATGTATGGAAGAAACTCATAAAGGTGAAAGGTGAAATGACAAATTATTTCCTGAGGCGATGTTATGATTGTTTTGATGCAATAAGTATTTCTTATATTATTATTATAACTAAAATATTGTGGATTGTTACATATGCGTAGTATTAAAGAGTAAGTCAATACCTTGTTTAATTTATGTCACACTAGCTGCGCCCCACGGCTTCGCCCACGCCTAAAATGTGTTTGGTCTGCAAGTAGCCTATGTCCGTCTCCGGCACTAAATCTATGTGTACATACCAATTTTCATCGAAATCGGTTCAGCTATTTAAGCGCTGAGTAATTAACACATACACACGTACAAACTTTCGCATTTATAATATTATAGGATTAAATATAATTTTCTTTGATAAATACATCGGTATATTGGAGATTACTAAGATTATCTGAAAAAGATTTTGATTGAAAAAATATCCACATAAATATCTCAGTTAACATTAACTAACTATCAGCAATTTACTTGTTTGCAATTTACCTTTGAATATTCATACCGGTATAGACAATAGGTAAATAGCTTACTAAAATTAGGCTACCAACATGAGGTACGGGCACAAGCCGCTCAACTGAGTAATATCAGTAGTTATCGTACAAAAACATCGTACGACACTGTGTGTGTAAGATAACGTAGAACGATGCCACCGATCCGGTTCTAACCTCCTCACACTGCCTCGTGACGTCAGCTGATAGCTAATTGTTTAATATTACTTGAAAACGATTCAAATTAGTTATCAAAAATATTTGTTTGAATTTCTTAGGTGCGCTTGTACCGTATTCGAATTTCGTTTAGATGCATACCCTTTTTTTGAGCGAATAGGTTTGATCCCCCAAATCTGATTCCTGTGGATCGGTTTATTTTAATTTTATTTTCTATTTCGTTCCGAGAAATTTATTTAAATATTTTATTCCGGTCTCATCCTATCCTATCTTTGACAGATTTTTGAGACAGTTGTCAACAAAATATATACAATAATTTTACGCCTGCTTTCCATTAATGGGGTAAGCAGAGACCATAGAGCGCCATTTGCTGCGTTCTAAACATTCCTCTTTTTTATCCCATTTTTGATTCGTTTCTATCTTAATGTTAATAGCAGTTTTAGTATTATATATTTTCTTAACATTGTATATTATTCAAATCTATACAACATAAAGCGGAAGAGTTTGTTTGTTTGTTTGTTTGAACGCGCTTATTCGGATTTGAATAATTATTTTTGCGTGTAATATCCCAGTTCTCGATGAAGGCTATAGGGTATATAACATCACGCTACTGACGACGAGAGCAGAGCAGAAACCAAAGTAATATGTACTTACTTATAAAACGCAGTCGTGGTTGTTTCCTAGATTATCTGCAATGCTTAAAGAACGTCTTGTTCATAGCGTTAGCGGTAACTTACCAAAGTTGTTTTAATGTAATAGAAAACATACTATAGTACATCTTATAGCCGTGTCTATTAGCTGTACTATCCCTGCCCTTAGGCTGTTAAGTATGTTTGTGTGCCTCATGTAAAATACTAAAGAAATTGCCATTGTTTTGTTGATTATAATGATTACCTAATGATAATGATACAAAACAGAGGCCCTAGGCAAAGTGCCATAGATTCTATTCATAGAATAGAAATAGAAGAAAAAAAATGTACAGGATTGACAAAAACGTTGACGTTAGCTTATGTCAATCCCATATTTTTTTTATCTATTTTTATATAGAAATCTATAGCACTTGTCTAGGGTCTCTGTTCTTTTTTCTATATTCAAATAAAGATGTATTATATAATATTTATATAAGTATATAACTAAACTACAATCTTAAAAAGGTAACAATTTTTTTAAAACATACTTACCTAATACCATAATTCATTATAAAATTTTTACCTTAGTGTATTTTATAACTACCTACTTACCTACTTTATTATCTACCTAGAATAGCTCACGTAGTTTGTGTTTATGGCACCGCAATAAATGCATTCTACAATACGCTTTGTCAGCGTTGTGACTACAGCTTCTATTAAACGTGTTACGGCGGGCGGCGCGCGCGTCGCTTGCTACGTCAGTGTCAGTGAGGCGTGATCACGCCGCGTGAACAGACGGATCGACGCTTTGCGCGCCACGCTCCGTCCCCTCGCCCCCCTCACGGTACACGACGGGCCGCACGCGTACGCCAGCTAACATGTCGAATAGCACGCGCAACTCGATCCTACGAATAAACGAAGAGAAAACCATACAACTCATACAAGAATGTGAAAAAGAACAATGCTTATGGAATACCAAATTAAGCGGTTATCCGAATAAAGAAGATAGGCTGTGTGCCGCAACAATTATTGCTGAGAAATTAAACATTCCTAATTTTACAGCAGAACATGTGACGGCCAAGTTTAAAAATATAAGAAATTGTTACTGTCAAGAGTTAAAGAAAATTAAGGCCGATAAAAGATATAAGCCGAAAGTATTCTGGTTCCCGTTCGTGGATAAGTTTCTTAAGCCTCACTTGCAAAAAATCAAAGACTATCAAGGATGGCCAGTGAGTACATATTTGGATTATATTTTGTTTTGTTTTAAAAAACTTAGACGGTCCTCACAATGGTCGTGAGCGCTCCTTGAGCGTCGGGTTGCACAAGAGACAAGCCACTCGCATTCGCGTCACAATCCACCCAACGACGACTCGTCATAGAAAGCGGCGCGAGATAAGCGCGCACGTGGCGCTCATGTCGCACGCTGGCAAAACGCTACGCTCACGCCGCTCTCCCGCGACGTTCACGTTACACACACTTAGGTAACTCGCACGCACAATGTGAGGCTTAGAAACCTACAAGCATATAACTCTCCATGGTAATTACTTACCATAACCTATAGACATTGCGATATCACTCTGTTCTTTAAGCATGGCAGAAACAAGCTAACACAACCAAGGCGATATCAATCGTGAAAGAGGGTAATTAGGCTTTCGACGTTCTCATTCACTCATTCCGAACAAAATGCAATGGGTAGTATGGCAACATTGGCAACTATAATTTATAAATTTAATCTGTAAGATGTTAGTATTTAATTCATCAGCCGCCTTGAAACCAGCAATGGCCGTTTTAACTTTATGTATGTATCTACCAATCTAGATCCTTTCGTTTGAGTTTTCTGTTATGCCTATAAACATGGATTTGTAAACTAAAACTCATAAAATTAAGTTCATACTACACAAGGCGTAAAGATACGCTTTGCTGACAAAAACTCTATTAACTTGACAAAAAAAGCACACGGGTCCTGGTGTTCTTAAACTTTACACGTACAGAATTCCTGAATCAAAAACATAGACATATTTTGCCGCCTGCAAAGTAAGAACTTTTTTTATTTAAAATTTCAGAAAACAAATATAAAGCCCACTTTCGGAATAAAGACTGAAATAGAAATATTAAGTGATGAGGATCAAGATTGGTCAGCAGATGACTCCACACAAAGCGAGGCGTCATGTTCTAACTCAACACAGCTTGCAAAATCTTATGCAGAATTATTTTTGCCAACGGAGGCTCAGGAGAAACAATCAGAAGCCAAGAAACGTAAATTATCCGAAGAATTGAACACATCGAGTGAAAATATTAAGGAACGACTTTCAGTTGGAGATAATAGAGATATCGCAGCTAGAGTTCAAGCAAATAATGCTGAAATTGAAAAATATAAAAATCTTTTAGTGCAAGAAGTGACTTCACAAGCTCCGCCACAGCCAGTTCATCCAAAAGGAGATTGTTTTGATTCTTTCGGCGTGTACATAGCTTCATTACTGAGGAATTTACCGCCTAAACGGGCCTTGTTGCTGCAACCACAGATAATACAATTGATAGTGTCTTCTGGTGTTGAGACGCTTAACAATAATGTACCTGGTCCATCCTATTAATATTATAAATGCAAAAGTTTGTGTGTATCTATATGTGTTTGTTACCATTCAGCGCCTAAATGGTTGAACCGATTTCGAAGAAAATACTTTTTATTTCGAAAATCGGTCTGGTTCCCGAGAGAGAGAGAGACAAAACACAGAAGCCGTGGAGCCGTAGTGATTCATAATGTTAGACGTATAGTTAAGCTGACGTAACTCGTGTGGCGTGTAGGAATTAACTTTGCAACGTCGAAAATGTGCATACAGTAGCTCTATGGGTTGACATGCTTCTTTCACCAGTAACAATGTAACAGCGTCTTTGGTATTTAGTATCTTAGTGTACTAAATTTTCTCACATTATTTTCGCTCACACCGCATGACAAACGTACGTGAAATCATGGTAGAGGTATTTTACATAAGTGTAATCATAATAATAATATATTGGTTTATCTACCAGAAAAGTACATATCTTTAAAGTATAATTTGTTTAGTTTCGTGTTTTACTAATTGATGAGTAGGTAAAGAATGGTTGGTAACTACCTTCTTACTTGTTTGTTGACTTTTTGGCTTTAAATTTAAAGTTTTATTTTCTAGTGTACGTTACACTGTTTATGTAATAGCTGTATTTTGTGTAAGGTTTTTTAATTTTAAATAGTAAAAATACATTTGTTGTAAACCATGTGGAATCGGAACTGGTAGTCCTTTATACAGGTTATACACTAACCAAGTTAGGAGATCAGAACTGCACCCACTGAAATTGTAGCAAATATGTAAGTTTACCATGTATCATTTTAGTTATTATATACACGTGTATTGCAATACTTTAAGATCAATACATATTAGTGATAGAGTGCTGAAACGGCGAAAGCGGTGCTGACTAGGAATTTACGCTAATACTATAGGTACATTATAATTAGTTTTTTGTTGATCCCTTTGATGTAAAACCTTTGAAATATATTTGTTGTCAATCTAAAGATGCTCTGCTCCATTTGAATCATTATAAACGTAATTAAAGGCTTACAATTATTGTGTGAAGGCCGGTCGGACGTTGCGTGCGGTTACGTGATTCACCAAAGCCATACACCGATAGCTATATCGTTCTTTTAATTGCAGCTCAATCACTTTGTAAGGACGCAAGTTTACACCATTTTATTTTCGCTGAAGTAGCTTTTAAAATGCAGTTATTATAAAAATAGTCAATAAAGATTATTTAATTGCTGCGAATTGAGAAATCACTCATAAGTCGTGCTGCAAATTTATTTTGAAGCACCCATCATACCTACCTGTTAGGATATTTTGGAGGTGTTTCAGATTAGAACTAAGGAACAAGGTAAGGAATGTGGATGTACGGTAGTAGATCCATGCTGGTTTCAACATGAATAGCCCGGATCGTCCGGGGAAGTACTACCCTCTCATAGAAGATCGACGTAAGAGTAGTAGTATCCGTACTACTGCGTTTCGTTCGGTGAGTGAAAGTGCCGGTGCCCAATTTCCGTCCTTTCCTCTTTTCTCACCTCTCCTATTCCCTTTCCCTATCCCTATTCCCAGCCGCCATAGTGGAGGCCACCACATCAGCAGTTTAAGACGATGGATTTTGGTATGGTGGCCACCACTTCTGGATTCCACTGAATGCTTACCATCAGGCGAGGTGGAGTCACTTTGTTAGGCTAATATATAAAAAATCGAGGTATCTACAAATATCGAGACAACAGACATATCTATTAATTAAAAAAATACTTTTTTATTTAACTTATTATTTTTAATCTAAATGTGTATAATAAAGCTGATGTGTCAAAAAACAAATTTGCAAAAGTAAAGCCAGTTTATAAATGTTTTAATTAAACGAGATTTCTTTTACTTTAAGTCTTTAATTTACATAAATATGACTGTTTGCTTATCTATAAATATGATCAATGATTGTCATTCATTACATAAAACATAACTAGATAATTAACCATCACTTTCTTTCTGAACATTTATACTGTCGCAAAAACAATGATCGTCAGTTTGAGTGCCTTTATTCTTTGTTCTAGTTATTTTAATATTTTTCTCAGCGTAAACCATTCTTATGATATCTCCGAAATCAACTTGACTTTCCTTCTCTTCTGTATTATTTTCTACAATGTTAATATTATTGATCGGACTTGAAGAATATTTTTCTAACAAATGAGTCGGTACGCAAGAATGCTCGTTAGAAATATCTTCTTCTGCCAGATCATTACTTTCTGCGTTCATCGAATCTGAATGGCTACTCGGTGAACAATGATAGCTATATTTAGGTAGATTAAGGGTTGGAATCGCGTGTGTTAACAACCGTTTGTTTCTATACATTGAGGGTTCGAAGTGGGAGGAACAAACGCGAAAGCTTCTCGGGGTACTTTTGCGAATTAAATCTGGACGACCGATGACACTCAACCAGGACTTCAATCTGAAAACAAAATACAGTCAATGTAGGTATCACTATCACTACATAGTATAAAACAAAGTCGCTTCTCGCTGTCTGTCCCTTGATCTTTAAACCTACGCAACAGATTTTGATGCAGTTTTTTGTAATAGATAGAGTGATTCAAGAGGAAGGTTTATAAGTATAATAAGTGCAAAATATAGTAGAGAAACACTGGTAATTTTAGAGGTTTCTAAGGACATAGCGGTTGCGGCGGTATATACTGGCTGGGAGCCGCCGGGCTCTAAAGAAAACATGTTTGTATTGTCTAATGACAAAAAAGCTGTGAACGTTGGTTAAAAACACACTCTGTAGTATATTTAGTATCAGCATAATACCTGTGCGAAGCCGGGGCGGGTCGCTAGTATTATATGAAGCGGAAGAGTTTGTTTGTTTGTTTGTACGCGCTAATCTCTGAAACTACCAGTTGGACTTGAATAATTCTTTTTGCATATGATAGCCCAGTTCTTGAGGAAGGTTATAGGCTATGTAACATCACGCTACTGGAGACGGGAGCAGAGCACTAAGCAAAAACGCGGGTGAAACGGCGCCGACGAAAGCTAGTGTAGGTATAAAATATACTCTATGAAAGTATGTAGGTACTAGCATCCCGCAGCGCGGTTTCACCCGCGGCTTTGGTAACGAAAGATACTTGAAAAGTATGTTTCTAATTCAACTGGTTCCAGAGATTAGCGCGTTCAACCAAACATACGAACTAACTCTAACTCTATATTAGTTTATTTACAGATTAATAGAAAGTAGTAGGTAGGCATAGGTATTGGAAAAATTAATTACATGCCTATTTGTACACAATTCAGTTAAGTATTAAAGGAATGTTAATCTATACATATAATAAAATTGGAGTGTCTGTTTGTAATATTGAAATAACCGTTTTTTACTACATGTATAATTATGAATATATATACACCAAAATACCATTTTTTAGAATTTTGTCTGTCTGTCGGTCTGTTTGTTCCGGCTAATCTCTGAAATGGCTAGACCGATTTTGACGGGACTTTTATTGGCAGGTAGGTGATGTAATAAGGAGTAACTTAGGCTGCGTTTATTTTACAAAAATTCTTTTATTTTAGAAAAATAAACTAATGTTGATCGACTGTTAGGCGGAACGAAGTTCGCCGGGTCAGCTAGTCAAGCAATAAAGTTAAATGAAGACACTGGTAAGTAGGCAAATATTTTTACAAATTGTGTACAAGAAGGCCGTTAAACAACCCAAACCTAAAAAAATTACTATGGTTTACAAAAATAATATATTTTGCCTCGTATGGAAATCGAATGTGGTCTTAGCGCAGCTTCAGGACGACAGAAGTGGCGCGAAACGCGGCGCGACATAGGAGAGCGCGATTTCGTGCTGCCAGATGTGGTTCAACCCTTAATGACGCAGTGAGTTTCTATGGTACCTGCCTACAATCAAACGTATTATACGGTTGCTTGTTAGGTACTAGTCAAAACTTATGCGTGGGTACCTAGCTATGTACCTACCTATCTTTAATTTAATGAGTGGCCTACCTACCGCAGACTCAAGTGAAGTGCCAATTTTTTTTTTTTGAATTAAACATTAAAATTTTATATCACTTACCTATCAGTAGCGCTGGGTAAACAAAAGAAACTCAAAGATTTCTTCTTAGAATTATTTTTACATCCAAACACGCAGCAATACGTATGACCCATTGTGCCAATACTTCAGTAATTATAATTATAGGACAATCTTACACAACAATAAAACCAAAACTTTAAAAAAAAAGACAATTTATAGGTCTAACATGCGTAGACTCGCGACCGCTAAGGCGGCGTTGCCAGCCCGCACTGGCGCAAAGCCGGTTAAAGCGGCAACGTTGCGTTATACTCGTAGTACCTACGACAGCTAAGCGGGCCGTCCTCATTCTCATAATTCATTGACCGTCCAAAATTATGAAAGAATATTGTTATAGTTATGTACTTATTATAATATTAATCTAAGACTAAAGAGTACCTACAAGATTATTGCGGTAAACTGTGTGTACAAATTAAAATAACGCGGCTGAAACAATTCGGCGTTCAGACGATCGCAGTAGCAATAGCAACACTACCCATCAGTGTTGTTTTCTTTCTAGTTCGCAAAGTATTGGCAGTGAAGGAACTGAAAACACACAATTCTTACACACTCCCACTACGCCTCAAATGCAGACAAAAAATAAAAATAAAGGTCCTTTAACAAAAGAGAGAATTGCCAAATTCGATGTTGGAACAGATTAAAACAGGAAATTCCGTAAATATCTACAGTAGATTGGATTGGATGTGTTCTCGCACGAGGAAACAGGCCCCGTGTCACAAGGGGTTTTACAAAGACACAAATGGGTACACAAACCAATATGGAAGTTGATGAAACACACAAAGTTGTATCCCGTGTGGCAATCGAACCTGCAATCTGTCGCACGGTTTTCGTACGCTTCCCGTGCCACCGAGACAGTCTAATTATTTAGATTGATAACAAAAATCTGTAGCGTTACCTGCGTAGCCTAACGTTACTCAATATCAGTGTGATAACCAAGCCGCCTGGTAAGCGTAGTGACTGTAAAAATCCATCCTTTGCAGGCAGTTTATTTATTTATTGAGAAATTATTTACAATATCAATACTTTTAATCAATTTAAATATTCCTACTTATCCAATACTTACTAGACATTTTTTTGCAACATCTCTGAATTTAGGCAGGGTGATAACTTGACTTTTATAAATATTATGTCTTACGGCGCGTGACAATAGAGTAAATTTGAGTAAAAATATTTATAATATCTCATATCTTTGAGTGTCTAGCTCTAAAATAGAACTACTTACCTACGCAATATTTAGTAATACACAAAAGCTTGTGTAAATCAACATACTTACCTAATTACTTCTTGAAATAGACGAGGCACTGTAAGCCCTGGTAAATATTTTTTTTATTGATTTACTCTTAATATTTGTAACAAATCCTCTGCGTTTATATTACTAACCGGAACTTAAACAGTTATTAGTACTAAAAATCGAATAATACAAAAGAATAAAAAACTATTTCATCAGACGATTCAAAGCTAACAATAAAAAACACAATAGCGTAAGTGGCCAAAATTAAGGGCGTTCCGTCACATATGACCTTGAGCGTTTCGCTTCCTCACCACCCCGCGCCTCACCCGTAAAAAACATTGCGTGCGAGTTCGCCCTCTAGCGGCAAGTAGCAGTAGCACAACTATAAGACAATGACCTTACTTGTCCGAAACCGCAGAGCTAAAATCTGATAGACGCGCCAATAATGAACTATTTTTTTAGTATCTTTTATTATTTCGTTTAGTAAGTATGTATATTTTTTAGTATATATTATTTATATATTTATTATTTATATAGTAGCGAAAGCAAAGATAAGTGTTTAGAATCATGACGTTTGTTAAATATGTAGTAGAAATAAAAATAACTACTGTGGGTTAAAACAATAAACCAAAACCCAGCTGCTGTGAAATGTATTACCTGATCAAAAAAGCCGTTTAAAACGATTTTTATGAATTGTTGAATACAAAAAAATATTTAATAATATATATATAAATAATATTAATATTTTTTGAAGTCGCTTAAAAATTAAGTACCAATGACAATACACCATTGTGATAAATTCCTATAATTGACATGATATGTCAATTATATGATATGTATTCTTCAACTAATACTAGTACACTTTAGTTTAGTAACCCTGCCGAGTTTATACTTATTTAGTTATAGTTATATATATATATATATATATATATATATATATATATATATATATATAGGTTTTTTGTACATGAACAAACTAAAACATTTTGACTTAAAAAATGTATTAACATCCTATTAATATTATAAATTCGAAAGTTTGTGTGTGTGCACGTATGAAACGTATGCGTACTTCAACTTCATTTATATTATTACTATTTGCAATAGTGTCGTTAGTATCATGAAGCCGCTATGTTTGAGACAATTTCTATTAAAATAGCAGAGGAGTGCGTTACCCCAGCAAAATGTTGATAAAAATGTGCTTATAAGAGGTGAGAGTATAACAGATAATTAGTGCGTCGTAAGGAGTAATTTGTTTGCCTATAGCAAAATTTGTTTGCATTATAGTTTTAAAGTTATTCGGAAAAAAACAGATTTTGCTGGGGTAACGTTTGAAACATTACCCCAGCAAAATGTCTTTTCTTTAAATTATCCAGGCAGAGTCACGTTGGTATGAATAAAATAACTGTATCAATAGTACTAGTACATGACTTTTTAAAACAATACTGAAAAATTCAATCTTTATTTATGCCCGTCTGATTGTTAAGTGTTCAAAATTAGCTCTTACAAAAGCCAAGAGTTTTCATAACTTTCTAACTTCACTGCGTCTTCATGGACTGATGATATGTGGTCCTGCATCAATAATAAAAAAACATCTCATAAAGACCACCTAGCCAGCAGTTTGAAACAATAACCTTTGGAATGGTGGCTACCACTTAGTCTTTTGGATCCCACTGACTGTATCATAAGGCAGAGTGAAGTCACTTCGATAGGCAATTGTACGGCACGGTTATATTGATGTATGTAAAGTAAGGTTTTGTGCAAGACAACTTTTTCTTGGTTCTGTAGATACGTACCGCTACCAAACTCGAGTAACAAATCAGACTACACTTGTGCATTGTCTACTATACATTGTACTTGTATATTGTAATAAATGGCAAATCTTGCGGAGTGTATAGGCTTGGAGCCTATTAAATGCAAAACAATTTTGAAGTGCTACAGACTGTGGACCTCCTAAACACTATTTAATTTCATCAGCCTTAGTCCACGAGGTAGGAATAACAGGCACAGTCTGCCGAAAATTAACACAAAATAGTAGGACTGTGATAGCCACTCATGAGTTGGTGTTGTCTGATATCTGGTCCACTGCTTTTAGCGCTTTACAGTTTGCCATAGTAAATTCATCCTTTATAATAAGGCTTCTATCGCGCAGCCAAATCAGTAGAAGGATTATCTACTCTACGAACACGAATCTAATCGAAACAAAACGCTGTTCTGTCTCGAGCAAAGATGTATACAGAATATTATACTAAATGATTCATAATTTATTTCCATCCTGTAATCTCGCTTATTGATACATTTTGACATAAAATGATTTTTTTTTGTATTAATTATATATGACATAATGCCCGAGCCATAATTGTACAGTTAAGTACACATTTTGTATTGTTTTGTTAAAATTGTATACTTAATATTATTAAAATTATACATTGTGATTTGTGAAATAGAGGTGTTCACAATGTACATTGTGAACTCCTGTGGTAAATTAAGTTCATCTTACTTTATACTTATATCGAATATTAACAGTTTATATAATACTTACATAGAAACATTTATTACAGTTCACATGTTGCCTTTACCTTTTGTAGCAATATGCAAATTGAGGCAGCCTGTAAAGCACACATTTTACTTTTTATTTTTTCTTTGCAACATAGAAAGCTGTAAGTATTTAAATACCTATAGAGTTAAGTGTATTGCCTGTGTCACTTTGCATGCTACTTGAAACTGTAACTTACAAAAATTGTAATAACCTGGCGATTAAAAAGAGTGGCCTGAGTTTCTTGCCAGTTCTTCAATTCTTCTTCTTAAAATTCTTTTAAAATTGTTCTTCAGTTTGTAAGCGAACTGGTTGTAGGTTAATTTGCTGACATTTTGTAAATGTTGACGTTCATAAGTGTTAATTTAATTAACCTATATGAATTAACATATTTTCATTTTCCTTATTTATTTTCGGTTCATCTGGATATAACTTCAGTAAATCGTTCTGTATATTGTATAGCCAGCAAACATTTAACGGAAGTAGATCTTTTAGAATAAGCGGGACGGTTTGGCTGGAGATGTATTCTATATTGGAGATGTATATTGTATGATGCATTTAACATGTACATAACGACATAAAATGTAAGTTTTGTCTGAAAATCAGTGGTACGAAGGCATAGTTACCTCCTCGGTCCTCTTTATTTCCTTTTTTCTCCCACAGTATCTTTACTCTGTATGGCCACCACTGCACTGAATTTGAAACAGCACCATACACCAGCAAAACTGAATTCAAATGATGGAGCTGATAAGGATTTTCAGTTACACATGCTTTAAACAAAGCGTCATCATTCCTATGTTGATTATCTTCTAGTAAGTGCCCGTACGTAAGTTACACAATATTATGTACCCTTAGCAAAATAAGTAACACGAACAATTTCCAAAGTAGACGCATTGTACCCACAGTTTGATTGATTTGGATGTACCGTGAAAATTACTTCGCTAGAGATTCATTATAAGTATAGATTACTGCAATATGTACATACAAATATATGTGTACATACATATATATGTATGTACGTACATATTGCAGTATTGTAAATGTATAATATAATGCAAAATCGGTAAAGTAGAACTAATGTAATATTATCGCTAAGTAACGGATACATGCGGACGACGTCACGGGGTAGTTTTACAGTACATACACTTATAATCAGAAATCAGAAATCAGAAATCAGAAATTTTATTTGTTAACATAGGTACTTATCAAAGGTCTTGAGATCATAAAAATAGTGCGCTATGTTTTGCCTACATACAAGGCATACAAACATTTTACAATAAGTTTATATATAATTTTAATTTTTTTCTATGTATAATATGTATGTATTTACAAAAAAAAAGTATTTATGTATGTATATCCGCATTCTAGAACCCATAACACAAGCATATAATATGCTTACTTTGGGTCTAGATGGCGTTGTGTGTAGTTGTTGAAATATTATTATATATTATTATTATTATATAATATAATATAATAAAGATACATACATACATACATAGAGTGCTAAAACATAATTCTTTTGCCTTTACCTAGTTAGGTAAAGACTGTACAAAAAAGAGTAGAATTCTTTATACTGTGCCACCGTGCCGGGTCTATTACTTTCTACATACACCTATCACTCGAAAAATACGGTATTAGTTTTGTTATGTTCAGTAGGCACTCAACAATATATTATTTAATTTTAGGATTAAAAATTCATATATTACGATAATAAAGGAACAGAGAGTAGGATTTTTAATTTACCTAATTGTGATAATTTCACAGTCTTCAAATATTTTAGTTTGGTTAGAGACTAAGACGTTTTGTAAAGCCTTTTTTTTCTTCCTTTCTTGCAATCAAATAAATAAATCAAAATAAGATGCATTGAAAGTAGAAGGGTAGGTATTTACTTTAGCCTAGTATCTTATCACTGATTTTATCAGCTCATGAAAAAAAATCTAACGAGGTAAATACTTGAATATTTTATCGGCATTACTTACCGATAGAATATTCAAGTACACACCGTATGTATATATAGAATGTATAGGTATTTATGCTCGTGCAAGATAACGTAGATAGTTAGGTACCTAACAGCAGCGTGTATGGTTGTTTTGTGTAGGTACCTAACTAGGTCGCAAATCGACGCATGTCACGTATAATCATTGTAATTTGAGTTCTATGCTAGTTGTACGACCGACGCCGACGTTCGTGTTCCGACCGAAGCACCTCGTACCTACGTCAGTCGGAATCGGAAAGCGCCCTTGCCACATGAGTAAATATCCAAGTTAGATATTTTACTCATGTGCCCACCTACCACACGCCTAGTTCGAAATGATAGTAGACATAGACAATATTGTAGCAAGCTCATATTCATATCCCTAGGGTATACAACAGCAGAAATTTACTGATTCTTGAGGCCCGGTGTTGCCTTGATCTTATCATGAGCGACAATAGGCTCACCACCTGCTACCTAGTTTACGTGGAACTAAACATAATTAAAGGATATCCTAGGTAAGTATCTCAAAGAAGGTATTTAACTAAAAATATGAAGGTAGGTATACACCTACTTACAGGATATTCATGTGTTGAATCTTTTGCATTTGTATTTGTTTCAGTCGTGAAATTTTAGTCATTTTGATGAAAAATAATAATAAATGTAGGTAAATACCTATGTATTTAATACACTAAAAAAATCTAAATAACTAATCTAATTTATTTGCAACACTAAATCTATCCACACAATTTTTTTTTTTTGATATTATTTATTTGCAATTATTGAATTACGTAAATAATTTTTACAAAAACCGCATACGTCCGTCCGTCAGAAGGGCTTGCGCCGCTCTGCCGCTCTGCCTCCCGTCGCCCGCGCAGAGCCCCTGCGACGCTGATTCAGCCAAATTATCACTATCTATTGAAACATTATCCTAATAAATGAAGTAAATCTATAGAGTTGACATTTGGTTTATTCCGGTTGATTCAATATAACTTTTATATTTATAACTATAGTAATTACAAAGTAATATTTCGATTTAAGTGAAATCACGTTGTTTTAATATCGTTAGTATAAGTTATATAATCAATTATTGTAAATAATTCTTCTACTATTCTAAAGTTCATGAATCAAAGTATATTGTAGGCAAAAAACAAAATGAATAAATAGCATTAAAATCTACTAAATAACGAGATGAAAGTCGCGGATTTCGGCGAAATTTCGTCGGAACCACCTTAACAAAAAAAGCTAAAGTCCAACAAAAGCAGGTATCCTTCCCTGACGCACCCCGCTCGCCGTCCCTTTTTCTCATTTATCGACCGCTATCTTCTTTCTCGTTCCCACAGCCCTGACGAACGTCACGTAGGCAGATGGCAGAATTTTCCGTAATCTATCATTAGAACTTTCTTGTAATATCTTTATGTAAGGATTTTATGAATCGTTAAAAAGTATTTTGTAGGTATTTATTTTAAGAGTATTGTCCTTGTGTAGAGCATTAAAATGGCCGAATGACAATTTATGATATTCAATGAGTATTGAATAACAACCCTTTTTATTATTGTCATTATAGCAAATGAGAACGGACCACCTGATGGTAAGTGGTACTCTTACGGTCCAATGTCAGGAAACGATTTAGAATAACATCTGACTAGTACCTACAGTAAAAACAGTCAGTATTTGTTTCAGGAAGGAAAATACCGCAGCTTTTAGTATCTCTCCGCAGCTTATGTGTAAACTATATGACAAAAAACGTCGTCTTCAGATTCTGGTATCATTATTTATTTATTATATAGTATTATAGTCTTTGGTCAAGGACATACTGTCTGATCCCGTGAGCATCGTACTTACGTAAAAATCGCCTCTAACGATACTTACGGCCATACTAGGGGGTTTTAGTCAACGGGTCGCTGCGTTACCTCAGTAATAAATCCCCATTTTACTATGATCACCAATTTGCCTAAGTGCCTATAATACGTGGTGATTATAACCAAGTCATTCTTGGAAAAGCTTATGTGCAGAATCTTTAGCTCAATATTTAATAGAACTGAGTCTTGTGCTTGTCTAAACTGCACAAAGTTTTTATTATACAGTTTAACATCTTACACTTAAATCGATCTTTTGAATATCAAGGTCATATCTATACGCTTAGTAGAAGTTAATTGCAAACGTTATTAACCTATTATATCTACTAATAACTTTATAATAACACTAGCCTCTTGCAGCACGGTTTCATCCACGTTATGTTACATATTTGGTTACTGCTTTGCTCCCGTTGCCAATAGCGTGACATTAAATAGCCTATAATCTTCCTCAAGAACTGGGGTCTCAAACGCAAAAAGAATTATGGAAATCCTACTGGTAGTTCCAGAGCTTAGCGCGTTCAAACATACAAACTCTTCCGCTTTATATAATAGTACTAGCTTCCCGCAGCGCGGTTTCACTCGCGTTTTTGGTTCCTACTCTGCTCCCGTCGCCAGTAGCGTGATGTTATATAACCTTCTTTAAGAACTGGGCTTCTAAACAGAAAAATAACTATTCAAATCCGACTGGTAGTTACAGAGATTAGCGCGTTCAAACAAATAATCAAACTCTTTCGCTTTATAAAACGGTATAGCAGTATTATAGATAGATTAATAACTTAAGACATAAAAAATGTAAGTCAAAAAGAGGTTAATATGTTTACAAATCACACTGATTGATTGCAATAGTGTGTACACGCAGCTGCAATTATTTTTGTAATTAACTTATTCAATTGAATAAATATGCATTAATAGATATATCTATAAGTGGATATAAATGTCTTGATTAAAATAACAAAAGCTAACAAACAAATATGTCCATCAGATAAACAAGGCCTTTAATATTCAACATTTCAATGTTCTGTAGATGAGTGCAAAATTTAAAAACATAATTTGATGAAAGGCCAATTTTAATCTTGGATTACTCACCAACATAAATCACAAACGAAAGAATTAACAGAATAAAAATATCAAGTAACAGAATATTTGAAACAAAATGTGCAAAATTAAAATACATCCTGGTCCCTTTTTTACAGGGATTCGTTAAAATGACCGGCTGTCGCCACCCATCCGTCAGTTTTTCAATTATATGAAAGGAATATTTTGCCCAAAAGACTTTTGTGTGGCAACATTTGGGGTAGCACTTAAACAATATTATTTGTCTTTTGTTGGAATACTGCAGGCGACGCGACAGTAAGTTAAATCGCACTGCAGGAGGTACAGACATCTAAGTTTATTTGTTGTGTAAAATTAAATGATTAGTGTAACCGAAGTTTTCGGTGTGACATTTTGTATTGAATAATGATGTTAGTGCTAAGGTTATAAATAGGGACAATTTATATTCGTCAAAGATAATTCTAAGGTCGTTTAATTGCAACATTGTATAAGTTTAGCTTGGTAACACCTGAGACGGCGTTGTTGCTGTCACTCCAGAGCTCTACATCCGCACTAGGATGGGTTGCGGTTTAATTTGCGGCTAAACTTTAAGTGTACTTTATATGAACTATCTGGGTGTAAATAGTAAATTCGGTTACTCTGATTTTATATTCAAAATTCAGACAGTTTATTATGAATCAACGTTTTATTTTAATCAGAAATTTATAGTTTGTCTATTAGAACTTTAGGGAGATATTCCACAACATTTTAGCAGAAAGATACTGTCCACTGTTCTAACACTGAATACCTAATTAAAGGCCTTCCTTGACGATCGGTCGAGGGCCACCCTTACCCATTTTGCCTGTAACCTTTATCAGTAATTTTCCTATTTTAACTACCTCTGTGGTTCGGTGGTACTGTGTAGAGACTGCCACACAGAGGTTGTGGGTTCTATTCCAGCTTAGTGCAAATATTTGCGTACATGAACATGAATATTTGCATTGGTCTGGGTGTTTCTATGTATAATATGTATGTATTTACTAAAAAAAAGTATTTAAGTATGTATTTCTGCATTCTAACCCATAATACAATCTATGCTTACTTTGTGTCTAGATGGCGTTATGTGTAGTTGTTGTGATATTATTATATATCTATATTGACACAGGTCTGCTTTTACTAACATTAGGTAGGTACTATACATTGTATTAAATTGAAAAGTATATAGACAGTCTTTACCTTACATGAGTCTACGCCTTACGATCGAACAAGACGATACTGTCATCTTATTAAGTTTTACAAATGTCGTGAACAAGTTATCGACAAGCCAAGTGGACACTAACTCGTTGAAACATGTCCCGACAAGTTCCCCGCCTGTCCCGTTCAGCTCCTAGTCCACTTATTGTGTTAAACTCGTCTCTAAGTGTCCGGTTTTCTACGTATTCATCTTTTATTGGTCCGTCATTGTAAGGTTTAGATTTTACAATTAATATTTTAATGTTTTAGCCGGATATACATTCATTCAATTGTAGTTGGCAATTAAGCGTTGTGGAAAATAGATATTACTTTTAACAAAAGAGAAATTAGTCTTAATTTTATTTTAAAAATTTTAAAAACTTCTTTTTCCTTGGATATCGTAAATGAAGGCTAAAGAAATAATACCTGGTAATAAGCAGGAGCGTTCCAAGCGTGGGGGAAAGAAAGGAATAAAACATCTTTACCTTATCATACAGAGCATGGTTTGCAGTGAACATCTATCTATTCTTCAGGTTGACGATGTTTAGATGCTTATTGAAACATTCTTAGTGTTTGTTCACTTAATTTTTTTAGGAACCCATCGGTCCGAATGCATGGTTTAGTGTCCATTGACAGTCTCCTGTACTCGTATACGATCCTTTGTTCAGAGAAAAATAATCTTTTCGATATTATTACTTCATAATGTTTTATTGTTCTAGTTATTTCAGCAAACTCAAATTTATAGCAGTAAAGTTTTATCACCAAATAATGTGGGTCACGTACGTGACCTTCTTTAGTATCTAACTATGTTATAAAAACTAGATACTTCTAGGTATTAAGTATATTAAGACCTGTGACACTCTTCAAGTCTACTTTGGAGGTTTTTGTCAATAACTATGGCAGGTTGTTGACCGCAATAATGTGGGACTTATACAACTAAATGCTGTTACCCTTTTGTTGACTCTTACAACACTGGGTGGGGTAGTTTCACAGACTAAACCGAACAACACAGTGCATGGCTTTAATATAAAAAAATAATAACTAAAATATAATTGACAAGCAAATTTATGAATGATTTAGTCATAAATTCTTGTCCTTTCTAAAAGACAGAGATTTACTGTACAAACAACAAGAATACAAATATTATTCACAAAATTTTCTATAAAAGTATAATTTACGGTAGTTAACTTTCTTAAGTTTTGCGTACATGTTTCATCATTCATTAATTCATTATACATCGTGGTTCTGACTTCGCTCACGTACGCATGTTGAGCTGCAATTAGTTTTTTTTCCACTCTGAGAGATTCCACGAACAACCGTTCAGTTGAGGAAAACGTTTACTGAAACTGAGCTATGAAAATAACTGATAAATGACACAGATATGTGAGGAAGTGCGTTAGATAAATTATAGACTCTATTGTCTGTTCTTGTATTATCTCAGAACATTTTTTCCTGTAATTTAGTCCTTAGAGATATAATTAATAAAAAATACAAACCGTATTAAGTAATAGCTGTAATGATAATAGTGAAGGTGTACTTTCCGCGTTCAGTACCTGATGAATAAGTAACTTTTTCACGACATATCAGATTATAACAATCTCGAACACATTGAATGTATTTTATTCATACAACTTTGGTGGCAAACAACAAGAGGTAACCGTAATATGGAACTGGTTATGTTTTCAAGTATTGCAGAAATAATTTTTAAAAAACAATCAAGCTTTTTCCGATGAATGTAGGGGGAAGGGAATGAGGAAGGAAAAGTAAAAAGGAAGAGAACTGAGGGGATGATTGGCTTGCCAAGTGTGTTAATTATTTTAAACACCTCTCTTTCAGAAAGCAGACACTTTAACACGGTAGTAGATCCACGCTGGTTTCAGCATTAAAGGGGCGGGATTGTTCGAGGAAGTACTACCCTCTCATAGAAGATCGACGTAAGAGTAGTAGTATCCGTACTACTGCTTTTCGTTCGGTGAGTGAGAGTGCCGAAGGCCCAATTTCCTCCCTTTCTCTTTTTCCTCACCTCCCCCATTTCCTTTCCCTAACCCCATTCCCAGCCGCCATAGTGGAGGCCACCAAACCAGCAGTTTAAGACAATGGCTTCTGGTATAGTGGCCACCACTTCTAGATTCACCAACTGCTTACCATCAGGCGGGGTGGAGTCACTTTGGTAGGCTACTATAAAAAAATAAAGACATTTTTAGGTTGATTATATGATATGATGTGATGTGATAGGTAGTTATATTTTATATACGTTAGAATGACTTCATATTGAGATAGCTGTATCTTACTTGTCTACGGATGTAACATATCCTGGTGTAATAAATACCTATTTTCTTAGAGAAAAAGTTTTTGTGCGTCACGAATGACAAGGCAATTGCTATCTTTCATCAAAATTATCTATAACACGTTTACGGATATGTTTAAGATGCCAAAAGTAAATATTTTTTAAGAAATTCTCTTATCTATTATAATAGGCAACTATAAAACAATTGTTCTTGTTCAAAACTTATCAGGCTATAAAGTTTTACACGTGATTAATAATTGGATCAGATTTTTTGTGTAAAGTCAAGGTGATTTAATATTGCTTCAATGCAATTTTCGCTATAGTAATTAATTTACTGATAATTAAGTACAATCAATATCAATTATAAAATAAATATGGTAGCATTCAAGACTGCGATTACCGTTTTCTCGTGGTCCAACTAATTTGTCCTGCTAGTAGGACTACGAAGAGGAGCTATTTCTGTCTGTCCTACTATGTCCTATTAGTAGGACTACGAGGGAGTCCTATTTCTGTCCTATTATGTCCTATTAGTAAGACTACGAGGGAGACCTGTTTCTGTCTGTGCTACTATGTCCTATTAGTATGACTACGAGGGAGACCTATTTCTATCTGTCCTACTATGTCCTATTAGTAGGACTACGAGGGAGACCTATTTCTGTCCTATTATGTCCTATTAGTAAAACTGCGAGGGAGACCTATTTCTGTCTGTCCTACTATGTCCTATTAGTAAGACTGCGAGGGAGACCTATTTCTGTCTGTCCTATTACCTGTAGGACCACGACAAAACGGTGACTTCAATTATATAATACTTATTTAATCATTTCTGATTATCTAAATCAAAAAACGAATTACTTTGTGCTAAGTTAATTTATTTTCTTATTGAAGTCTTTCTGGTTGAAGTCGATTTTCTTTTTGTTAAAAATATTTTTTCTGCTATTTATCAAACTTGCAGCGCTCCATAGCAATCCTTGGACCCTGAGTTAGGCGATGTTACAAGCAATATACTCTTGCATTAACAAAACATGTTTGAACAGTGTTGATAAATAACATAAAATAACAACTGATATAAAACAGCACATTAGATAAGATTACGAAAAGATGGATGAAGAAACTTTTACATAAGCACTCACAATCAAAACAAATACAATCAGAGATAAATTTACATGAATAAATGTTTTTGCCAACAAAATGCAATTTTTCCACAGATCGACGTGAAACCATCTTCGATCATAAACACCCTCAAATTGAATTCAATGACACCGTAATTACATTTCACCATGAAATTTGCACTCCAATAAGTCACAACTCATGTAAGACATACATGGCATTATCACCCTTAACCGTATAGATTTAAGAGTTAAATTGCTACGATGTGTCTAGTTAGATAGAATGTTTATATCATTACGTACGTGACGCTCGGCCTCCAAACAAAAATATCTGAAAACACATGTTGCTTACAATGACTTTTCATTTCTCTTTCTCTGTCATTACTGATGTTATCAGATGGCTCAGATACCGTCTATGTTTCGGGAATGTTCCTTATGACGTCACAAATCTTGCCTCGTTTTCTTATTCTATTAGGTACTTTATAAGATTGTGCACTTTCGGGAATGCATCTTTATGATCAAAGCAATAAATAGCATTTTATTGCCTTGAGATTGTTTATTTCGCTAAAGGTTGAAGGTGGTTAAAGATATCCATTTCCAACTGGCAGAGACAGCGTGGGCAGATCCACAAGGTAGACCGACAACCTGACCGATGATGATGGCCGCGGCCCACGGCCAGTCGAAGTGGCAAAACTTACAAAAGATTTACGCTTGGCGGTAATAATGTGATATTTTCTTTCCTCTCACACAGAATTGGTTTTGTACGCCGTCATGTCAGTACATTTCCTTTCAAGTGTATTATCAAGCAGAGTAAACAAGGTATCGTAATCAATAATCGCTTTCATGGTAATAATATCAAAATAATAAGAAGGAAACCTAAAGAGATAGGTAAATAACAAAGCTAAATTAAAAATTGAAAAACCCCTAACACAGTAATTCGGCATTTTGTGATGGTGGCCATTTTGGATTTGAAATTTAGGTATTATAGCTTATATATGTAGTATTCTACTAGTCAAACCCTTTAATTTGATACCCATATTGAGGAAGTTGTGAAAAAAAGTAATCTGCCATTTTGTGGCCGCGGCCATCTTGGACCGATTTTCATCAAACATAGCTAAGAAGACTCCCGACTAATTCACTTATCAAACATCGGTTCATCCGTTCGGAAGCTACGATGCCAGAGACTGACACACACACTCCGACAGAGAGACACCTCAAACTTATAACACCCCGTCGTTTTGCGTCGAGGTTTAAAAAGTAACATTCACACAAATCTTATTAAACATGACACTTTTATATAACATGTTGACGAGATATCTTTATTTAATTATGGCCATGCCCTTGTAAGTCTCAAGTACCAACACTTGGCGACCAGACGAAAGTGCTCAAGTATCAAGAGCATTATAATTATTATCTGTAATTAATCCACATAATGTTATGAGTATGACATAAGCTAAGGCTATTTGTATACCTATCTCTACGGGCTATAAATCTACACTTGTTGACACGTGGAAAACAGATACCTACATCTTAAGTGTTTTTATGTGTTTTTGCGAGATGTACTAACACGCGATCTGTAGGTATCTACAGATCGCGTGTTTTATCTTGACCGCTCTGATGTTAGTCTCTCGGAATATTAGCATCTCTTGTCACTTATTAAGTCCCAAAATACGTTTAAAGTGACGCCACTAGCGCTAAGTTCATCCCAGTCGAGTAAGATCGTGTAAGGTTTGTTGACAATGTGATCATATTAAAAAAAAACAATTGAAAAGACTTAAATAATAAATAAAAATTGTTATTCATACCTACCAACAGCTGCATGTCACTATCTATAGAAGCAATACCTAAGACTGCTATTATCCTGATAACAAGATACAACGAGTGAAAACAAACAGTATTGACGTCTAGAACTGATAACTGGAGGTCACACCTTATCTTTTTGCAACACATTCGAAAATCAACCTTATCCCAGCTATTTAAAGTCTAAATTTCATCATTACTGTTTTGTAAAACGTTGCTATCTTTATATTATAAAAATGAATCGTATCTTGTTAGGCGTAAGGTCGAATTCAGTTTCAGTCGACGTAGTATGTCAGAAGTATATTTAGATCGGGCGACACAGTGTCTAGTACACATCGACTATTGTTGTAGGAGTTCGTGAAACGACGCTAAAGTGATGTGTGATTTAACTATTACTTTGTCACTATAATATAATGACCTTAAATTATTTACTATTTATGTAATAGCACATAAATCTTCTTTATTACCCGTGGTTGTTAATTTCACTGACTTCTTTCAAATAGCTTTCCAGTTACTATTACGTAATTCTTTATGTAATTGTCGTATGTATACTTATATATTGCTGCCGGGACTACAAATTTCTTCAAAAAATTTCACGAAAGATATTCCTAATGATGCAAGCGTCCATATGCTTCAGTAACTGATGATCATCAGGCGGGTTGTATGCTTGTTTGTCATCTTCGCTGTATAAAAAAAACCCGTGAAACAAAATTTACAAAAGTGTTTATAGAGTTATTAACTCTAATACTATTCATCATCTAGGTAGTGATAACGCTGTGCTTAATGACAATCTAATTTAAAACTTGAATTTGAACTTGAAACGGGAAAAAGATGAATAACGGCATGCTACTATGTGACCAGCATACTGCAATAGGCTGTTTAATTCGGCTGATCAAAGGTAAAGATAATTGCTACCAAACCTCTTTGATCAAGGAGAAGAAAGGTAGAGAAATATGTTGAATCAAGAACCTTGCAGGAAATTTACTTATTAATTGGCACAAATGAGATGACGCAATATATTGAGAAGTGACAACCGAAGGTGAGACTGACGCAACATGTCGCGAAGTCGCGTCGACAGGGAGTGACCCGTGATAGCGAATTATAGTCCAGGAAAATTGATGGCAATCACACAATTATTGTCGCACGTGTTGGATTTACATGAGATAATGAACGTAGAAATGTATGAGAAAGTAATTTCTCTTCCAACATTTCTAGGCTAATTTTAGGGTTACGGAAGTGGACTTTTGCGTTGTGATTGCTATCTGGGCTCTGACGTTGAGAGAGCTCCTACGAGAAGTGCTGTATCAGCGAAAGTCAACGTGCTTTTCTACGATACACCTAACATTAGGATATTTATTCTAAAGCTGTTTAACGTTAACCGTTCTAACAATGAATTGGACTTTAAAAAATCTAGCTAAACTCGCTAGAATAATCAAATCAAATCTATTTTGCATAATTAACTATTAAGTATTTATTTTTCTTGTTTAATTATTAATTTTATTGCCATCACGCGGCATTTGGTCTTTAGTAGTTACTTATATCTTTTTATTACATAATTCATTGTTATTGTCAGAAAATGTATGTTAAATAATGGCCTTTGCTATACAGAAGGTCATGGCTAACTACTTGCAATAATTCGCTTTTCAGTTTAGTCATTATACTATATCGGTATTCGTTTATAACAAATAAATTAATGTTAATATATGCCGCTGTGGTTTTATGTAGAAATTCAAAGAATTGAAATAACGTGATATGATGAAATGACATTAATAGGTTTTACTGTTAAGAGTTTGTAGATGGGCATCTTAAAGTTGGAGACCTAATTGAACGCTATGTGATAAACCGTTAGTTATCACTGAGAAAAGAGGTTTCTATCTCAATGAATATGTACTAACTATCCCAGTTTACGAAGTTACTGATAACCTCTATGTATTTTAGATTAATAAAACAAGTCTTACTATAAATAATTATGACACATGGCTTCTCAAGACACACCCACTTAGCAACATATTATTTTTACAATGGTTTCATTTAGGAATATTAAACCAAACGACGCAATGTGCGCCGAGTCATGTTTACTTAAATGTACGTGAATCATCCAGCAAACTTATTGAATATTAAGTCAGGTCAAACTTGTATAAGTAATTAACAAAATAAATTACGATATTATTTAGTCAGAAACGACTAAATGGTTCATAATTAATGATAAACCACGTGCCGAAGTACAAAAATAAAAGAAGAAAACAAATCCACATACATATTCAGATGAGACACTACCTACTTACTTATTGTGAAAATAACAAAACATAGGTACACTAATAAGATACGAAGGAACAACTGGGTTGAATGATACGAGTTTATATCAAGCAAAAATTTCTTGTGTATTTCAATTAAATGCAAATGCATCCATAGACTGCACGCAAGAAACAAACACACACATACACGCACACCTCGTGACGTACATGGCGTGATGCATCGTACCACTGATGCAATTGCTACAAGACGACATCGATCCATTAGATATACATTGCGCTACTGGTGTGAAAATATAAATGAACGTAAGAAACAAAAGACGCAATATAGTCGTCGGCACGCAACAACTTGTGAACAAATTACTAGAGCTGCAACAAACAGTCTTGAGTGGTAATGAAATGAATACACGCAAAGATAGAAACGTACCTAACACATTGCTGTTTTAGTTTTAGGTGGCAGTAATAACAGCGAATAAAGATAGCAATGCATTTTATGCCCACAAAACAAATTTGTAGAAGATAGCATAATGAATTTGCAGAGTAGATCGTGTGGCTCGGCACGTAGACAACTTGTTCTAAATAATTGATTGATGGATGTAAAAAATCGAAAAAAAAAAACGGTGGTGCGAGCGCAATGTTGTTGGTTTAATGCAGTTGACGGTCTATGTGCTAATTGTATACTGTTTATTGAATTTATACATTTTTCTCCGATACTTTTCAGTCCGTCCAACATCTCGATGGATGCCGTAAATATTTACTCAATATGAAAAAACTGATAAAATAAAAACAAAGATTGACAATTTATATAGTTATTTAAACAGTTTGTTGTTCTATTCACAAGAGTTGAAATCAAATTTAAAAAGAAATAATAAAGGGTCAGCTTTACAAATGATAATAATAAAGATCACATAATTTTCCTCGCAAAAGATACAAATAATATTATGATTGCTCGCAATAAACAAAAAACGAACACTATAATAATTTTCCTTCATCTTTGTGAATAATGGAACAATTAGAATACACAGCATTGGTTTCAAAACTAAATTGATAGATAAGTACAATATGTTTATACAATGTTTCAACAAAACTAAAGTTCATTATGAAAATTAAATTATCACCTAAAGGAAATAAAAAAGAGAAAAGATAAACCCTTCAACAATAAATCAGTTTTTTTTAAATAAGATAACTAAAATATTGTTCTAAAAATCTAAAACTTGTGTGTTGAATTAGTCAGTCTTTAAATACGTTTACAAAAAATGTAATCACACTTCACTTCTCATCTCCAAGGATGAGAGGATTCTCATCGACACCAGCTATTACAACAGTATACTGTCCAGTACTATATTTCTTCATTTCTTGTTCAAAAAGTATATTATTTATCGCTTGCTTTATCATACTTTGCGTTCTTTCATCGTGTTTCCTTAATGATATAGCTATGTATTCTCCGAAGCTGTCACATTCATCTTTCTTTCTCGGCAAATCAGATTTTTTTAACAGTTTCAAAGTTTCTTCAAGTCTGGACTCTAGACTGCTAGTAGAAGTGGTGGTAGTAGGTGTTTCATGTACTAAACGTCGTTTTAATAAGGGCTTTAGACGCATACGCGTCGGTCTGCGTTTGATAGCCTTGCTCGTATTTTCGTTATGAACCTGAATTTTATCTACTACTACGTAAGTTTCTGAGATTGGTTCTTGTTTAATCGTAACTTCTTGTCCGTCATCGTTATCATATTCTTGCTCTGATTCTAGCTCTGATTCTTCTAGTGCTCCTACGTGTTTTGTATCCTGTAACAAAGACAAGTTAACATTAAAGATTTTGAATGTACGTATACAATTTTTACTTTAGTCATAAATTTCACTCAATGAGGGTAATGGGAAGGGTCAACCTTGGAAACGACCAGGAAAAGTGAGCACGTGGACGTTTCATTAATTAACATTGATAATGCGATTGACCTAAAACAGTGGTGATATCATTATTTGCAAGTAAAATTTTTTTTTGTAATTATTTTGCAGTGCCAACTATTGGACGGACTGTACTTTGGTACGGAGATTCAAGCGCAAGTTTAGGTAGCTTAGCCTAAGTTTATTTAACAGCTGCTGCTTCGTTTCTGTTCCCATTAATCTTTATCTTTTTATATAGGTACTTTATAGTTTTATATGCTTAAAAATATAAGGTGTTATCCCTACGTACAAGAAACGTGACACAGAATAAAAACGTGATTTTTCTTATCTGTAATGAACATTATTATATAAATTGATCATTTCCTTTATATTGAGCAAGACATGATCCATGAAGCCTGTTGTCATGTGAATGACAGAGACTTTTTGCATTAAAATTAGTCTATTGTGTTTACACGTTCGTATACTTATCATCGTAGACACAAAATATGTGCATTAGACGAAAACTAACCGTCTAGTCCTAAATTTAAAGTCTATTTATATATACTAAGTTTTTGTAACTATAATTTCGCACGTGTTATATAAATTAACACCCACAGGAAGTTAATTTTAATTGTAGTTATTTTGTGTGTTCTAGATTTTTCTAATTACCACTAACAAAATTAGTACCTAACTCACATTATTTACGATTAGGCTTAATGTTAAGGCGTTGAGATTTTTGTTACACTTTTATTATTATCTTTTCTTACATTTGTCTTCTAAAACGTCTTCGTTCTCTCTGATGGCAACCAGTCCGTAGAATTCAGGACTGATGTCCATCATCACAAATCCATTGAGAAAAAAATGAGAGGTATTAGAGGAAAAATTTTAGAAAGTGGCTTACATTATCCATAGTGGTCATTAATGTTCCTGCTTTCTCTATATGAGAAGAGGCCTTTGCCCTTTGGGACAGTAAAACAGGCTGGTAATATTACTATTATTTATGTTATTAAAGTCTTCGTAAACTTTTAAGAAGACGTTTATAGTTGTGCTTGTTTTCAGAACAGGTCACATAGAGGTGTTGATCAAGACTATGCAATATAATTGGTAGATGCGATAAAGCAAATGTAATGCCCTTGCGTTTCGCAACAACTCGATTGTTTCCGCAATTTAATTTTATAGGTGATAACCGAAGACCTTGATGATTACATGTTGCTATGTTAAAAACATTAACTCTTCTACTGCGACTTTGCTTGTCTGACTGATAGTACATGTAGTACCGAAGTCCTTTTAACAGTGGAATCTAAAGGTTATCTAACCAAGAGCTTCTGTATTTTATATTCCTGATTTCTGTCGCACAAATAAAATCTACAACTCTTATGTGTGCATGTGTCCTTAAATTTTAATACATCTGGAACGAACTGCCAGCTGCGGTGTTTCCCGAGCGCTATGTATATGCTTTGTACCTTGTTTGAAGAAGGCTTCAAACAAGGTACAAAGAGAGTATTAATATCACGGTAGGCAACAGATTCTTATGAAGCCTCTATAGTGAGGGTCTCTATGCTAACTCTTGAAGACAGAATCCATAATTTCTAGTCCCAAAATGATCTATGAATGATCACGGTAGTAGATTCACGCTGGTTTCAGCATGAATGGGTCGGATCGACGGGGAAGTACTACACTCTCATAGAATATCGACGTAAGAGTAGTAGTATCCGTATACCACTGCGTATACTACTCGCCCCTTTCCTCTTTCCCCTCATTCTCTTCTCCTACCCCATTCCCAGCCGCCATAGTGGAGCCCACCATACCGGCAGTTTAAGACGATGACTTTTGGTATAGTGTCCACCATTTTTGGATTTTACTGACTGCTTACCTTCAGGCAGGGTGAAGTCAATTTGGTAGGCCAATATAAAAAAAAATGATCTAGAGCAAGATATTTTAAATAATTCACAAAGATTCTATTGTATTTGGTGTCTCATTATGTTTGTAACGTCCTCTACAATACTATGTCTTAGTGAAGACATAATCTTAAGAAAATACACAACTTCAGCTTATCCTTACTCACTTTTATGGCATAAGTTAGGTATATGGTAGACTCAGCAAACACTGGGGAACGCATACACATCTGAGTAACAAATTTCTATAGCTATGTATCATTTTATTTATTAAGATAACATCATATTATATTAGGTACAAGTGTAACTTATGAAAGTATTTGTCTAACCAGGAAGTTAGCATCGGCATTGCAATATACAGTCCAATATTACAAAAAATAGAGGTCATAAAAATAAGCATACATTTTTGCCTTGTCCATCCCATCTGGAAGTTGCAATATGTTTTCTACTTACGAGCGTTTACAGATAAGAGTGGCAACGTTGCAATTTATCGTCATGTTTTCGTGGTTTTCAATTTTTATCATTTAATCGGAGCTATATTTTAAAATATTTTTAGTGAAAGCTGTAAAAGTAAGTAACCAAAATGCTTACAGTTACTTTAATATGAAAATAACGCCATGGATGTTTTCAATGTATTATTTGCATATACATAGAACTGTACGCAGTAGACTTTAAAGTTATTATTATAGCTATCTCGTGGAAATTACTGCTTGAGCGTTTACACAAATTAAAGTTGCACGAAAATAGGTTTTAAAATCACACACACAATGCCGTAAGACGCACACAATTCTAATGCTGTGTGGTACAACAGTGACCAACTTTATAGCTCGCACTAACGACTTTGGTAGTTTCTACGTATTTTGTTATAGTTAAATAATGTACATTATTATAATGTACATTATTATAATGTACATTATTCAACTATATTATCTAACTATTTTAGGTACAGGCACTTATTTTCGTAACTTTATTGTTTGGGATTGAAATAATAGTATTTTGATTGTGTTTGTAAAATTTATAATAAAATGAATTAAATAAGTACCTATACAATTTTTAAGTGTCACTGGCCACTGCTGCGAGCTGCTCCTTAATTAACAGCTTAATCCAGGCATACTGGAGTTATGCTGTGGACGTGAGGGCAGGACTGTATCGTAAAATAATTTAAAGCAGGTATATCGCAGTATTCGCAGTGGCATCGAACGTGCCTTTCTGGGATCGACTATTTCTAGTAAAAGACATGATTGTATGATAAAAATAAAAAAGTTTAGTCTCCATTTTTATATTTCAGAAGTTTTCATCCCTTGCTATGTATTTCACTTCCAAAGGAAGTGTTTCTTTTTTCAGTCCACACAGCTAAAAGACAGACTGATGTTATATAGAGCTATGGGAAATATATAGCTGCCTTTAAATCTTCTTGAAAGTTTTTTTTATTAAGGGTTCCATCAGTGTTCCAAAATTTAATTTTTCGATTGTTAATGGCATCTTCGGGATCTATCTCAAATGCGTAACTGAAGCATTTTATCTCTACTATCCTGTCATTGTACAATCCATCAGGAGAGGCGCCAAAGAAAAATAATTTATCGGCGACAAACGGGCCGCATTTTTTATCATAATATTCTATTGTAGTTGCAGTCGTTCAATTACCAGTTTTCATTTAGCTTGCCGCGTCGGACGCTAGGAACGCTACTTAAGCTATATGAGTGTAATATGGTTTTGACAAGAGGCGCTAAACTTATTTTTCCGCGCCGTTTACAAACTTTGCTAATCATAGACGCTGTCAGAAGGCACCTTCGCAGTTTGAACCACTCACCACTCTCCGCTTGCAGTATGGTTTCTTTTCTCGACTTTTTGCTTATTACTCGCCTGTAATCAAAAATATATTTTTTTCTTTTTATTATTTAGGGCGGGCGGCAGTTATCCCTTACTATAAGATAGGTTGGCCCTCGTCCGCAACGATGGGCAATATAAAAACAAGCTGGCAATAGAACAACCACAGCTAAAATTATTGGTGGTTCTATCAGGTCCGAGAGAAAGAAAGGCAGACTTATTTTTAAACTTCAGTAATTGTTTTAACAAATTATCAATACTTTATATTTTTAGTCATAAAAATACATGTTTATGCAATGGTAGATAGAAATACCTGCTCTTTTAGTATTTTTAAAAACACTTTTTTGACCTTATCATACACTGCTGTCGTCATGTCCGGATTTTGACATTTTTTTTCATAGTGAGACGTGTCCTTATCGGATATTCATAACCTTCTACAATGACGAATAGTTGCACTTTTTTTGCTGCCTTTTAAATGGACTGATTCCATTTTTTTCAACATCTTTGCTATAAAAATAATCATTCTAATTTGTGTCTAATATAATATTAATAATTACATAAATTATAATAATAATATTATTATTATTAACTATACGAATTTTTAAAGAAATTTTCACTTGTTTTCCTCCTATTATTTAGCCTTCTTGGCCTTCTTCCTTCTTTCTTCTCTTTAGAATGCTCTTTGTACGCTACTAATTTTCTAAGTGTACTTTTGTTTTGTACTTACCAAGTCATTGCCAGCATCAATATCACTGAGTGTATTTTTCTTTAATCTAAAAATAACAATAGTAATTAATATATCAATGTCACGCAAATTTATAAAATATTACGCGTGCTCTATTATATTCTTTACAAAAAGCATATTAACAAACTCAAAAAATTTCGAAAACAATAAGTAATATATCGAAAAAATTGTAGCCACTATCATATATATCATACCTTTTAGCGTCTCTGGCCTTTTTGATGCTGTTCTTTTGGACACTGCTTCGTCTTTTTCTTTTCAAATTGAATTGAGCATTTTTATTTCCCATTTTAGAATATCACTAAAACATCAAGATATTGTTTCAATGATATCAAGTCATTTTTAAAAACAATAAAAATATGTAACGAAAACTAAATCCTCACCAAAGTATCAAGAGGTGTTGATCACGCTCAAAGTATACGAATATTACGAGAGTACCGGGCCGGGAGCGTGCAAAGCAAAGCGATACGTCCACTCTCTGGAAGGCCTTAGCCGGTACTAATTGAAGACACTCCCGGTGTTCACACATAAGAGTGGCAACGTTGCAATTTTGTGTCCTATTTTCATGGTTTTCAATTTTATCATGTAATCGAAGCTATAATTTACTCGTAAAAATTATTATCAGAACACATTTTAAAATTACGGTAAAGCTGTATAGAAAAGAAAGTAACTTACTGCTTACAGTTATTTTACTACTTAACTATAAAAATAACGCCATAAAAGTTATAAATATATTACCTATTTGCAAATAAAAAGAAGAACTGGGCTATCATACGCAAAAATAATTATTCAATTCCGAGAGATTAGCGCGTTCAAACAAACAAACATACTCTCCCGCTTTATATAATAGTATGCCTAGATATAGGTACACTAAGAATTACTTACTAAGTAGGTATAGTAGTTTCTTTAGAAACAAACGTTGAAAACTCGTAAATTTAAGTATTTTTGTGTAAACGCTCAAGCTGGCCTACTCGTTGTGGTAGCGTTTGTCAAGTATCTACAATTGATGACCTGACTTGTTGTATCTATAAAGATACTAGCATCTATTATTCTACATTGACAATTACATTTCATTGACTTTAATGAAGTACTAGAAATTCTCTCATGTGGCACCTGCTAGACCGGTAAATAAGATTCGTAACTAAACCGTCTAAGATAGTACCGAAAAGTTCACTGTTTATTTTCATTTACATATTTTACAGCTCTTTCTAATAAAGTTATGATATTTATATAAGTATACACGTGGCATGTTGGCAATGATTTAGCGAAATCCACCTGTCTTGTACCACTTTGTCATCGGTTTGACGCAAGTACACAACATAAACATAGGTATTGTATATTTCTACATAAAGAAATGCTTGTGTGAAGAAATGATAGAATGCTAGAGGGACTTGTACCCATACTAATATTATAAATGCGAAAGTAACTGTCTGTCTGTCTGATATGCTTTCACGCCTAAACCACTAGATTTAAATAAAATTTGGTTCAGAGATAGACTAGACCTTGGGAACAACATTCCGTGGTAGTAGATGAACGCTGGTTTAAGCATGAATGGGTCGGATCGACCAGGGAAGTACTACCCTCTCATAGAAGGCCGGAGGCCCAATTCCCCCTTTCCTCTGTACTCACCTTCCTCATTCCTTTCCCCTACCCCATTAATTCCCAGCCGCCATAGTGGAAGCCACCATACTAGCAGTTTAAGACAATAGCTTATGGTATGGTGGCCATCACTTCTAGATTCCACTGCCTGCTTACCATCAGGCAGGGTGGAGTCACTTTGGTAGGCTAATATAAAAAAAGACCAATATTCAGTTGTGGTATTGCAGCACTTTATAATGAAACAAATTTTAATGAGTAGAGGTTAAATACGTTGCCATATTTAAAAAGACAATTGTGTTTGTTAGGAACTTTGTCTAACAAGGACTATATACATATCCACAGACACAAATAAGTGTCTCTCGTGTCAATCGAATCGACGACACTACCATGTACCGATAGAGTTAAGGCAACCATTTAAAAGAACCATAAACGATATCTTACCGAGATAGCTCATAATATTTGATAGACCAGGTACGAGCAAACTTAACAGCAGATGTAGGCACATTAAGGTTAAAGAGATATTTCATCTATTAGGCAACTTTCCAAATGCTCGCGGCATCATAGACACTATTGAGATTTTCGTTTCAAGTGCCAAAGTAATATTTATAATACTTTGTTGAAATGTCTTTAATATTTATTTTCAGTTTGTATGTATGACTTAGAGGAAATTTATATTAGACCGGACCGTGCCCGAGGCGTGTCGTGTGCGTGGCCCGGACGAGACGCGGATTTGAAACGTTATACATTTTGTATGAAGCAGTTTATATTACACAGTGCATGATCCGTGTTTCGTCCGTACTACTTCGGACCCATTTACTAACGCACGACGCGGCGCTCAAACATACAATACTCGCCACGGAACGGACACGGACCGGTCTAATATAAATCTTCACTTATGGCGACCGATGGAACACAGAAAACAGCAGTTGTTTCTAATCATCTTCATTCCTGATATTCTTCTACTGGTCATAGGCCTTTGTTAAAGAAAGGAGTTTTCTATAGTCACGATGGTTAGCAGGTGAATTGATGGCAATGGCTAGGTAATATTTCAGTAGTACATTAACTAGTGCTGCCCATTATTTCATTAGTCTCCTCTTATGTCACCTAGAGATAAAGATAGAATGTTTCTATATCCTAGACAGGAGACCACTCTTACATAATATAAGTACTTCAAATTTGATATATTTAATTATTTATTTATTATACTCGTATACTTTATTGTACACCATTATAGTACATAGTGTTAAAACTAGTCTTACAGTAGACAGTACAATGGGCGGCCTTATCGCTAACAGCGATTTCTTCTTGGCAACCTTTGGATAGACATAATGCTTAGGAATTTAGCGGTAGTTGTTGTCGTACTTGAAACATATAATAGTCCAAGTAAATTAATTTAATTTTTTTAAAGGCTCGATGCATAGCGTTGGATGTCTTTAGTCTGGCACAGATTATGCATGCTTTACTTTTAGAATAGGTATTGTAATAACAATTTTTTTATCTACAAAATTAATCATTACAACAAGATTATTTAGTTTTTTGTAACAAACCGGTTAAAATGGTTGTTCTAAACAACGTTATTTTTTACGTCAATAGTCCGATAATAAGGCATACAAAATCAGCACTTTAACAAAAATTATACAAAAAAGTCAGGTAATAAAGCGGTCTGTTGCCGACTTAATGTAATCTGACGAAAGGGAACAGATAACCCAGTAGCCTATTTGTTTTTCTATGATATTGCAAGATTATACCACAGATTACGATAAACAAAGCTGAATTAATCAATAATATGTATTTTTTTTTCGTCATAATCATCATGATCATATCAACAAAAAGGAATCATCTTTTGTTTTCACGAAAGATGATTGTCATTTAATTTCATCCACATTTTTTCTATTTTTTATCAGTGTAATATACCATTAATATCATCAACAAGAATATTATTCTAAACTTGACGCTGGCAGAAATAGCTGACACAATCGTCGGCTCTGTTGCCAAAAAAAAGGAGAAGAAGATATCAGCCAAAAGACGTCCACTGCTGGATCTAGTCCTCCAATTTTCGCCACCGTGGTCGGTCGTTCGCCGCCCTCATCCATCAGTTGTCCGCTACCCTTATAAGGTCGTCGATCCACCTTGTGGTTTCTTTATTTTTTTTTTGGTTTTTTTGTTTCAAGATTAGTACGAATTAGCACATTGTATTAACCAGTATTGAGTTTTCTCTTATAATCGACGCCGGCGATTAATTTTCAAACGCAAATTTAATCACTAACATCAAGTAAGGTTTACACCACGTGTTTAAATCAGTTATTTTCCGTATAGAACAAGCTGTAATTTCACAATCTATGTACGTATTTATACAGTTGGCAAGTCGGGTAATGCTTCAAGGTCAGTAATCGTTACCGTGACCGATTTTTTCAAGACAAATGGACGTTTTTGTATCTTTAATATAATTTATTCTACATAATATTTGATTATCATTACCACTATATCAGAAACTTGTGATTATATGATTTAGTATGGTATAGAAACGCTCTTGGACATCAAAACTTGTATTCGGGTACCTATTAGTTATATGTACTTAACCCTTTTTTTCCTGCAGAGGAAATGCCTATCGATACCACGCGGACTTGGCTCTTCGACGTGGTTATGTGGGGCTCGCACCCAGTAAATGGTGGCCGACCTCTGATGCGTTACAGGAGACTCCGGGAACGCTGGTGTGCTGCTTTTGGGGCCCCCCCCATTACATCACGTCTCGTAAGGAGATGCTTCCCGTGGAGAGCAGACCGAGATATAGTCTTGCTGTCTTCCTGGGATCGCTATACTGATACGGTCAGGCGATCATACCTGACCCTAATGTAGTGCAAGGCGTCACAGACCGTATTGATGGATAAGAACTGAGCGGTCCCAAGAATCAATCAGTCAATAGGTACACATTTTTTGTTTAATAATTACATTTTATCAATTTAATATTTACCAGCTAGCACCAGTTTTCATTTTCGTAAACGTTTCCCTACGACTTACTTTTAAAGTAACGTGATGTTACATAACCTATAACCTTGCTCAAGAACTTGGCTCTCAAACACAAGAATAATTTTCAAAAATGCTTCTGTAGACCCTACAACCTTCCAAGCTTTACGTCTTTATAAATAATTAGCTTTCCGCCTGCTAATACTCCTGTCGCCAGTAGCGTGTTGTTACATATCATGTAATCTTCCTCGAGAACTGGGCTATCATACGCAAAAAGAATTTTCAAACCCGACTGTTAGTTCCAGAGATTACCTTATTTATTTCATATCAATCAGAAGTTTACGTACATTTCTTAAGACTAGCTGCGCCATGCCGCATGCTGCTTCGCCCGCGCGGAAATTGGTAAAACTCGAGAAACGAGCAATTTTCGAAATAAAAAGTAGCTTATGTCGGCTATGTCCGTCTCCGGCACTCAATCTATCTACATACCAATTGTCATCGAAATCGGTTTAGACGTTTAGGCGCTGAGTGGTAACATACACACACGCAAGCACGCACGCACACACACACGCACGCACGCACGCACGCACGCACTCACGCACGCACGCACGCACGCATGCACGCACGCAAGCACGAACGCACGCACGCACGCACGCACACACGCACTCACGCACGCACGCACGCACGAACGCACGCACGTACGCACGCACGCACACGCACACGAATACCTGCTTACTTGCTTTTGTTTTTATTTAAGCAATGTACCTACATACCTATAGGTAGGTATAGTACAGGTAGGTTTTCTGTATTCTGTGGTATAGGTACATAACTTCACGCCTGTCTCCCATTGACGGAATAAGCAGACTATAGAATGCCATTTATTTGCTGCGAATGAACGATGTCTTTTTATTATGTATAAGTAATAATTACCGTAATGGTTTCAGCGGCAACTTCTGGCTGATTATCACTATCCAAGTGGTTAGGTAAGAACCTCATGTGCCGGTACAAGAACCACGTGGAGCGGCCGCCCGAACGAATCTTTGCTTTCTCTCGCCGATACGACGCGAAAATTGAGTTCAACTTCTTTCGTAAATCAGCGATGTCGCAGAGAAACATTCGAGCTAGGTGCGACCATGCTTCATACTTGGCCGTCTGAACGCGGTACAATTCGTTGCTAGTGTCCCACAGTTCCGGCCGCTGCCGGTACTCTTCCATTAAACGTATCGCCGACTCTGTCGTCCAATCGACCTCCGCCATCTTGCCGTCTCACTCAATCACAATGTCAAGGCTAAGCCGCGATTACACCGAACGTTAAGTTTTTCAAAATTCCATCGATATTCGTAAATGTTTTTAAATAACCGAACAGCGAATGTACGTCGAATGCGTTCGTTCGCGCGCGCGGCGAGCGGGTACTGTGGAAGACGCCCCGCGTTCGGCAGCGGTCGTCAACGCTCGGGAGCGCTCGGGCGCTCGCATGGTTGCGCTCGGCTCCGTGCACACTGATACACGACTATGTAAGTATTCGCTTGGTTGCAATTAGTTTCAAATGTACTAGGTAATAGGTACCTATTACGTATATTAAAGGCGCGAACATACACCGCTGTCAGTACGTACGCCCACCTAGCGCCCTGACCACTTTTAACCTTTTCTATTTACTTTAGAAATAAGGAGTTACGTCAACGATATCTTAGAGTGCAGTGCGCGATTTGATCACCAGGTTCCCGAACAAAGGATCGCCATAAAAGATGATTATTTACTTCAATAAGAGGGTGGTAGCTAGCCAGCCAGAACATTATGCCTACTGAGCGATCGTTGCGTATCCCTCTTTTACGACCGGCTTTCCCAGCGGGTGGAAAGGATCAGTATTCTTTCGGCGTCCCTCGTAAAATTTACTACAATAGTTGATCTCCTTTTATACAATTTAAAACAAAATTCCTAAATAAAACCTTTAATACTTACGTAACAAAGAAACTGGGTATAAAACATTGGCTATTTAGAAAGAGCTATTACCGAGCAATAAATCTGCTGGTAGGTCTGAGTAAGTTTGACTATTTTAAGTCGCGGATAGTCCAGCGCACGCTGAGCCGTCGTGCGGCGCTGGCTCCGTTGTGTTGGGAGTAGGGTGTGCCTGCGCGAGGGGTCAAGCCGACTGGTCGCTGTCGCTCCATTCAGCGGCTCTCAATGAGGGGGTGAAGGGTGCGCGAGTGGTTACGCCTCCCGTTGTTGTCGGAGGGCAGGTTGCTCGTTGGGCCGTGATTAAATTAATGAAATTCTATTTTCTCTGAGGACACTGTTAATTTGGTCGTTATTTATGTTTGTAGATAAATTCTGTTTAGTTTGCGCGCGTAATTAAATGCATCATCTTTATTGCAATGATTTTGTTGTGCAATGGGGTCGTTATTAAGTTAGGCGATTGCTTATCGTGAGAAATTCTATCATAACTACAATTATCCCGTGTTCACGAGATGTTTTGGCAATAAATAAGTTTATTTATGTTTGTTTTCATGACTATAAATTTGTTTTAATAGGTACTTGATTTGATTAATCCTGCATAATCCAGTTAAGTAGGTACGAACTAGGAATACTTTTTTCTCATAATCTACGTGAAACACATCAGTAAAATCTAATAATACTTTGTACTTTAGGCGTGATACAATACGTAGGTACTTACTAAAAAAGAAGTAAGTACCTACGTATTGTATTACGCTCGGTAAATAAAACAGCGAAATGAAAAACCCTCAACAAAGAAGTACAATAAAAAATACAATATTGTGCAACTCGTGCGTACGGAAACGTATCTATAATATTATCATATACATTGTCATGTACAGTATGTAGCCAAAATCAATTTCTTTTCATTTAACGATCACAAGTCGCAGTGGAGGGGAGAGGGGAGAGGGGAGGGCGCTGAGTGGAAACAGTAACCGTTGCGGATTTCCGAGCCATTGTCCAAAAGTGTCATAACTTAAAAACAATATGGGAGAACGAAAGATTACGTCAAATGTTTAGTGCTGTACTGTTATCGATGGATTTATCGATTATTTAGTTTTTAAAATATTTTTGTCAATAATAATGATAGTGGATGTTTATTATCGTGTATAAATACAATCACTGATACTTATCAGTAATCTGATAACTAATTACTGTGTCTCCACCCAACTTGTGCACTTACAATGTCTATGGGTATAATTCTATAACTTGTGATAGCTAGAGTTTATTACCCATTAAACCTTCCTTCAATTATGTGACGCGCTTAAGTTTACTGAACAGTGTACTATAGAAAATCGGATTACATAGTTTTAATGGTGACTACAAAACGATGGTTCATGACTGAAGAACAACCAATCAGTAATAGTAAGTGACTTCAAACCCTACATGGGACAAAATTTTGTGTGTTCCATTAAAATTTTGCCTAGTCTGGGTGTACTTTGTGTTCGTTTATTGTATGTTTGGAAGTCCCGCGCGACATAGGGCTTGTTCCCTAGTGCGGCAATTGTCTTTGAAAAAAAGAAAAATAGTAAAATTAATTACTTACTTTTATAATAATAAACAAAATATTATTATGTTTAAGTATATAGTTATACAGTGTGTGGGCCGTGAGGTCTACAATATAAAACAATCCTATCGTATGTGTATCGTAAAAAAAATTCCACCCATTTTGGAGATTTTTATCCAGATCTAGAGTTTTCCAGATTTATAGGTACGCTATAAGTAGGTATACACTATTAGGTATATTTAAAAAAAAACCAAACCAAATGACACTCATTATACCAAGTTTAGGCAAAGGGTTAATATGGAGATACATTAACATGGTTTTTATAATTTTGTTTTCACATAAACGTTTCTTTTAATAATTCATATAAAATATTGAACGCATATATAATAATATGTGTTAAATGTGACATTCTTTATTTCCCCTCAGTATAGGAAACACTTGAGCCAGTGCCAACACGACATTAAGATTTATACGCACCGTTTATTGTAAAATACTGTGTCTTAAACATTACAGTTTGTTTCAGCTATGCTATGGGCTTGTAAGAAAAAGGAATCCATACTTGATTGCTGTTTAAAATATTTCCTAATAATGTAAGCTATAATCTTCTTAGACATGTTTGTTCCATCTTATCAAACATTAGCAGTAGCATGAGCATTAGCGAGCGAGATTGCTTCATTGATTCAAACTTCATATTTTTTTTACAATTACTCCTTTGGGGTTTGATTTCTTACAAAAATAATTAAAATGTGTATAGTAAAGAAAGAAAAAAATTATTTACTTTTCTCAATCTCAGGTTAGTTTAACCTAACTTATTATTTTAAACAAAAAATAGATATTTAATAATTAAAAATAGTAGATACATTTAACATTTTTTTTGCTTTATAAATAGGCGCTTTAGAATTTTAATATAACATTATTATCTTTTATCAAACCGTGATCGATTAAATTTGGACTAAATAATAACAATCTAAAATTGTAAAAATATAACCTTGAATTAGCGTGATGATCTTCTTTGTGCATCTGTATTTAAGGAAGCCGTTTAAAGTCGCCGCCGAAACCGTTGCTAAGTTAAAAAACCGTACAGTCCATGTTTTATTAACATTAACGTCCCGATTAACATCAGAATTTGACTATTACGATCAGGTCCCTGGCCCCCTCATAGTGCACGCAAGTAATTTTCAACATTTGGTGCCCCAATCTGTCACCGTTTGTTCCAATATTTGGTGTTCCAATCTGTCACCGTGGACATTGTCCTCAGGTGTGACGGCGCAGGTGCAACCACGCAGGGGATCGTATATTTGCATAATTTGTTATACAACGACAATCTAATTTCGTTAATCGCCTCGGAACACGAAACTCACAAAAACTTGATATTTTCGATGGAGTGTGCTCGTATTTCGGAATTTGGTCTACATTTTTTTAAACATTTCTGGTATAACGGTTTTCTATGATCACACCTTTTACCACACCCTTTCACACTACACCAAGCTTAGCTTAAGTCGGTAAAGAAATGGTAATTGTGTTTCTTCTGTTCTGTTTTTAACCTTTTAATTTGACTCTTTTGCCACTTACATGCGGTTGGTTCGTTTTATTTTTTTGTATTTTTGTATTTTAACTAACCCACCTGTTCTTCATACTCTATTACTTGTTGTATTGTATAAATTGTATAAACTGGACCTACAACATGCTAAATATGTATATAAAAGACAAGATTGATCTCAATATAACACTAGATATTATTACACAAGAGGCTTTATAAGCCACGTGCTCAAACTCACGTATTTAGACCATTATTTGTTAGGCCTATATTGATTCTCTTCATCTTATCTGGAGGATTATCTTTAAGCTTTTACAAGGACTTGCTCAACTGACGCGGTTAATGTTTACTGAGTTTTACTGAATTAAAGGCGTAGCTTAATACGTAAGACCATTTACGCAAACAATTGGATTTTAAAATTGTGAATTAAGTAATATAATAAGGTACGTACGCTACGTACAAAACCATCATTTCCAGTATTTATTTGTATTATATTCTAATTTACTAGTTTTTAATGTAATGCTGAGAAGTCTTGCATCTGATGGTAAGTGGTAACCAACGTATATGGACCTTGGTGCACTAGTACCAAACACCAGTTAGCTGTCATTCTAGCGTTTTTGTTTACTGCTGCTAGCACGTTGAAAAAGTGATACCTTTTGTCTCCTTTCTTTAATCTCTCTCAAAATATAATTATTTTCAGATATATCCTTATATTACCGATATCGACAAGACCCATTACTACTATCGACATTCGATCAGCGAACATGGACGTGCGACTTATCGCGGAACAGTAAGATTACTCTACAGGGCTGGGGTTCGATCCTGCCTATCTCCGCTGCCAGCCAACAATGAGAAGCATTTGTGACGCGAAATTTACGAGCCACTTTTACGAGTGCAAAATAGGTGGGACCGAGTTTACGATCCACCCGGTATAATAAGGGAGCCGGTATATGCAATGTTTGAAGATAAAACTGAGTTGGTATTAAGCTCTGGTTTGGAGTAAACTAGTAGTGAAGTAAAGTCGCGTTTATTACTCAGTTAAGATTACAAGATAGAGTAATGTTTATATGGCTCCGGTAAGTGCTTCACGAGGATTATCGTTAAAGGAGGCTCTATTATTTATGTGCGGTCTAAACTTAAATGCTGCGTCCCTTATTCGCAAACTAATGAATAGAACAACAATAGTTTACTTAGATATTGGTTCTTACGACCGAATTGTTAAAGGTATTCAGTTTTAATTTGTTTTGAGTTCTAATAATTTAATTGACTTTAAGGATACTCCTCAAAGCGGTATGTATCACATACGTTGCTTCAGTTGTTTTCATCATGGTCCTAACTAACATGGTAACTAAAAGCGACCCTGTTCACAAATTTAGATTATCAGCTAATACAGAGAATTAATCTACATAAAAACGCTATAAAACCATGCACGGGAATCGATTACAATGCCATTAAACCACGGACCACCAACAAAAAGCTTTAAAAGATCCTAAAAACCAAGTATCTCACGCTAACTGTTTGTCTATCCTCACATCTTTCCATATACTACAAAAAAATTAACTTACATTGGGCTAAGCGTGGCACCGACACGGAGCAATTGTAGTAAATGTCGGCGGGGATCCGTATTACTATATTGGCTCATTGTAGCTTGGGAGTCGGACTAATACCAGTCTCTGCGATAACAATGAGCTGGCGATCAATTTATATGGCTCGAAAAATAAGACCAACATTATTGAAGATTTTCTCAATGTATTGATGTTACTTATTTCGATATCTACCTTTTTTCTATGAAAGATACATATATATAAAATATGTATCAGTACTTACTGATACATATTTTAGTACGTATAAAGTACAGATACTTTATACGTACTCGCGAAAAGGAATGAATGGGTGCTGCTGTTATTCCAGGGGTCGAATGGGTACTCAAACTTAGAAAGGGTCAAATCTTTAGGGTCGAATGGGCTCGTGGCCGATTATTCTATGATATTTTGGTAACATTTTTTTCTCTAATCAGACGACGCAATGTGGCCATACTCCTCACAATATTGATCTAAAAATGGTGGCGTGTAGCGGATGAACGTGTCCGCTGGTCAAACTGAAAATGGAGAATGATTTGAATGATCAGCAGTGGACGTCGTCGAATTCCCGTCGAAGTCGAAAAATTTCTTCGTTCATCGTTCAAATTACTTCTGTGTCTCAATGAATCTTTATTCCTTACTAGCTGTTGCCGTCAGCGTGAATGTCGGTTATATCGCATTTTTCATTCAAACTTTCATCCCCTATTTCAATCCGTTCAAGCCATTTTTTATCGATAAAATATAGCCTATTTGTTCTCCAAGGTCTATTCTATCCCTGTATCAAATTTTATTAAAATCGGTTCTGTTGTGTAGGCGTAACAGACAGACAGACAGAGTTACTGTCGCATTTGTAATATTAAGTATGGATTGTACACAGCAGAAATACAATGAACCAATCTTTATTTTTTTAAATATTTTATTCATTTAAAAACTCCACTAAATTCTCCAACTGACACATAATATTATGTATAGCCAGCTGACGTAACCATTATTTTATACATTACTTATCAATCACAACGATATTAAACAGCGACAAGCGTAAAGTAAAAAAAGAAAGCCAAGCACAATAGCCTCGCACGGGATCAAACACAATGCCTCTGTAATAATATTTAATTACATGCTGTACAAAAGTAACAACTGGCAACACTGCCAAGTTCCGCTCCAACTAAACGTGGAATTAGAGATCCGGCAACAAATGTTGGAACCATAAAATTTTATTTACGTAGGGTAACTCTTGTATGTGTTATTATTTAACTTAAATTAATACAGCTGAGTTATTTTGATGATATTTATACAACATAGTCTAAAAGGAAATCGTTGGAAGGAGTCTGTCTGTTTAAACGCGTTAACTTCGAAAACCACTCTATGGATTTGGATATGGTTTTTACTGTTATTTTGTAAATGTCTCGAAGAAGTTTCAATTAGATATTACAATAACCTATTACCTATAGGAACAAGCGAAAAACAACAACAACTTTTAGTACCGATGCAAAACAAAACGGGGTTTTAGTTTTATACACCAATATCTAAATTACGAACGCTGCTTTTGGGCAGCAAAAGAAAATGAAAGAACAATACCATATATATCAATGATATTCTATTTAACAGATATGTTATACACTCACAAAACAACAGAAAAAAGTGTTCCGCACAGTACCCGTTGCACACATAGACCTTTTTCATTCATTTCACATTTCACTACATGTCAAAATGATAGAAAAGGATGACTTGAGAAAACAAATATGAAAAAAAGTGACAGCTAGTGTTGTCAATTGCGTATGAATTTGAACAAACATTACTCTAGTTACCAATCACCGCATGCTGTATCATAGACTAACAAAGAAGAGAAGGTACAAAATTTGTTCCGCAGTTTCTACCTATAACAACTACTAAAGGTAGAAAAATAAAACATGTGAAAGAAAATAAATATTTATTTACAGAAAAATTAAAACATTTTTAATAAAAACTGTGATAGGCATAATTACAAGCTTTTTTGTACGTAACTATATTTATAACGGGTGGAATCATGCAACTCAATTTTCGGCCGATTGAACTGAAACTTTTTACACATCTTATGGTCTGTTGACAATGCAATTATATATAATTAATATTATTTAAATCTAAAATAGCGAACCTAATATGGGTTACATTCTGTAACCCAAATTTTAAAATACGATAAACTAGATATCGGAAACGGTTATAATGTACCATTTCTGTCTTAGTGTCTTATCTTAGTTTATCCTTAATTTAAAATATTTAAGGTAGTAGATCCTAGCTATTACGGTCGTAGATAGAACTGCGAAGAACGATGACTTTTCTGCCTACGATTTTCGCATCTGTATTTTTATTCTATGTCCGGGATGCACGCGTCCTTGTCACACGCACCACAAAAATGTATTTTCCATTTCTTTCTTTTTTCTAACCTCCAAATATTCGAATTATTAGGAAAATAATTGAAATATGTTATTAAATCAAAGAGTATTGCGTACTTACATATGGTATGAGATTCCTTGTGTTTTATTTAATTTTGTATCATAATTGGTGCACTTACGGAACACACAAGATGGCATTTTTTAATTTGAAAATTGCATCAATAGTGTACCTACTCCCTGCTGTGCGTAACGCAGACTAAAGACAATACGTCCCAATTAGGACGTTTTCAGGTCTTCACGATTACGCGTTCATAACATATCTGTTAAATAGAATATCATTGATATATATATAAAATGGCAACAAGCTCGCCTCTGTTTTATGGGACCTAAAATATGAAAAAAAATTCGAAAAGTTGTTGGATCTGCCTTCCCCTTCGGGCATAAAAGGCGTGCAGCTATGTATATATAAGAAAAGTCAGAATAGCGTTTCAAATTCGAGTCTATTTTTAAAAGTATTCCATGATTGCTTTCTCTTTTCTATTATATTAAGTGCAACACCAGTTTCGGTTAGTACTTCTATACAAATACTAACTTCTGACATTTTCTTCAGGCTAAGATATTTACCGTACTTACTTTATATTTAATCTCTTTGTCTTCAGGCTATTTTCATATTTATAAATGTCATTAGCGTGATCTAACTTTATATTTTGATTAAAGACTATTATCTACATCGTACGGAACCTACACATTTGTATAAGTTACACGCTTGCCGTGATATTTATATTCGTACTGTATGTATATTAATGTTTTTGTGTAAATTTCGTTGCTATTTACATATTGTACCGTTTTACTGATGTTGCTTTTTTCTTTGTTACAAATTTGTACTTTTCAAACTGTTAAAGAATATACAACAATATTTTTGTTTGACAGCACTTATATTTTACGTAATGTAAAAAGTTAATAAACGAATATTAAATTTATATTTTGTATATTTTGAACAGTTTTACATAAAATATTTTAGGGGTTTATTCATGTGTTCATTGAATATTAAGGAAAAAACAAATTGCTCACAGACTTTGAAAAAGCCAGGGGTTCAGCGAAGCCTCAACAAACTTTACAACTTTCGTAAACTTAGTGAAGTATTTTAAATCCTTCCCTTATTAGGATAGTTTGAAATTTCACGTGTCAACTGTTTATAGATTTTAAAGTCGTCGACCTATTAATTGTTCTTACATAAATACATGCGCATGTTTTAGTGAAAGATTATTTTATTGGAAAAGTAGGTATGTATTCTTTTAAAAATTACATAATCCTTTTTTATTATATAAGAAGACGTGGGCAGACCCCTCACAAGGTACACCGACGACCTTTTAAGGGTGGCGGACAACCGATGGATGAGGGCGGCTCGCAACCGGCCAGAGTGGCGAAAATTGGGGGACATACGCCATGTCCAGCAGTAGACTTCTTTTAACTGATATAATAATAATAATATTCTACCACATTCACACAGCACCATCTAGTACCAAATTAAGCAATTATATTTGCTTGTGTTATGCGTACTAAACAACTAATATACTACCTAAATACACCTGATAGTAAGTGGTAACTGTCGCTTACGGACCTTTGCAATGTCAGGGGTTAAGCGATAAATATGGTTGTACAATGGCGTTACAGTAAAATTAAGTTATAACATATTCTACCACATAATGACGTTCAAATATATTTAGTTGTGTCCATATTTGTTTATTATTATATATACATATAATAAAATTGGAGTGTCTGTTTGTAATATTGAAATAACCGTTTTTTACTACATGTATATATATACTGTACATACACCAAAATATTTTTTTTACAATTTTTGTCTGTCTGTCTGTCTGTTTGTTCCGGCTAATCTCTGAAATGGCTAGACCGATTTTAACGGGACTTTTATTGGCAGGTAGCTGATGTAATAAGGAGTAACTTAGGCTACATTTATTTAAAAAAAAATCTTTTATTTTAGAAAAATAAAGTAATGTTGATCGACTGTTAGGCGGAATGAAGTTCGCCGGGTCAGTTAGTATCTAATAATAAACACTATAATGCTGTCTTTAAACCTTGTTTTAAGAAGGATATGTCATAGATATTTTTCATAGATTTATAACCAATCAAAATAAGCCAGAAGTACCAGCAAATATAATAAGCTAATGCATATAGTCAGCAAATGGTCGCTTACAGACAATAATCCACTTAAGGCCTCGTAGTCTAGGCGCAGCTCAGACGCCCATCATAGGCTTCACTTTAATTATGCATTTTGCGTTTATATGCGCTTAGTATTAATGCTTACGTAATTACCTTATAAATTGCTGAAGCCTGAAGAATGGTATTAGAGAATTCTCTACTCGTAATACTAATCTATCCTATTAATATTATAAAAGCGAAAGTTTGTGTGTGTGTGTGTGTGTGTGTGTGTGTGTGTGTGTGTGTGTGTGTTGTTTGTATTTTGCTATATATATAAGCGAAAGATCACTCACTCATCACGAAATCTCAGAAACTACTGGTGATAGAAGTCTCAAATTTTGCATGGGATTCCTTTTAGAACGTAGGTGCTCACTATGACGGGATTTAGCGAAATTCATCCCCTAAGGGGGTAGAAAATTGTGGCAAAGCTTAAATGAAATTTCTATAGTGATTATGATAATAGGGTTACCAAATTACTAGAAATTACTCATTATTTAAAAAAAACTGAAATTAAGTTAATTATTTTTTTAAACAACACACACAAGGTTGAAGTATGTATGAAAAAAAATTATGTTTAAAGCGATCGACCTTTTGAATTGAAAAAGAAATCATTGGATTGGCAGAAGGCGAGATTGTGTATTTGGCTAGTACAGGGGGTGTTCCTTCTCTGTCATAGTGGCTACGCAGGCGAAGGGCTGAATTTCTTAAGTCAATAAACGAAGTTGCGTAGTATTAACTTTTAGCTAAATTACATCTTAAAGTCCCCAACAGGTCAAATAAGGTTTATTCCGCCTTTACGCATACCGAATGTTTATTTTTATATTAGTTTACCAAAGTGACTCCACTCTGCCTAATGGTAAGCAGTCAGTGGAATCCAGAAGTGGCGGACACCATTCCAAAAGCCAAACTACTGGTATGGTGGCCTCCAATATGGCGGCTTAGTGGGATGTTTTTTCACGCCCCCCGCTTAAAAGACCCAGAGTCAAAGTTAGATGGGAACACACAATTCTCAACTAACAGACAAAACTGCTGCATAGTGCGAGCAAGCAGAACATTTAATAAACTGTGTTGTGTAAATATATTAGTTAACAAATGTTATTATAGTATTTATGATTTTTTAAAGATAATATTAATTTCCTTCACTAAAAATTTACTAATTTATTGTTATTGTTATTACCTACCTACCAATTTATATTAATTTATGACATATGATATTTTTATTGTTAATATTTAAGGATTACTATTATATTAATTTTGTTTTATTAAATAATTAATAACTTAATTTATTCAAGTTAGGTAAGCATGAAATTTTATAAACTTATTGTAAAATGTTTGTATGCCTTGTATGTAAGCAAAACATAGCGCACTATTTTATGATCTCAAGACCTTTGTTATGTACATACACCTACCTATGTTAATAAATAAAATTTCTGATTTCTGATTTCTGTGTAAGCAATATGATATCGATCTCTTCACAGTCTGTCCAAGAAGTTTGCTAAGCCAAGACTTGTTTTTTAAAAATCAATAAATAACTAATTTATTTTTCCAATTTGCTCCCTCATGCTACTTACATCCTATTAATATTATAGATGCAAAAGTTTATATGTATGTATGTGCGTGTTTGTTACCACTCAGCGCCTAAACAGCTTAACCGATTTCGATGAAAATTGGTATGTAGATAGATTCGGTGCTGGAGACGAACATATACTACATTTTATCCCGAAAGTCTGGTCCCCGAGAGATACAACAAAACATACTGTACGTGCGGACGAAGCAGTGGGGCGCTGCTAGAGTCAAATAAATTGTTGAGTTGAGTTGAATTGTAATTGGTTTAATATACCTTACTATCAATAAAATTAAATAATGTTTTTATAATGTAGCTGTAAGTCTTTCATGTAATAAATAAATGATCATTATCATCATAAGAAGAAAGACGTTCACTGCTGGACATAGGCTTTCCCCAATTTTCGCCACCGTGGCCGTTCGTTAGCCACCCTCAACCATCGGTTGCTCGCTTGTTTGCTTAAAATTGATAATAAAACAAGCTTTATTATTTTAAAGTCACGAGGTTATACGAGCGTTCACAGATAACATAAGAGTGGCACCGTCGCAATTGAGTTTCATATATCCGTGGTTTTCAATTTTTATAATATTCTGAGCTATATTTGAACACTTTTAGAATTATGTTTAAAGCTGTATAAAATCATAATGATTACAGTTAATTTACTATGAAAATAAAGCCATGCAAGTTTCCAATGTATTATTTGCATATAAATAATAATATATTGCATTTGACTGGCCTGTTGGTCAAGTGGTTAGTAACCCTGACTGCTAGGCCGGAGGTCGTGGGTTCGATTCCCACCCAGGACAAACCTTTGTGTGATGAGCATGATTGTTTGTTCTGTGTCTGGGTGTAATTTGTCTATAATATGTATGTATTTACAAAGGAAAAACAGTATTTAAGTAGTATATCAGTTGTTTAGTACCCATAATACAAGCAAATATAATTGCTTAATTTGGGGCAAAATGGCGCTGTGTGCATGTGGTAGAATATTATTATTATTATTATTATTAAATAGAACTGTAAGCATACTTACTTTTTTACAGCTTTCAGGTAATTCTAAAAAGTGTTCTAAATATGACTCTAAATTTCGACGTTGCCTCTCTTATGTGTGAACGCTCTTAAGTCACGAATTTAGAGGTTACAATCATACCTAAATCTTGTCTAACTATCATTGTGTAAACTCATTAGTACTAAGTTTTTTATGGCTATACCTCAAGGTTAATAAACACCTGGCACGAACCACCCGAGAACTTTCTCGAAGGTCTTCAAAATAACTGCAGTATATCATTATAGGATGTAAAATAGGCCATTTTTAATTAAACTCCGGGTATAATAAATTACTGCAACTAATTACCTCGTGCGAGAAATATTTCGATGAGAAATATGTAATTTATTGTTAATTAGTGCTCATTAGTTTTTTTCTGTTAAAATCAACATATTTCTACTTTAGCACAAGATATTGCATTTATATTTAGTTATTTACAAATGAAGGCCACTTTAGAAAATAATCCTTGTTTAACGAGGACATTAAAAACAAAGGAAATTCAAATATAGGTCACAATACGAAAACGGAGGCAGTAAAACAATTTAAATTATGGTAAGTCTGTTCTACGACAATTATTGTAAGGAAACCTAAACTTTATGGCACTAAAGATGCCAGAGATCGAAGTATTCTGCCATAATGAGTTGTCCCTGCCATGAAGATAGAACGTCAGATATCTAAACTGTATATATTTAATTTTCAGGGTGAATATCAGGGGCACTGTTCATTTCATACAAAATACTGTCACCGACTGATGAGAACCTTAAGTAGCAAATTACATCAATTAGCAACATCCCAAATAAGCATAAAATCAAACTTATTGTACGTAACAATAAAATTTGGAGCTGCTACCAAATATGCAACAGTTTTTATGTCTGTTACTAAGCGTAGAGGTGGAGGGAGGACCGTGCGCGAGCGCCGCTTCAAAATATTGACTCAATGTTTTAACGAGCTATTACGATGCCACTTTTGACATGCCCCTGTAAAATTTCGTATGGCGTTTATAAACACGCGTATTTTAACATTATTGGAAAGAAAGCAGCGATTGTTCTGTATGAACAACTGTGGAAAATTTTTAACTGCAACGTATAATATAATTTAGTAATAACACTTGTTCATCCAAATGTACAGGTCTGTTCATGCTAGCCTAGTAAATAATTACAACAATGGCGTTTTTAATCGACAACAAGATTAACGCGCCATGAATGCAATGTTCCAGTACATGTTCCTCTAAAACAGCGAAATAGCTTATTAAAGTCCAAGCTTAGTATGTAGTTTACTGAAACAAGGAACTCTCTGCCAAGGTTTTCTCTTACAACATGAAATTCTCCAGGAGAGGAATTAAAAAGAACGGAATATGCGATGACTTTGATATTAAACATCGATAAGATTTCGAACTATTTATCGACTAGTCGGTAGTAGTGTAAAGTAATGTTTCTGAAGAATTCCGCCGTATACGCTCATTACAAAAACTTCCAACAAATGATAGATATTCCAGATATGATATTAATTGCCGACGTCGCTTTGATTGAGCCGTGGAGTCTGGTCGAGCGTGTAAACATAAAAAACGAGCCGGTCATGGTGTAGATTATTGTATAACTAGGTTGTAAGGCATAGTACACGATATTTCAAGATTTTTCCGTCAGTAAAATGATTTTGATTTTTGAGGTCAAAATATCTCCTAAATTTTTTAATTAAAGAATGGTCTTATTTGTAGTTGATTAGTATTGTAGCTATAGGTACCTACGTTTTAGAAGGTCCTAGAAATCTGACCTACAATCATCAGTCTCAGCAATTATGTCTATGATGCTTCAAGGTCGTATAAGTCACAGTTGTTATAATATTTGTACGTATCAGGTGGGTAAATATGTATAAATTATGTTTATCTTCACAGAAATAAAGAAAACACTAAACTTGTTTACGAAATTATCGACACTGCCAACTGTTTTGATCTAGGAACCATGAATGAAGGTGACTTACGAAACAATTTAATATAAATTGAATAATTTATATTCATTTAGCAAATTTGAAATCAAAAAGGATGAGACGCGGATGACGTTTTTTCTTTGTCGTTGCAAAATCAATTTCCTGATGTGACAAATTTTTGAATATTATCCATTTTTTTAGTTTAATCCGACTTTTTTTGTTTTGTACACGAAAAACAGATATAAGTTAACGATTTGATAACACGGGATACATTAATGATTAATTCATAATTGTGATAAAAATATCTGTGTCACTTCCAAGTAATGTGATAGATTGTTTCCTGACATCTTAAAATCAAACTGATGAATAATAATTCAGATCTAGAACGACACTATGCGAGACTAAAATGTCTTTATAAAAATCCCTTTGAAATGGAACATAGTCTTTAAAAGGCTTCATATTTGTGTCACTCAAATTAAAACTGGGGCTCTTTACCAGCTCATGATATTCTTATAATTTTGTACGTATTTTAGGCAGAGTATGAAAAAGCATATTCTTAGAATAGAGCCTCTTATTATAAGAATATATGCTTTTTCATACTTTACATACCATACATGTAATTTGTTTTGTGAGATTTTCTTAGACGCCGCTGACTGTTTATGATTAGGTACAGTGTGATAAATTTATAGTAAAACGCCAAGTTTTGATTAGACGTTAGATGTCTTTAGCCTAGAATTAAATTGTCAGAGGGCCTAGACATGAGACATAGATTTCTATTCTATTCATAGAATAGATTCAAAATTCATTATTTTATGTCAATCTCATACCACTTGAATCTCTCAGAAATCTATGCCACTTGTCTAGGACCTCAGAGGCCCTAGACAAGTGTCAAAGTTTTCTATTCTATTCATAGAATAGATAAAAAAATGTATGAGATTGACATATTCGTTGGCGTTAGCTTATGTCAATCCAATACATTTTTTAATCTATTCTATGAATAGAATAGAAATCTTTGCCACTTGTCTAGGGCCTCTGGGCTTCTTTCTATCGTTCCTCAAGTGTGCACTACGCCTGACGATGGGGCTTATGGTTCTAATAACAAATTACATCGGTTAACAAGAGAAACGAAACAAATGAGTCATGTTCAGTGCAATTATGTTATTTGCAATAATGCAATTATTTTCCGTTACCGACGTTCTAGGAACGGACAATGATAGCATGTTTTATATTAAAAAAATAGGCGTTTTAATCAAAGCATTTTTTTTACAAATATTACACAAATTGACTCAATTTTAGGTCGGCTTAGGACAAATTTTAAAGGTTACAAACATAAACGAAGATAAAAAAGACATTGAGCATATCTTCTTAAGAAATCACACCTTAAAAGTCAATAACAATAACCGTTTTATCAGATTGTTATTATGTTCTTATTTTAAACAGACGTTTTTCAGTGCTTGTAAAGCATACGCTGCAGATAAAAGCTCTGTGACAGACTGCATGACAAGTGGTGACTGCTCTTTATGGATTTACAATGCTGAGACTGAACAAAGCCTATGCTTTTTTTAAACGACAACTCCCGCACTAGAACAAGCTCTGTGCCACGGAGTACTTTACAAACATACAATTAACAAAGCACACATCGCAACAAATTTTTATGGATCACACAAAGTTTTGGTTTTGAGGATCGAATCCTACAACCTCAAATTCAAATTAAATTCAAATTCAAATTATTTATTTGCGTCATACAGGTATAAAGTTGTTGTACAATAATTATTTCTTGAACCTCTGTAAACTACCATTTCTGGTGTGCAAATTTTTAGTAGGTATTATAAAGTCATATTATAACGTACATAATTAACTAATGATAAAGCAATACAATTTATATTTCATTATTAAATAGCTATAGGCTTTTATTATTTATTAGTCAATAATATAATTCATTTAATTTGTATGTCAGTTAAAAAATCGTTTACAGAGTAGTATGTCCTTTCTAATAAATATGTCCTAAGTGTGCATTTAAATATATTAATATCATTTATTTTTCTAATGTCATTTGGAATCCTATTATATAATCTTGGAGCCATGGCTAGAACACTTTTATTGTATAATGCTGTAGTATGAGAAGGCATATGTATTTTATTACAATGTCTTTTGCTAGATAAATTTTCAAACACTAATGGATGTGATTTAACAAAAATGGCTGACTCATAGATGTAAAGTGATGGTAGGGTTAATATTTTTAACTTTTTAAAATGTGGTCTGCAGCTATCAGGTAGTCGTAACTTACAGATCGCACTGACACATTTTTTCTGTGCTTTGAAAACTTCTTCTCTTTCAACAGAATTCCCCAAAATATAATGCCATACCTCAGTGCTGCTGAAACATAAGCATTGTAAGCAGTCAATACCACATTTTGATTTACGACCTTAGCTAACATAAATAAAGCATAAGAGAACTTGCTAACTTTTTTACATAATTGATCGGTATGTGTTCGCCACGACATGTCATTATTGATCCATGGGCCTAAGAATTTCTGAGTATTACTTTCACTAATTTGCTGAGCTGCATAACTAATATTTAAATCAAAAGTTTTTGCCCTTTGTTTGTATTGTACTAGTTTGGTTTTTTCTAAGTTTATTTTTAAATTATTACTGTTAAGCCATTCGATTACATTTTTAATTGATTTATTAATGTCATTTTCATAATTTGTAATGTCACTGTTTTTAGACCTCGTGCACAGCAGTCGCTTGCGCTCCCACTACGCCAAGGAGGAAGTCGAATTCGAAGACTTTCTGTAATATTTGTGTGAATTTCATAAATTCTTACCAAATTTTAGCTCTGATGCTTCTGATGTCCTTGAGTATCACCATTAAGTCTGCCATTGCCTCATTTACTACCGTAAAAAACGTAAATATTAGTTTTTACTTTAATAGTGTTTTAGTTTTTCATTTCAAAGTTTATGAGGTTATGTTTTTGTCTTCACTAAATGTTGTCAGTGAGTAAACCATTGTACAAAAAACTGTTTATGTTTTTCTTTAGCAAATGTGTTAATGAATGAAAACTACAAAATAGGTACTGTTAAACCTTTTAGCGTTCAAGGCCTGAGCCTAATAACGGTTGCTGTAGGATAGGTCCAGGATAATTTAAAACAATTCTAGAATTTCCTACTGACAGCACCACACCCACTGTTTTGGCAACTTTTCTTATAATCTTTAGTTCCAAGCAGGAAACTGATTATTAAAACGTTATTAGGTTATACTTATTACTCGGTAAAACCAGCTCTTTGTCAAAATTTTGTTCTCAGAATGAAATCCAGGAGCGCTGTTTAGTTCTCATACAAATATTTTTTCAGACTTTGTTCTCATTAAATATAAAAATATTTTTGAAAATATTATATTTTTTAATATAAATTGATGATGCCGGTTGTTTTGATTTTCGAGCCTAAATTGTACGTATGTGTGGTGGATAATTAGGTAGGTACATAGTAGCAAGTAACTTTGTTTACTTCAAAACATGTTTTCGTAAATCTGCGCGCTGTTACGTGTACAATTAATGAGTGGCCTTATTTAGCCGATACGTGGAACAAGAATACCTATACTGGTACCAGTGACTCAATTAACCTTCCTTCCTACATTTTGTTATATCATTTGTTTGTTACAAACCTATTTACTTCTTCGATCGGCAAACTACGCAACGTGTTCTGGTTCAAACTACTTTAAAGGGCTGCAAGATTTCCCCGGATCTGTCCTAGCTTAGAGAGAATCCGGCGAGCGTCCAGGCGGGACTTCATTTGTAGTCCGGGTTTAAAATTAGGCCACTAGCGACACATACTCTGTGTCCACACTCTACTCTGCTTTTAACATTTTTTTATTATACGGACTATGTTTAAAAAGCCGTTGACATGTCAGGGTTCTGGGCTCTTAAATCAGGGGATTTCACGCCTGGTTGCCAAATTTTAGAGATGGCAACCGTTTAGTGCCTTGGTAACGCACACTGGACAAGTTCACGGCCAGTTCGCGTTATTAGAACACGTTTACTAAAGATACTTTGAGATCTCCTCCATAGACTCATCTGATATTAGGGCTATTAGGTAATCTCTGATCGAGAATCGAGCCGAGTAAGGTGCGGATTTAGTAGATTCACCGCAAGGAGTTTCTTTGTTTAGGCATCAGGATTGCAAATTTATATGTACTACTTCTTACTACCTACATATTTCCCTAAACGTATAACTACTATTGTTGTAACTATTGTTTCTCTTATGTCTTCAGCATTTTAAATATTTCTTCCGTATCTATGTAATACGTTACTCAATAGTCACGGACGTGTTGTAACTTCGTCCGGAACAGAGACGTTCTAACCATTAGCACCGAGGAGTGCGCACGCAGAACTGACGGGAAGCGCACACTCGTCAATGTGTGTTACTTATTAACACTACTGTGATAGTTTATAAGTTATTAGTGTGTGAAAAAACACAATCAATAAACGTACTGTCACGAGTTTAGCGAAGTCACTTAAAGCGGTCTACGTAACCTGAAATCACTTACGTGCTTATTATCATTAAAGCAATATAATTTCAATATTTTTTTTATAATCGATATATACATTGATATCTATGTATATATCGATTATAAAAAAAATATTGAAGCAAAAATTTAGCAGCTTACCTATCAAGACCTGAATCACAGACCTTAAAAGCGTCAGGCTAGGCTGTACCTACACTCTCGGCACTGTTTGCTTGTTAGAAAACAGGAAAACATTGCATTTGTAGCCTGAGGCATCACTTAGGATTACTTCTAGTAGTAGTAATATTTTGTAATAATTACTTTGTATGGTTCTTTGGTTGCGTTGATGTATTAAAATTGTAACTTATACAAAAAACTGTAATTATCTAGCGAATTAAAAGAGTGGCATCAGTTGCTTGCCAGTTCTTTTCACAGCTGAACTGGCTGTAGGTTAATTAGCTGACTTCATGTAGTTTTTCATTTTCATGAGCATCATACTTTATGATCAAAATGAAATAAATCTTTGAGTTTTAGATGGTAGTAGATCCACGCTGGTTTCAGCATGAATGGGCCGGATCGTCCGGGGAAGTACTACCCTCTCATAGAAGATCGACTTAAGAGTAGTAGTATCCGTACTACTGCGTTTCGTTCGGTGAGTGAGAGTGCCGGAGGCCCAATTTCCCCCCTATCCTCTTTCCTCACCTCCCTCATTCCCTTCCTCTAACCCCATTCCCAGCCGCCATAGTGGAGGCCACTATACCAGCAGTTTAAGACGATAGCTTTTGGTATGGTGGCCACCACTTCTGGATTCCACTGACTGCTTACCATCAGGCGGGGTGGAGTCACTTTGGTAGGCTAACATAAAAAAAAAAAAAAAAGTTTGAGTTTCTTTAGTTGTGACCTAAGAAAAGATAATTGAAAGCAGCTCAGTACTGAACAAATTAAAGCTAATTAAGGGAGAATTAATACCAGACGCGGACCTTGTTTAGTTGAAATATTGATGATATTGATAAAATAAAACGTTATGAATTGATGTGTATACTTTAGGTTATTTTATTGCCTATTGCATTATGTTTGTCTGTATGGTAATGTGGGTCTCAATATACGTGTATGGATTACTCATATTCACATTCATTCTTTAGTACATACCGCATATCATATAGGAGAACTTTCGAGATTCATTCAGAGAGTTCCATTGTGATTAGTTCGGAGCTATCAAAGCCTGCATTGATCTCATTGAACGACTGATAAGTCCGGCTACACGTAAGTATAGTTCAGTAGATCGATACTCATCACTATGGCTTGTCTGTGCATAAATTATAGGTCAGACACGTGTGCTAAACGAATTATTTTATGTTGGGAGTCGGCAAGCATATTTAATAATATAATATTTTTATCTAAAGGTACATATTAGCTTTGCTTCTCGCTAAATTTTACTTGACATAGTCAAATTAGAATAAAGCTTTGAACTAAACCTTTTCTGGGTCCATTCCATTTACTTATCTACGTTGACATATATAAGTTCACGCCTTTTTTTATCCCTGAAGGGGTAGGCAGAGGTGTTTAACCACCCACTTTTTTATTTTATTTTAAGTCCCATGTAACAGGGGGCGAGCCTGTTGCCACTTAGCAGGCACAATTCCAAACTCCATCCAGACGCCAGGCTAATAAAGGTACTGAGAGTTTGCCGACAGTGAAACCCAATATGACTTTACACGACCCAGGAATTGAACCCAAAACATCTACTTGGTAATCCGTACACAGTACTACCGAACTCTGTGGTTCGTTCAATCGTGAATAAAAATATGAATTTAGTGGTTTTAGAGCGATAAATCAAACTAAGATTCTATATACATATATCTATAGATTCCAAGTATAATATTGTTTTAACCATTAGTTGTACATCTTGTAAGGGGTCTGCTCACGCTAAGTCGTTCGGGTCGTGGTTGTCACTCCAAAACTTTCTGTATCTACATTCCATCGTTGAATTTTTAGAACAAAAAGAAGTTCTACAAATGTACTACGTGAATTTAACACTCACTTTTAAACGACTCATTTATTACTTTTCTAAAATCTTTTCATCAGTTTTCTCTCATTGTAAAATCTTTCTCTCTTCAAAAACCAGCAACGTGGTCTCTGTTACACTCAGTATCAGCCATAGCAACACGTAAAGACATCGTGCGTTAAATCACAGGCATCCGACGGACATACCTTAATTGTTTGCCGTCCACTCTATTTGAGATTTCACTTGCAGCAGTTTACAAAACATCGTCCGTACGTCCGTTGGGAAAAATTCTCACGGAATATGTACTTGCTGACGTCATCCATACGTCACAAAAGCGGAAAAGAGAAGGAAAACTTCTACTGTCAACCAGCCAATATGCTCCTGTGCTGACGTCAAAAAACACTACTAAACTTGTTTTCGAATGTTTTGGAAATTGAGCCTTAAACAGGCACAGGAAAGGCTAACTGACAGCCATGTTGTAAACTGCCATTGAAGCTTCACATAGAGAAATCTCAACAGTCAAATTTGATGATCTGTCTTGAAACCTATTAATAGTAATAAAACATACTCAAACCAGAAGATAATGTCTGTTAAGTTGCCTATAATCCTGCAAAAAGCTGTCAATCTTTCTTAGCCATGCTAGAAGTATTTATAACTACATGGATATAATAATAATATCACCACAATTACACAGAACGCAACGCTATGTAGACCCAAAGTAAGCATATTATATGCTTGTGTTATGGGATCTAGAATGCGGATGTACATACTTAAATACTTTTTTTCAAAGACATTTATTCATTTAGGTTAATTGAATTAACACTTATGAACATTAAAATTACAAAATGTCAGCCAATTAACCTACAGCCTGTTCGCTGACGTAGAGTATGGCAATTAAGTGTTAGTCTGTTATTAATTTAAAATATAGTACTTACAATATGTTTTGAACCCTCAGAAGTGGAAGTTAAGTAAGTAATTTCAATCATCTCTTGGTTGTTGTAAATATCTCCTTTGAGTAAAATGGAATAATGCATTTAATTATTCTAAGTTATTGGGGTTGATACTAACAACTTCTAACGGCTTCTATGTAAAATTGAAAGTATTTACATCATCTGTCGGACAAAAAACGTTTTGTATGATGCAACTGCGCGCAATTTACTGATCATTAGAAAGTTCATTTGAACATGTAAGTTGCATATCATTCAAAATTTAATGAGTTTATTCTACTTTAATAGTTGTGTGGTCTTCAGCCTTTAATATAAAATCAAACCATATCTTTCGTTGGATATTGTTAAAAGTGAGTAGGTACCAAGAAACTTCCAAAGAACCTTCTTAGTAAATGTCTCCTTACTCTGAAGAATAATAATAAATCATTTATTTCAGGCATCTAAGGCCCATAACATGCCAATACATACATAAGAAAAATTATAAACTAATACATATTTTATATAAACTAAAACTAAATAACATGAATTATTTCGGCGTCATATTTCGCTGCGCGGTGTTGTGTAGCCTACCACGAAAACGTCGATATACAACACCTTTCGGCCAAAACTCTTGTTGAAGACAAGTTTCGAGATATTGCGTCGGCACTCGAACCACAAACGATTTAAAATTCGTGTTGTGACGCGACTCCAACCTCTCGACTCTTAGAGTGCAATTGGTCTTGGTTCGCACGTACTGTACGATCTCCTCTTCCATCATACTGTGGTGCAGCCGGGACAAGTACAGCAACGTTGTTGGGACTGCGGGACGTAGTAACATATTAGGTCCTGCTAGTCCGGTACCGCACTGGTTACGACAAGTGGGCTTCCTCTTCTTCTTCTCCACCTTTATGAAGCCGTCCTTGTCGCACTTGCCCTCCTCTTGAGCCCTCTGTTGTATGATCTTAGTGTGCTCACAGTTTCCCAAGTAAGTAACCTATTCGCCATGTGTGGTAATCGTCAATAAAACACTTTGGAGGAGTATTCTCAAAATGTTTTCTCTGGTTTTTGTTTTCTGTTTTCCTTTCCGATGCAAAATTAGAGGCATATTTTTAACTTCGTACTTTCTAAATGTTTTCAGTATATTATGTGCTGGATTGATTAATTGTGTGATGAGACGTGTGTCTAGGTAATCGTAAACACTTGCCATAATGTAGGTTCTAATCTTGTTTACCACATCAGTTGTACAAAAAGGAAAATAGTATGCTTTGTATTATGTGTCTTAGTGAGTGTACATTGTAATGACATGATGGGATTAACATAACCTTATCTTTAAGTTAAAAACAAAATCAAAACAGCGATACTTTCAGTTCCTTTAGCTCCACCTATTTGCAAAGTAAAGTAAAATTTTAACAACTTTTCACTTTAAATTTCAATGTTGCTAATAATAATAATTTTGCTCATATCAATTTTGTCTTTGTAAACTTAGTTACATGAAAATGTATATTATTTTCCACCTTTGATCTTAATAATGATGTAATTTGGCTACTTCTTACATCTACCTATATTCCTTATTACAATGGAATAGAATTCAAAATTCTGTAGTTAAAATCCGTTACGGCAAAAACCTTGGACTTTAAAGTATACAAGATAAGGTTTAATTTTGAGTTGGATGATAACCTGGCTGTTTACAAACAAACACATTATTCAATATATTAAGGACACTGACTGATATATTTGGGCTTACAAAAAACATGTTTTCAATAGAAAACGTGACCATAGGTGGTACACGATAATTTTAAGCAAAAATATTGATTTTACTCAAAGATGTAAACAAAGGTATGACTGTAACTAATTAGCAATTATAATTAGATATATACTGTGTTATTGCTATTAGTTACGTGTAAATATAATTACGCATTACCTGAGATAATGGCATCGACAGTGGACATCATAGTTAACGAAGTACATGGGAATATAAATCAGTTTCTATGGTTCTAGTAAGAAACTCTTTGTTGTTTGACCGGAAAATCTTCCAAGTTCACACAATACTATAACTTCTGTCACTGACAATTAACGTTAATAAGACACGAAAACATTAATTAGAATAGTTCGGCTGTCTAATTCTCAACTCAATCATTAATAACGGTTTTATTGTAAACCTAAAATTTTAAACTTTTGACGACAGAATTGAATGTGTTGTCAAAAACATTACGATTTGTTAAGAAAAAGCAGCAAGAGAAGTCTAATAAATATAGGTACAAGTAAAGAACTTTCAAGAAACTTAAAATCAATTAAACTCCGTAATAATGATGAATAATAATGAGTTGATGTTGAGATATTCTTCATTAATCGAGTTTTTTATAACAATGTCGCACTAGAAACCAAGTCCTGTTCCACTATTACAAACAAATATTTTGGAATCACAAACATAAAACCAGGTAGACATTTTATCTATGACAGTTTTGTATATACATGACGATGTGACTGCGATATTAGACTTAGGAATCATAGTACCTACCTAATACAAAAACAAGAACTCAATAATGGTCTACAAATTAAACCCGAGCAAGCAATTTTAAAATTAACTACAAACTAAAACTGATTTTCTTCAGTATTCAAACTACAAGAAATAAACCAATGACAACAACATGTAGGTATTAAGATTAACCCTCTTGCCTGATGCAATCCGTTTAGTCCATTCACTAGGTTACTTCAGCTGACGCAACACCGTACAGCAAACAATCATCTATTGAAGGAAAAACACACGAAATAGCGAAGGAAAATATTACGGAAATGAAACTGATAAATAAATATCATGAACAGGTGTGCTCTTGGAATATTTTGAGGCGAAAACATCGACCGGTATGTGTTGTATGTGTATAATTATACTCTAGTTAACAAAGCTGTACGTGTGGACTACAAGTGATTAGTAGTCTCGCGTTCGATTCTTGCTAACACAAAATTGCCTTCCTCAGAGATTATGGATTCGATTCGAGAATAAAATTTTGTGTCATTAATTATTATTAAAATTAGTAGATTGTTGATTTTCTAGATATTGTTATTTTTAGTTTTTAATATTCTTATCTATTCTATTATATAAAGGGGAAGAGTTTGTTTGTTTGTTTGTTTGTTTGCTTGTTTGAACGCGCTAATCTCTGGAACTACCAGTCGGATCTGAAACATTCTTTTTGCGAATCATAGCCCAGTTATCAAGAAAGGCTAGGCTGTGCATCACGTTACTACAGTGTATTGCCTGTGTCACTTTGCATGTTACTTGAAATAATTGTAACTTACAAAAATTGTAATAACCTGGCGATTAAAAAGAGTGGCCTGTGTTTCTTGCCAATTATTATTCTTCTTATGGCTCTACTTCGTCAGCAAACTGGCTGTAGATTAGTTTGCTGACATTTTGTAAGCTTTGACGTTCATAACTGTTAATTTAATTAACCTATAAATATGAATAAATATATTTTCATTTCATTTCATTTTACTGGCGACGAGACCAGAGCAGTAAACAATAACGCGAGTGAAACAGCGCCGCGGAAAGCTAGTATCAAATAAATGTCTTTTCTTTCGTCGAATTTGTTTTGATTCTGGATGTAATTTTGTTTGTTAGCGCTGCACAAGTCTTGTTCTCTGGAACAAAAGTTTTATTTTTTTTATGTATACAGCTTCTCCGGCATCTTCACCGTGTTTATTTTGCTTTGTAGATTAAAGTACAATGACGTTTTAACCCTTATGATCATACGATTGCAATTATCAGTATACATAGGTCTATCTAGGTACTCTATATTCGATAAATAAAGGTGAATATACTGTATCAAAGATTAAGAGACTTATCTTTAATAATATAAATTATTAACTTAATCACTTTATGCACTTATATATACTTTTAATGTACAATTAATTTGCTTTGTTGAGATTAGGGTCAGATTAAACGTATACCTATATCTATGTATATAGAAGGTATGTTCCATTATTATTAAATTTTAATTACAATTCTGCTAAAGTATGATATTATGTAAGTAGTCATATTAACAGTATTCCAGCACCTTGAGACACAATATAAAAAAAATGCGATATAAAATAGACGACTTTAAACTTTGTAGCTATCACCTTAAGATACGTTTAATAACAAGCGTATTTCCTCATAAATCTCTTTGCCACTAAAGCCGCGATAAGATACATTAGAAAAAGAGTCTTGCTGTATGCAGAACTATAAAATATCGTTATTAATTAGCAAGTACAGTGATCTATGGCTTTAGATTCTACTCGATGTTAGATTTAAATTGTCCGATATCCATCTAAAGAACGTGTGCGTAGATTGTTTGTTTTTTAACTTTTCCAATACAGACAACGCTCTATTAAATAAAATGAAAGAAAAACGATTCATTAATTATTCATTTCTCTTACAAAAAGCGCATACTTGTAGTGTGAAGAAAACACAATAATTTAACGTAATAAACGTCGCTTAGTGAGCTCGGGCGCACGCGACGATCCGGATAGAACCGGCCGAGCGAGATAATGCGCAAACACCGATAACTCTGTTATTGTTCACTATATTTATAATAAACGCTTATTATTATTATTTATCTCCTGTCTGGCCTCGATATATGAATATCACTATCTCGCTATATAAATGAAATGTGACGTCACTGAAAGTATCGCTCAGATTAACTGTTGATCAGTTTGTCGTGCTCGAATGATCGACATCGCACATCGCCATGTAAGTCTAGCAATATAGTAAACAACTGGTACCTAGGTCATTTTTATTGTTGGATCCATCTATCTATACGATGGCACCTAGATACTTGATAGAACTTTATAAGTAGGTACATAATAACAATGGCTATTTAAGTTCAGACTTAGGACTTAGATACTTTAAGGAGTGTTTCCAAAATTAATAAAAAAAAGTTTTTTTTTTTTAATAATAATAATAATGTGGATTCGGCGATCATTGTTCCGATAGTAATATCAGTTAATGGACTGATTCCTAAGAGCCTCCATCAACATCTCGCGAGGCTCGCGTTAGGTGGCTGGATCGTGGGCCTGATGCAAAAGGCTGTGCTCCTTGATACGGCCCGCATTGTGAGGCGGTTCCTATCTCTGGAGCCCTAACCACCGGTAGCTTGGTCCCTGTACCCGATATTGGTGGGTCTCCATATTTTTATATTTTAAAATGTATATTTCTATTATTTTTTATATATATTTAAAAATGTAATTTTATGTGTACATAATTAAATAAAGAGAATAATAATAATATGTGGACTGGACACTATCACACACCGTCTTCTAGTCCCAAGCTAAGCAGAGCTTGTGTTATGGGTACTAGATAGTTAAAATATTTATAATACATATACATACTTTTTTTGTAAATACATAGGAAACACCCTAACTGAAAACAAATACAAATGTTCATCAAACAAATATTTGCCTTTCGCGGGAATCGAACCCACAACACCCGGCGTCGCAGTTGGTTACAGTAACCACCACCAACCATTTAATGCAGTAATTTAATTATAACTTTTGAACTCGAGGTAAAAGCAAATGATTACTGTTTTACTTTGTTTTCCTCAGGTCTTTCTATTTTTTTTCACAGTTATTTGTCTCCGCAATGTAGATAGATTTTCTTCTTCTTTCATTTGACTCGTCAGAGCGGTCAAATCATATGATCGTCAGAAATTTGTAACCTTACAATCCGTCGCCATGCTTCTTCTCTGGTGATAGCCTACTTCGTTTAAAAATGAAAGCAACCTTATAGCTATATTATAAGTAATAAACGAACAATAAAGTAAGTAGATGTACAAATCTAGATCTATAAGGCATTATAAGGATTATAGGGCAGTCTTCCATTGATGTGGAGGTTGCGGCCATTATTAATAAATTGCAATACGCGGCGTTAAAGGTCTCAGCAGATATATTGGTATTGGACAATTATCACTCATTTGGATAGTTTAACTATGATTTAATAGGTAAAAGTATCATGTTGGGAATCGTTAACGGTACCGCAAGCGATGTAGGAATATTATACAATGAAGCGGCTGTTTCGTATATTTCATTCGTGTAATTAGTCAGTCTGAATATAATGACATTGCTCTTTGCGGCACTTTAGATATCTTCTATTTATAAGTATAACACAAGAATACATTCTGAGTATATTGACCAAAGAAGTTTTACTCTTTGAACAAATGACTGTACAACCTAGCTGTGATAAACGATGTTAGTGATGAATTTAATCTTACAATTTATAGAAAAATATATTAAGTTTTTGTGTAGTTCATCATTGTTAGTTTATTATATAAACCTTTGTTTGTCTAAACCAAACAAATATTTGTGTAATCATTACTGTAAAACTACAGAGGTATTAAAACACTGTACAGACATTCCAAGTAAGAGATGTCTTTAATGAAATGATCCCTATAGTTCGAGACTCTTTACGTCGAGCCTTTGTGTTAATATACATAGAGTCGATTGTTCTAGAACAATAGATTCTAGGACTTGACATATAGGAAACATACCATCTTATTTAAAGCCATTTAACCATCACTGGATATAAAAACTATTTCATTTTTCTTTTTATTTATGTCTCGAAAAAAAAATACACGTGTTGATTGCAAGTTGTTTTAAAACATCCATAATGACAATGTAGGTCATATTGTGTCAACTTACCTTAATGAAAGATGGGCGAGACTTTTATGCTTTTACTCGCTATTACCAACTGATTAAGACAAATGAATGGACTACGCTACTTTTGTTACTTATCTATGAATTTCAGTTATTAATGACCTTTGTTAATCGCATTTAGAATAGAAAAAAAAACAAAATATATTTGTTTAGTAATTATAAACTTTTGTATATTGACATAAAGTTCACATTGCCAGATTACATTGCGTGTTACTTCATTTTTTGTAAGTGCGGTTTGTTCTCTCTATTAGTTCGTTTATTTGTAGATATCGTTAATGTAGAAATATGTTTTTAATGTATCCATTTGTATTGTTTAGTGTATAATTACGGTATTGTTTGTTTAAAAGGTTATCAGCAGGTATACAGCTAATTACCGTCATTTATAAAACTTTTGTTTTTTGATGTTCATAATCAGATTCATATATTTTTTATAGATTCTTAATTACCGAAAGTATGAATTAAAATTCGGTTATTGTCTCACTGCAAGCAAAACTCAAATTAGCAGTTATATCAAGACCAAGTTTCTTCACGACATTTGCTTTCAGTGTATAATAAATTAATATCATCATATTTCACAATGATTACGACGTCCACTAATGGGACGTCGGACCAATGGAGCCGGTTGCCATGGTTACCACTCCACCATCTTGTCACTAATGTCCAAAATGAACCAAAAATACTTTTCCGTTTTTAAAACTTTGACTGAGATACGGATATCCTAACCACTGTTCTGTAACGACAATAATACACGCATACATTTTACATGACCTCAATCATTGAGAACACAATTGCAGTTGCTAAGTGAGATGGTAGGTACACATTCGAGAGTGACTCGAAAGTTCGCCTCATTACTAAAATAACTCACAATTGTTATAGTTCTTCGTACATTATTCAAAAAGGAATTTAGAATGAAAGTTTCCCAGTAAATCGATGTTGGTAAAATCGACAAAAAATATTTACACAATAGAATTGATAGCAACTATAGTAATAGTTAAGCCTTTAAAAGAACTTGGTTTATATCGGTTAGCAACAAGGCGAGCTAAGACAATGAGTTGTTACACAATAGAAGATTAACCAATACTGTGAGAAAATATGGTCATTGACCCGGCTATAACTACACCCGCAGTGCATTCTATTAATTTCTATATAACTGTCTACTACTGATAAATACATAATACGATTGCTGTTAGTTTTTTTTTATATTAGCCTACCAAAATGACTCCACCCCGCCTGATGGTAAGCAGTCAGTGGAATCCAGAAGTGGTGGCTACTATACCAAAAGCCATCGTCTTAAACTGCTGGTACGTATGATGGCCTCCACTATGGCGGCTGAGAATGGGGTTAGGGGAAGAAAATGAAGGAGGTGAGGAAAGAGGAAAGGGGGAACTTGGGCCTCCGGCGCTCTCACTCACCGAACGAAACACAGTAGTACAGATACTACTACTCTTACGTCGATCTTCTATGAGAGAGTAGTACTTCCCCGGAGGATCCGGCCCATTCATGCTGAAACCAGCGTGGATCTCACGTAGTATATTTTGTCATAGTCCACCCAGAGCATTTCATCATTTGGTATTGCTATTGATGATTCAATTACCTGACTATAAATATTTGTACACCTTAACTTAAAGGCTAAACATGGTTGGACTGTAACCACATACCACCTTGCATGCCTATGTATGTATTCCCATGTTTGACAAAGAAATATATGATTGATTGAGCACTCGTCCGAAGAGCACCTGCGCGTAGAGCACCTAACCTAGGCCACGTTGAGCACCTATCAATATTTTTGGCAGGTTCTTGGCAGTTGTTCTTCCAAGGAAAAATATGAATAGGTGTTCAACTCGCTGGTGCTTTTCTAACTCAGTGCGGTGCTTTGGGTGGATTACATCTTATTTTATTGCAGCAAGTTTTAGTTCTCTACGAGTTATTAAGCCTTTCATGGACACTACTGTAGACACAATAGATGTTTTATTGTCATCACGGCCATATACGTTTACTGTCCCAGAAAGTGTTAATTATCATGCATTAATGTACAGGTAACGTTGAACTATCCATATACAGAGTGTATACGACGGTTTGACATTAAATGAAAAGGCAGGTGTTACTAGCCCATATAATGATTTCTAATTAATCACAAAAGTAATTTGACGAAAAACAAAAATTTTAAATTTTCTAACAAAATAAATAATATTTTAATAGTAACGAAGTAATACACCATTTTATTATGACAAGTTCACTGAACTGTAATGAACGGCAACGTTTATCCTTCGACGTGGACTATGACTTAAGTCAGTGACCGTTTGACGTACTTACATAGTGTTAATTCAGAATTAAAGAAATTAAAAAATTTGTCCTGTGTCTAAACTATTGAAGATATTTAGTAGATTTTTTTTGTCTCGCTTTATAATGTCACATACTATACGTAATTGCATTTAATGTCATACCGTCGTATACACTCTGTATATCCATAAGAAAATTTTATTTTGAAAATGTCTAAAAGTGAGTTAATAATTTCAAATTTTAGATTTCTAATATAGCTTTGTTGGCTAATTACCTTTAACTTTAAAGAGTAGTATTGGTTTTTGTAAAACGTCACTCGTTTAAAAGTACGAATTTAAATAGTTCCTTTGTAAGAACCAATATTTATTGTTTAATTAACTAATAATTATCATTCGCTGTGAATAACACTTTTATTAATTTTCTTGCGTTCCTGGTTTCTTATAGCTACTATTTTTAGCATTATTATTATACAAATTGTTTACGGAGATTCCTATAAAGTTAACTCATAATTACTTAAGCTGGTTTGTAAAATTAATGTATATTCTCTTGTTAAATCGACAGCGCGTGAAGTATGAAGTTTATTTTAGTATTTATATTGCTACTGTAATGCCTGTACCTACTATGTAAATTGCAAAGGTATCAAGTATGAAGAGAACCTGCCTCTTTCTAAAAAAATTCCTTAGCACACGTAAACAATAACTGTGTGTCTAGCCTTGAAATAACCGACATGGTACTTAAAGGGTAAATGATGCTGGAGACCAGTTAGGTACCAAGTGATAGGATTTATTAAAACACAAGCTTCCCGCAGTGCGGTTTCACTAGCGTCTTTGGTTACTGCTCTGCGCCCGTCGCCAGTAGCGTGATGTTACATAGTCTAAAAACTTCCTCATGAACTGGGCGAGCATACGCAACAATTATTCAAATCTGACTGATAGTGCCAGAGATTAGCGCGTACAAACAAAATCTTCAACTTTATAAAATAGTTTAGATATACAATAGTTACCTAGCTATCACAGAAGGCATGAAACACTTATCAGTATTAAATGCGATTCTAATGTTAATTATTCTATACTTACATCAAACTCTTTATTATGTTCCGTGTTAATAAAACTATGCACTATAAGTAGGGATATTATTGACTTCCTATAGGCAGTTTGTGCGAGGAAGTGCAATTTGTGGCTACACGGACGGAAGACTTGCTCATACAAACACACATACAGTCACACACAAACATAATGTTTGCGCACACACACACACAATACTCGCTCACACGTACACACACTAGGCTGCTAGTTAAGGTCAAGACATTATTATAAAACTAGCTTCTGTGGCGCGGTTTCACCTGCATTTTGCTTAGTGCTCTGCTCCCGTTGCCAGTAGCTTGACATAGCCTATAAACTCAAAGAATATTTGAAATCCGACTGGTAGTGCCAGAGATTAGCACGTTCAAACAAACAAACTCTTTGCTTTTTATAATAATATAGATGTATCAATAAAAATAAAAAAAAAAAACTTTACAAGATTTTGTCGCAGGTTCGCTCGCGTGATTTAAAACCTAGTAATTTCGTTTTATCAGCGATCTAATTATTCAAATCACTCTATCTAAATTCAAAGTTTAAAATTCAAAAATAAGAAATTTAAATACTGAATTCATTTAAAACTTTACAGTAATATAGCTAATATATCAGTGGCTATAATTTATAAAGGTATTGTGTTTTTTTTTCATACAAACAAAACTGCGGGCTACAACTAGTATTCCATAACGAAGACCTGATTGATAGCAAGGTTACGAATAAAAGCCTGAAAGACAATTCTTAATTAACCTGTACAGTTTTATAGAGTAGAAGTACATCATTACAGGCAATTAAACCTCAAATAAAAACAAATATAAAACTAAGTAAATAAAACGTGGTGAGAACCTAGCCTTATCAGCGCTGCAGCCAGAATGTCTGTCTAGCGAATGATCTAGCACAGGCATTGTCCTTGCGCGCGCGCCGCTTGCGGTTAACCTAACACAATATAACTAGTATTATATACTGAGTTATATTACCATTATCTATTTATGACAAATATCTTGTTTATTGTGCTAATTACGTGTTTAAGTACTTATATTCAAATGTAAAATGTTTAATGATAAATATAGCGCCTCTGGTGTTTATTGTTAGAACTAAATTATCTCGGCAAATACTGTCACTTTGTAAGAAAATGTTAAAACTACCAGTTGGATTTAAATATTTTTTTTTGCATATGATAGCCCAATTCTTGAAGAAGGCTGTAACATCACGCTAAGACCCACGGTAGCGGAGCAGTAACCAAAGATGTAACTTAAAGCGGGTGAAACCGTGCTGCGGTTAGTTAGTCTTAATTATAAATTATACTCCGAATTAAGATAAGATGACATAGATAGCAATTATAATGATGGACGATGCAGGCCCCTTAGATTGACCCGAAGGTTACGACCTCATAACGGATGGTAGCAGTACCTACATAACCGTAATCAAAATGATTTTCATGATTTATTGACTCCAGTGAGTTATAACATTTCGTATATTTTATACTAGCTGCGCCCTACGGCTTCGCTCGCGTCTTGAATATGTTTAAAAAGCCTATGTCCGTCTCCGCCACAAAATCTATTTACATACCAATTTTCATCGAAATCGGTTTAGCCGTTTACGCGCTGTGTGGTAACAAACACACACACATACACTTTAGAATGCTACTTTTTATTCTGAAAGTCTGGAGCCCGAGGAATACAAAACATATTATGCGCGGGCAAAGCCATGGGGCGCAGCTAGTTAGTAATAAATAAAAAGTATATAATAATGTTTCATCACAGCCCATTTGATACATTTACGTGATCAAATCTTTCCTTGGATCGTTCGAGAAGTTCTATTCTATGGCTTCTACAGATTAATTCGTTCAGGCTTCTTGTATTTTATTCGTGGAAATTTTCCGTGAATAAGTCCAATCACGTGACGTCCTGATTTTATTTCGTGGCATTGTGATCTCACCTACCTACCTCTAACTCTGATTACGAGGAAAACTGACAATAAACTTGATTTTGTACGTGAATGTATATTTCTATTTTGTTACTTTTTGAAAATTGTCCCAAGGGGCTTACTAATGGTAATAGTTAATAGATGTCACTGTAATCGTCGCAGTTGCTTAGATATTTTCTAGCGGATATAAAATTGGCAGTTTTTGCTTTGTTTGTTATTGTTATTAATGTCGAAGATAAACTTAGAAAACATGTACTTACAAAACACATTTTTTTCTTATAGCCTACTGTGGCAGACGAGCCAACAGCCCACCTGATGGTAAGTGGTAACTGTCGCTCATAGACTTCTGCAATGCCAGGGGCTCTGCGAAGCCGCTGCTTACCGTGATATTAATGCTCTCTTTAAACCTCGTTTGAAGAAGGACATGTCATAGCGCTCGGGAAACACCGCAGCTGGTAGTTCGTTCCAGAACCTCCACGTACGTGGGAGAAATGAACGCTGAAAACGAACCGTGCTAAAGGAGATCGTGTCGAGGTAGTATGGATGAACTTTGCTGCGATGTCGAGTGGTGCGATGATAGAAAGGAGACGATGGCACCAAGTCAAACAGTTCCTCAGAGCAGTCCCCGTTAAACATACGATAGATCACGCATAGAGAGCCAAAGTCCCTCCGCTGCTCCAGTGACTTCAATTTGCATTATAACTTGTTCTCATTTGAATACACACCACCTATTGCAGAGGTGGTCTTAAAAACTACGCCATCACTTTAATAAGCAAATAATTAATTAATTAAATCTTTTCATTAAAAAAGCAGTGTGTGTACTCGGTATTTAATAGATCCGATACTGAACCCCCACAGTGAGGACCACTATAACACCGAAGGGAATAAAACACCCAAATTTCCAATTTCCACATTCCGTCATTTTACTGTGGTTTTAGTGCGTTTCTGATATCGAAAATGTCGTAAAAATAACACGATGAAACACAACACTTCTTTATTATATAAAAGTAAATAAACCGGCTTAGTAAACAAATATCTAATTTACATAACGAGGGGGAGGTCATTTAAGAAGTAAGTCTTTCTAAGCTGTAGTAAAAGTAAAGGAAAAATATCGTAAAAAAACATGTTGGTAGTAAACAAAATGACAGCAGTTAACTTGTTTTTTGTTGATTAACTAACTAATTTCGAAGAAATTGAGTTAAGCGAAGACTGGTTCAAATTTCTTTTAAAAATATTTCCGTGTGTAATTACTTAATTAGTAACATTCTTCTTATGAACCTAAAGAATTTTTTTAGTGTCTATAGTAAATACTTTCTTTATGTTTTGTTCTTTTATAAAGAAAACACGGCCTCTGTTTCGCAAGACAATTTACCATTTACGTAGGTACACAATGTTTATAGGCACATCATACCATTAGCCTAAAAACCTTCATTACAGGTTAAAGGTCCTTCTTCTATTTATCATAGACACTAAGATCTCATGCAACCTAAATAAAGCCTATATTACCAAAAGTAATACCCACAATAGGCAAAACCAGGTCTTAGTGTGAACAAAGGTGCTTACTACTTTTGAACTTTCTTTTCAGAGTAATAAATAGTCCCCCATTACCACTCACTTATTAGTTATTACATATGAATATATTTGCAGCAGAACAACACCGTGTGTATTCAACGATAATGAACGGCAACATAATATGCTGTTCGAGCTTATTTCAGTATTAACACAAAAGAACTACTTCGGTAATGTGAAAATACTCCACAAACCAAACGTTGCAGACAAATATCACATATAGCCCCTAACTACATCAAAATAAAGTCTATTTTTGTAGAATAGTCGGTTCTTAATTGAAGAAATAATGTTGTTTATTATGAATAAGTAGTAATTTGGTTTTGACGGATAATTTAATAATCCAGTATATGATTAGAGCACAAAAACATGGAAAAGGCTCTTGTTGTCAGTCTCATTGAAATGAAGATTAATTACATGTTGTTGAGTTTTAGCGGTCTAATACAGAAACTTATTTATAGACAGTGATGTGATACTCAGATACACCTGCTTTTAAATATGGCAGATTATTTAAAAGACTGCCTCTGTCGTTCGGTGGTACTGTGTACGGATTCGAAGGTCTCGGGTTCGATCCGGGTCGGGTAAAGCGATATAAAGTTGGTTGGTTGGGATTGACATAAACTAACTCCGACATTGTCGTTAGCTTATGTCAATCCCATACATTTTATAATTTATTATACTCTATTAGCATTTATGCCACTTGTCTAGGTCCTCATACTACACATAACCTAAATTTAATTTATAATTATAGGTTTTTATAATACCGTAGAATTATCTATCTGATATGATAAGTGTCGCCCTTTCGCAGGAATCTAAAGGGTCTCGAACCAAACGGTTCAACACTTTATACTTTTGTCGCTTAATTAAAGCCTGAAACTTTTTACCAGCGCATGTGTTTTTATCTAACTTTGATCCTGGGTCTTTTAAACGGGGCTTGGAAAAGCATAGTGGAGGCCACCATACTTGTAGTTTGGCTTTTTTAATGGTGTCCGCCACTTCTGGATTCCACTGACTGCTTACCATCAGGCAGAGTGGAGTCATTACGGTAGGCTAATATAAAAAATGCTTTCCCATATAGAATAACGCCTACAGTTGCCAACACAGCAATTCTCAGCAGTTCTTTTACTGATTCAACTGGCGAAATGTAAACCTTATAGTGTATACCCTCTGCTTACCGCTTCAAGGAAAAAAGAACAATTATATTATAAACAAAAAACTATATTATGTTATCTGCAAAATAAGTAAAGAACTAAGTGCTGCCTACCACCAATTCTGTAACACAGGTTTTTATTAGCCTAGCTCAGAAGTCAGGGACTTCATATGAATTATGTAAAAAAGTTTTGTGAATAAACAATTATTATTATTCTTTCCATTTATTTTTCTCAGTTGTTAAACTGGTTTTAACTACATTTACGGGCGCCAGCCAAGTAAATGCAGTGTGTGGTGATAATTTAGGTTGTAGATGTTGTATGTAATGTCGTGTGTAATGTTGTGGTTTCCTCTATTTGCATGAATTTTCTGACTGTTCTGCATGTGTTTAGAATGGCTGCTTTCTGTAAAGTTATATAAAGGGTTTCTTTCAGATCTATTAATTTAATGCTATGATGAAGATGCTTGGGGATTATACCGGTCGTTGACTATTATTATAATAATTATTATTATTATTAATTCTTATAGCAGTATTATTTTAATCTTACTTTGTTTTTTTGTACCATTAAAAACAAGAACAGTGACAAAGTAAGGTTATAATAAGATTTCTATAAAATGTTGTGGTAGTGCCTCAAGTCCACACACTTTCTGTTACACCTCTATAACAAACAAAGCAGAGAAATATAACGTAAGTATACTCCCTAAACAAGTCCAACAAGGTAATGTTGGGGCCAGCTCCTCATATATTACAGCGGAAAGAACAATGGTGAAGAAAACCATTAATTCCTTTGTGACCAACTTCTGCGGTTCTATGTTTTTTGTTCTGCCGCTGACGTCACATAACTTTTCTTTTTCGGTCCATGTGATAAGCAGAGCGACTTAAAGGTGATATTCAATCCGAAGTAGCGCGTTTACAAATAAATTTTGAGTTAGTTACATTTGTCTTGCCGTTTTTATTATATAGGTACAAATAAATAACATAAAATTAAAGCGTAAATTTGATTCATATTGGCTATAGATCGATAGGTATAGTGTTTAAGGCTTTAGCTTAGCCTTAGGATTAGGAAGAATAACTAATAATAATAATAATAATAATATGTGGACACTATCACACACTGTCGTCTAGTCCCAAGCTAAGCAGAGCTTGTGTTATGGGTACTAGATAACTGAAATATAACTTGTATTCTACGCTAACGAATTTATGAATGTAAGATCTTAATAATGTTTTGCACGAGTAATCTGCTTTAATATGTTCATGCTGTGTACACTATCATAGGATTACTGTCTGGTTTATATATTATGTCCATTATTACTGCTTGCTATGTTGAGACTGTGATCTGTTTGTGTACCTATTAAAAATAAATAAATAAATAAATAAATACATATACATACTTTTTTTTTTGTAAATACATACTTATATTAAATAGGAAACACTCAGACTAAAGACAAATACAAATGTTCATCACACAAATATTTGCCTTCCGCGGGAATCGAACCCACGACACCCGGCGTCACAGTCAGTTACACTAACCACTAGACCAACGGTGCAGTCAATAACTCGACTAGACGTGTGAAATTTATACTCTATAAACTATTATATAAAGAGGAAGAGTTTTTTTTGTTTGTTTGAACGCGCTAATCGCTGGAACTACCAGTAGAATTTTAATAATTCTTTTTCGTATGATAGCCCAGTTCTCGAGGCAGGCTTTAGGCTCTGTAACATCACGCTACTGGCGACGGGAGCAGAGCAGTAAGCAAAAACGCGGGTGAAACCACGCTACGGAAAGCTAGTTACCTATAAAAAATGGTAAATTTTTTTCGCTTTCTTCTATCACTTGCAGCTACTTAGATTGTGCGGTGGCGCCCGCGATAACTTGCGTATTTTATGGCCCAATCCCAAGTATTGTGCGTGCCCTATTATTACTGATATCGCGGTGACTACGCTACGTGCCACTCAAGAGACAGGTTTTAATTATACACTATTATAATCATAAACTAGATACAACACTGTAATCGTTAACTGAAAATAAAGAAAGAAAAAAAATACATTTATTTGATATAAGCCACAGACAACACATAGATTGGCACAATACAGACTAAAAATAAAAATAAAGTAACAAACAACCAAAATCTAGGCACATAACTTGGATTTATTGTCAGTACTAGGTATGCTGTTGACGTGCTTACATCAAACGGGTCGCCAACTCGGCATTTGCTGGGCATAATAACACCCAGCGCTGGTTTTCAGTTGGCACCTCTGCAGTGACACACGGACAGAGGAAACGGATACATACATAAATATAAAGAAAAGTAAATAAAATTAATAGCTGGGGCATGGAAAATAAGATAAATACAATGATTAAATACTTATTTATTGACATACTTTCTATTATAATTTACTGCTATTTTCTTTTTTTTTATATTCTGGCAAGCGCAGGGTATTTTGACAAGAGACTTGCAAGAGACGCTTCGTCTCCTGCAAGTCTCTAGTAACTACTACCCTTTCAAAGTTAAACGAACAGCTTAGTACTTTCACTAACTACAGCGTACCTGGTATCCAGATTTTTTTCGGATAAAGTCTCTAAGACGTTATAGACTCTTTCCATCATGTGCGTGATACGATGGCTTTTACAATGGTGTGCTTTTCTTCACTCCACTGCTGATTACTTACTATTAGGCAGAGTGAAGTCAATTTGGTAGGCTATATATTTGGTATTAGCTTTCCGTGGTGGCTTTCACCCGTGTCTTTGCTTACTGCTCTGCGCCCGTCGCCAGTAGCGTGATGTTACATAGTCTATAACCTTCCTCGATAAGTGGGCTATCATACGCAAAAAGATTTTTTGTTCAAACAAACAAACAAATTCAGTATAGATATAGCAAAAAAATAAAACTACCTGTATTACCCACAGCGTACTTTTTTTTTGTTTTTATATATTCGAGTAATTATTTCAAAAATTAATCTGCTATAGGTAATTAACTTCTATTCGTTGACTTATCTTGTCTATCTAAACGCACATGGCTTTTGAACCTTTTAACAAGTTAACCATGAACGAACTCCTGTTAGGTTTTGAGGGCGAGACCGATGAATAAAGAGGGGAAAGGTTATTAAAAAATGTATCCAACCAAGATAGAGACAGATCGAGAATTTTAGCAGTCAAAGGAGTTCTTTGTTTAATTAGGAATTTTCTGTAGATTAAACGTGATTTTGTATCGAAATTTTTAAAACAATCTTAGGGCGAAAAACGAATTTACTCGAATTCTTTCCCCTCCAATAAAGTATAGACATACCAACATTAAAATTATATAAACTGATAGAGTGTTTGTAGAAGCAGTGCGTTAGCTTTCTACCGAAAAATTTACTATAACTTGGGTTCTATTGAAGAGAGAAAAATAATACGTCCAGTTTTCGAGAATTTAAATTTGTATAATAAAATTGAAAGTCATACAAGGTTACGGGGCAAGGTAGGTGGGGACATTAACGCGACATATAAGTAGTTCTTATTGGTTACACGAAGATCACATCATCATGCGTGATAGGGATTGGCTGCTGATGCCGTCCAGCCGAGTCATTGTCATAGATAACTCCTAACTTGAACACTAGTCTTTTAATCCAATCCCGAACAGTGTTCTAATTTTATTGTAGTAGATTTATATGCTCAGAAATATTCATTTAGATTTAATGAAAAATAATGCCATGAGTTTTTACTACTCAGTATACAAAAAATGCATGTTCATATTTTTACAATGAGTACATTGAAAGAAAGAATAGAAAAGTGCTTTCTGTATCCTTGCTTGAAGACTAATAACTTTCACACAAAGTAATACAATTACAAATTCTAATATAATGTTTTCCTTACTTTTTTTTTTTGTTCAACTTTGGTAAACATATTTCAATGTTTAATTTCTCACGTTGTTTGGTCACCCTAATCTTGTATGATCGCGGGGCATACGATTACCCTGCGTAGTTTTCACATTACGATATAGAAAGTTTTGTGAGTTGATTGTGCGGCCCTAATGCCAGGATAATAGGCCAACTTTAACACAACTTTACGCTAACAACACTACTTCGCTCTCAAAGTATTTATTGCTGATGTACGTGTAGATTTTTGTAGAGGTCCAATTTCCTCCTTCTCCTTTTTTTCACCTCCCTCAATTCTTTAACCTACCTCAATCTCTTCACAGTAGGCAGTGCCAAAAGCAATGCTTGGGACCCTAAGTCCCCCATAAGCGACAGTTACTACTTACCATCACGTAGGCTGTTTGCAGTACAACACATTACTGCTTAGTGCATTATAATATAATAATAATAATAATAATATTCTACCACATTCACACAGCGCCATCTAGCCCCAAATTAAGCAATTATATTTGCTTGTGTTTTGGGTACTAAACAACTGATATACTACTTATATACATTTTTTTTTTGTAAATACATACATATTATAGATAAATTACACCCAGACACAGAACAAACAATCATGCTCATCACACAAAGGTTTGTCCTGGGTGGGAATCGAACCCACAACCTCCGGCTTAGCAGTCAGGGTCACTAACCACTAGACCAACAGGCCAGTCAAATCATCATTATATAATTTTAATATAATTTTAACTCGGGTAAAATGAAACTTATGTTATGCATTAATATTATGCATGCCGTCGGCGCACACAAAAAAAGGACGATTAGTAGTTATTAGACAATCGCTGACATACTTACAAAATTCCCGCATATTATATACCGAGGTATTCCTCCAGAGGATGTGCTTACCCAGACGACTATACAAGGACAGGTGAAGTCTGGATGACTATCAGGCCTCTTCTTCTTCTCTTTTACTCAGAGATACGTATGGAGAAACTTTCCTTTCACCTAAGGGTATTTGCTTTTGATCAATTATATCAAACTCAAAGCATTTATTTCATTTTGATCATAAAGTATCATGCTTATAAAAAGTCAAAATTACATGAAGTCAGCTAATTAACCTGCAGCCAGCTCGCTGACGAGGTAGAGCTGTGAGAAGAACTGGCAAGAAACTCACGCCACTCTTTTCAATCACCAGATAATTACAGTTTTTTGTTCAAAGACAAATAGTATCACAAGAGTAATTTATAGGTACCTTACCTGTAACTGTGAATGACTCTTATAATACACCGGCGTATTCAAAAAAGGTTCCCTTTCACAGCATCCAGTAACACAAGACAAATAGTCTGGCATAGTGTCATGTGATCATGTCCTTGCCTAAATTAAGACCAAAATCATACAGGTCTACAAGGGACTTTAATTTAATATGTATATCGTTGATATCACTTAAATATTCCGTGGGCTAGGAGGTAAATGTATCTCCTGGGTAAAGCCTAATCCGAAAGCTTTTAGGCGCATATTATGAGCACACTACTGGGACTTCTACCCACTCTGATTTGATTAAATTATGGACTAAATAGTCAATAACTTATGGCTAAATAGCCATAGGTATTTTGATAATAGATACAATATAGTAATTGATATTTTTTACGGTAGGGTCTGTAAATTATGATATTTAATATACTGCCATTTAAATTTTAAGTCAAAATAAAGACAATACTACAGAATAAAATCCTTTAACTTAAATAAGAAAATTTTTACCGATGTTTGTTCAATCATGTGACATTATTTTTCTTACAATTCTAGTAATATTATAAATGCGAAAGTTTGTGTGTGTCTTTGTCGCAGCTCCTAAACGGCTAAACCGATTTCAATGATAATTGGTAGGTATGTAGATATATTCGGTGCCGAATACGGACATATACTACTTTTTATCCCGAGGGATTTGTATTCCCGAGAGATACAAAACATTTTTTACGCGCGGGCGAAGCCGTGGGGTGCAGCTCTAGTATGAACAAAACAGTGTAGATTCCTTCAAACTTCACTGAAGTTAATGTGAATATAACAAGAGTACCGTTATTTAATTCACTCAAAACCAGGCACGGAAACAATGTCATAACCATAAATAAATTACCTTATCTATCATAGGTTTAATTTTGAACTGTGTGTCCACAAAGGGCTCAAATGTCCGGTTTTAGACACCCGTCTAACATAAAACGACAAACGACACATAACTTGCACACTTCACAGCCTGCTACTAGCTCTCTAATTACTACAATTCATGAACATTTACATACTATTAAAATAGGGATGGGACACGGCTCGAAATTATCCGAGATACTCCAGTCAATAAAGAGATTAAAGAGTCAGTTATAGAGTGCGTGAGCGAGTAACTTAGCAATTTCTTCAGAAACGTGTTTAGGATGATCAGGGCGTGAATATACTAAAAGTCCTCTCTTCTAGGAGCTGAGCTAGAGGGGAGAGGAAGGAGTTTAAAGTACCCATTTTTCGGTTTAATGTATCTCAGAAACGGTGAGTCCTAGTGAAAAATGTTCTTCGACCGAATGAAAGCCTCTAAAATTCTATACAATTGTTATTTTGTGCACATTTTCCAATTTTAAATAGTTTTTAAGAGTGGTTTCAGTTGTTAAATTAGAGGCGGATATTTTCATGTTAGTCTCTTGCACGAACTTTCACGCACACAGAGGTCTTGGAGCACCACTTTTATCAAAAAAGCACTAAGTACTTTTTAATATGTGCTTGTCATAAGGGTAGTGTTTCTTTACTTAATTCTTAATTTTCCGTACTCTTTCACGATTTACGTGAAAGAGTACGGAAAATTGTCTGTCATTTTCATAAACGATTTTGAGGGAAAGTGCTACTCTCTCACAGAGTATTAGCTTCAAGTACCTATATTCTATACCATTGCGTTTATTTTGGTTAATGAGAATCATTTCCTCTATTATCCCAATCATGACTAGCAGCTGGATGGTTGCGACATCCATATAAATTAAGCTATTTACCTATTATCGGTACTAGGTATCTGGTATATTAATCCTCTTATCCGTGTAATCACATCACTAGTACACAAACTTATCCTGTCCAGGGTAATAGTGTCGTCGCCATGTGATATTATGAGGAAATTAAAAAGTATGGCCAGTTGGAGCGTAATTAATTCGCCGGGTCTATTATCGTCCGTGATTGCCACAGTATGGCCGGACGTTTGTCGTTGTACCTTTTTATTATCAATATATCTTTTATAGGTTTATTAAACAATGTAGTAAACTTTATATGGTGAAGAGAATTGCCACAGGTACGTTTGACTGTAGAGTTCATTCTTACGTATTACACAGAAACTCAATGAAATATTTTCTAGTTCGCTCTAAAAAAAAGTGGCCTGACCAACACATATATTTCAGCAATATCAAACCTTAAACTACAGTTATAGTGCAGTTATTTGCATCGCATTATGCCAGATGGTGTTATAACTGCGGACTTTATTGTAGCTACGGTTCTATAGTATACATATAGCTGTACCTTCTCCTGAATTACTTTCAGGTTCTTTACATGAGTGTAACCTTCAGCCAACAAACTTCAGCAAATATGTTTACGATTAACATGACATTTTCAAATGTCATTCAAATGAATTTTTTGACATTGACTAAGCATCCTACTAATATTATAAATTCATGTGTGTGTGTTTGTTGCTACTCAGCGCCTAAACGGCTTAACCGATTTTTATGAATACTTTTTATTCGAAAATCGGTCTGGTTCCCGGACTACATTTATTAAACCATTTTCCGCGCGGGCGAAGCCTCAGGGCGCAGCTAGTACACTGTATATTTTAACCCGAATTCGTACGACAAAGTGTGAAACCTATTAAACATTTCTTCTCATTACATTAATGGGGTATTACAAACATTTTTTAAAAGTGTCTCAATTGGATTGGTGGTTTCCATCTTAAGGTTTGGTGTTGTATTTTGGGGTAATTGCTCTGAAAGAGAGACTATATTTAAAGCCCAAAAACGGTGTTTAAGGACCATCTTTAATCTTAAGGTTACAGAAAGTTGCATTCCTATCTTTAAGACACAAAACATACTAACGTTTCCTAGCATTTATATTTTAGAAATTGCAATCTTTGTTAAAACGAACATGCATTTATTTCCCTCTTTAAATAATGAAAGAAAACGTACTACTACAATGAGATCACAATATCAGGGTTTATTGTGCACAGGTGGATTTAACACTGCATTGCTTAAGAAAAACATTAATGGTATGGCACCTATTATATATAACAAATTGCCAAATTGTGTAAAGGATCAACCCTTAAGTAAATTTAAAAAACTCCTGTCGACGCTGCTTACAAAGAAATGTTACTACTCCGTCATGGATTTTATTAATGATAAATTGTAACACTTGCTTCATATATATAAGATCTCAATTATTGTATCAGTAGTATTTAAAATTAACTCTTACCATATTAGTATTTTTGTATGCCGACAGGCAGAATGTACTGGGACCGTATCCTTAAACTAAGACAATTTTTTTTCACAAAATGCATTTAAATTTTGCATTTTCAAATTACGCGCGAAATTTGAAAATGCAAAATTTAAATGCATTTTGTGAAAAAAAATTGTGAATTTTTTTGTTGTTCATTAATATAATAATAATAATAATAATAATATAATAATAATAATTTATTTATTTGTATAGAATGCAGGTATTACAATGAATGGTCTTAGTTTAAGGATACGGTCCCAGTACATTCTGCCTGTCGGCATACAAAAATACTAATATGGTAAGAGTTAATTTTAAATACTACTGATACAATAATTGAGATCTTATATATATGAAGCAAGTGTTACAATTTATCATTAATAAAATCCATGACGGAGTAGTAACATTTCTTTGTAAGCAGCGTCGACAGGAGTTTTTTAAATTTACTTAAGGGTTGATCCTTTACACAATTTGGCAATTTGTTATATATAATAGGTGCCATACCATTAATGTTTTTCTTAAGCAATGCAGTGTTAAATCCACCTGTGCACAATAAACCCTGATATTGTGATCTCATTGTAGTAGTACGTTTTCTTTCATTATTTAAAGAGGGAAATAAATGCATGTTCGTTTTAACAAAGATTGCAATTTCTAAAATATAAATGCTAGGAAACGTTAGTATGTTTTGTGTCTTAAAGATAGGAATGCAACTTTCTGTAACCTTAAGATTAAAGATGGTCCTTAAACACCGTTTTTGGGCTTTAAATATAGTCTCTCTTTCAGAGCAATTACCCCAAAATACAACACCAAACCTTAAGATGGAAACCACCAATCCAATTGAGACACTTTTAAAAAATGTTTGTAATACCCCATTAATGTAATGAGAAGAAATGTTTAATAGGTTTCACACTTTGTCGTACGAATTCGGGTTAAAATATACAGTGTACTAGCTGCGCCCTGAGGCTTCGCCCGCGCGGAAAATGGTTTAATAAATGTAGTCCGGGAACCAGACCGATTTTCGAATAAAAAGTATTCATAAAAATCGGTTAAGCCGTTTAGGCGCTGAGTAGCAACAAACACACACACATGAATTTATAATATTAGTAGGATGCTTAGTCAATGTCAAAAAATTCATTTGAATGACATTTGAAAATGTCATGTTAATCGTAAACATATTTGCTGAAGTTTGTTGGCTGAAGGTTACACTCATGTAAAGAACCTGAAAGTAATTCAGGAGAAGGTACAGCTATATGTATACTATAGAACCGTAGCTACAATAAAGTCCGCAGTTATAACACCATCTGGCATAATGCGATGCAAATAACTGCACTATAACTGTAGTTTAAGGTTTGATATTGCTGAAATATATGTGTTGGTCAGGCCACTTTTTTTTAGAGCGAACTAGAAAATATTTCATTGAGTTTCTGTGTAATACGTAAGAATGAACTCTACAGTCAAACGTACCTGTGGCAATTCTCTTCACCATATAAAGTTTACTACATTGTTTAATAAACCTATAAAAGATATATTGATAATAAAAAGGTACAACGACAAACGTCCGGCCATACTGTGGCAATCACGGACGATAATAGACCCGGCGAATTAATTACGCTCCAACTGGCCATACTTTTTAATTTCCTCATAATATCACATGGCGACGACACTATTACCCTGGACAGGATAAGTTTGTGTACTAGTGATGTGATTACACGGATAAGAGGATTAATATACCAGATACCTAGTACCGATAATAGGTAAATAGCTTAATTTATATGGATGTCGCAACCATCCAGCTGCTAGTCATGATTGGGATAATAGAGGAAATGATTCTCATTAACCAAAATAAACGCAATGGTATAGAATATAGGTACTTGAAGCTAATACTCTGTGAGAGAGTAGCACTTTCCCTCAAAATCGTTTATGAAAATGACAGACAATTTTCCGTACTCTTTCACGTAAATCGTGAAAGAGTACGGAAAATTAAGAATTAAGTAAAGAAACACTACCCTTATGACAAGCACATATTAAAAAGTACTTAGTGCTTTTTTGATAAAAGTGGTGCTCCAAGACCTCTGTGTGCGTGAAAGTTCGTGCAAGAGACTAACATGAAAATATCCGCCTCTAATTTAACAACTGAAACCACTCTTAAAAACTATTTAAAATTGGAAAATGTGCACAAAATAACAATTGTATAGAATTTTAGAGGCTTTCATTCGGTCGAAGAACATTTTTCACTAGGACTCACCGTTTCTGAGATACATTAAACCGAAAAATGGGTACTTTAAACTCCTTCCTCTCCCCTCTAGCTCAGCTCCTAGAAGAGAGGACTTTTAGTATATTCACATTCATTTCATTTCATTATTATATTAATGAACAACAAAAAAATTCACAATTTTTTTTCACAAAATGCATTTAAATTTTGCATTTTCAAATTTCGCGCGTAATTTAATGAAAACGCTGGACGCGATAGTTAACAGTTTTTACTTCTATGTTTATATAGCCTTATGACGTAATAACATGGCGACTATTATATATTAGTGATATAAAAACAGATTAAGTTGACACTTTTACATAGCCTTTTTACAAATTTTTTGATTTTTCCCATACCTATAGTAAAATACCATATTACAGCCGAGCAGACTGTCGACGTGTGCAAAATATTTTATCAATATTTTCAGTGCCCTAGAGAAAGGTTGCGAGACTCATACTAGGTTTCTAAACATATTATCTGTGAAGGCTATTTCTCTAGCGAACAAATATTACTATATTATTTAATTCTGTTAACATTGTTGTTTTGCTTTTCGTGCCAACTTCTAGAGTAATGAAGCCTAAACCTTAACTTACTAAATAAAGATACAAAATAAAGTTTAATCTTCTTAATTGATCCGTTACTATCCCACTGTAGCGTGCATAAGGGCTGACGAAACACCGGCCCACGTAGTCATGAACTGCATCGAGGTCGTGGAGCAACGGGCGCAACACCTGGGAACACCAAGCACACTCAGAGAGGCCTGCCGCAGACCCGGCAACCTGGCCGCTTTCTGGAAGGAGCTTGGATGGTTGCAGTAGGGCAGTGGGTACACAAACCACACCATCACGCAAAAAGGCCCAATTACGAAGGGAACGCATGCGGAAAACGAGCCCGCGAAAAGAAGAAAAAGAAGAAGATCCCACTGTAGGCAAAGGTCTCTTTTTATACAGAGAAGGTATGAGCATTGATCACCACGTACGCTCAAGGCGTATTGGCAGATTCAGAAGTCCAGGTTCCTCACGATGTTTTCCCTCACCGTCAGTCAGTAATGTCCCGATAAACTTAGAAAGTACATATGATTTGAGTAAGATTTGAGTAAGATCACATTGGTACTTGCCAGGATTCGAACCACTGACCTCGTGTTTATGAATCGGGTGTCTTCACCACAGGGCTATCACGACTAGAAAGTTATAAAGTTTAATATATGTAAGTAATTATATTTATGAATTTGATATAACGTGAAGGAAACTCGAAGTATAACAAAAGTATAGCACTTAAGATCCTATAGGACGAAGTTAGTCATTAAAAATAGAAAATATTAAGAGAATGGAGGAAAAATGAATTACAAAAAGAGTAACACCTATCAAAGTGATTTTCGGAGGCCTCTCTGTCTTTCTCAGTCCTTGTGACTCTGTTGCTAATAGAAATAACTAACAATAAAACCAGATAAACAAACAGTACTTATTCAACCCTAGAGGCTGCTAGTTCTTGAATATCTGATAAATGAATACATATTAAGCTGTATGAAACAAAAGCGATGTATTGGCAGGGGGATGTACGCGACATGACGTCGCCCTGACACTTAATGTTTCTTACTATCGTTAGGGTGCGAGCTGACCTGGCGAAGGCTTTGTACACTCTGATGAAGTTACGTATATTAATATTGGCTGCGCTGTGAAAGTGCTACGGCAAGAGGTTTGATTTCTAAACTACAACAATTTCTTATGCATCCGATTTAAAGTATTTATTATAAATGTTTTTCTGATAGACTATACAAGTATGGGATTCTCCAACACCAAGTTAGCAACGATATTAACAGACTGTATCTTTACTTAATTTTTTTGTTGATTAGCATAAAAGTTCATAATTTATGCTGACGTCTCGGATTAGACAACCAGGTGATTTTTTTTTATGTTTCTCACGAGAAATACTCACCACTAGTGGCTGGAATTTTATCCTATATATGATTTTATTTGAATAAATAATAAGGCTTTGTCAGTACACCATGACCAGCTTTCTTTTATACACGACAAGCGTAATTCTGATAGCGACCCCTTTGAAAACAGGCTGCAAAATAACACAATTAATTTAACAAGACATCTATGTATTACTAAAGTTTCAATTGCCAATATCACAACCACGTATTACTCAAATTATTACATAACCTATAACTAATCACGAAGGATTTATCCCTTTAGTGACCAGTGGTAGAGAGCAGTGACTAGTTCCACCACTAACTTCAATTATAGAACTTAACTAACAAGTAAATACTAATGACTGTGACAATAGCCAAGTCTTGAAAGTAACGCCTTCAAACTACTTTTCTAAGGTTGTTTTGAACCTTACTAACTGTTATATCATCATTACACTAAAGGAAAATATTGTAAAATTAGGACTCTTAATTGACTGAATTCTATATCCAAAAACTGTCATGCAAAAGATTATGATATTTAGTGAATAAACTTTAATGTGTTATAATTAAGTTTTTTTTTATATTAGCCTACTAAAGTAACTCCACTTTGGCTGATGGTAAACAGTCAAAGATGGCCACCATTCCTAAAGCCATCATCTTAAACTGCTGCTTGTGTGGTGGCCTCCACTATAGTGACTAGGAATAATAATAATGATAATAATAATATTTCAACAACTACACAACGCCATCTAGACCCAAAGTAAGCATATTATATGCTTGTATTATGGGTTCTAGAATACGGATATACATAATTAAATACTTCTTTTTTTGTAAATACATACATAATATAGATAAATTACACCCAGACACAGAACAAACAATCATGCTCATCACACAAAGGTTTGTCCTGGGTGGGAATCGAACCCACGACCTCCGGCTTAGCAGTCAGGGTCACTAACCACTAGACCAACAAGCCAGTCAATAGGGTAGATGAAGAAAATGAGGGAGATGAGGAAAGAGAAAAAGAAGGAAATTTGTCGTCTGTCTTGAATAAAATTGTCACTGGAACCAATTTTCATCAACTCTTGGAGTACATTGATGTTTGTAAAATTTTCTGTGAATACTCCTACGGCAGGTACAGCTCCCGGAAAATAAATAAAAAGAGTAATTTAACAAGATATCGCATGTGGGTCTTGTTGATCATTTTTTTTCACGCATTAACAATTTTCTGGCATTCATGAAACGTTTAAACACATTTTTTATTTATATTGACTCCAACGTGACTCCACTCTGCCTGATGGTAAGCAGTCTGTGGAATCCAGAAGCTTTTGGAATGGTATCCAAAAGCCTACTGGTATGATGGCCTCCACTATGGCGGCTTAGTGAGACGCTTTTTTTTTATAATATAGCCTACCAAAGTGACTCCACCCCGCCTGATGGTAAGCAGTCAGTGGAATCCAGAAAAGGTGGCCACTATACCAAAAGCCATCGTCTTAAACTGCTGGTATGGTGGCCTCCACTATGGCGGTTGGGATGCGGTTAAAGGAAGGGAATTAGGGAGGTGAGGAAAGAGGAAAGGGGGAAATTGGGCCTCCGGCGCTCTCACTCACCAAACGAAACGCATTAGTACGGATACTACTACTCTTAAGTCGATCTTCTATGAGAGGGTAGTAGTTATTTCCCCGGACGATCCGGCCCATTCATGCTGAAATCAGCGTGGATCTACTACCGACTAAACCGATTTTTCACTGTTCTTGATTTTATAATGTTTCTGCAATTTTTAGCCAATGCAAACATGTAAGGGTAACTCCTCAGTTATCATCAAGTCATCAAGCAACAGCAGCTCAGTGAGTGGCCGCCCTTACTCCCACAGTGGCTGTTTCCATATTATTTGGCTTGTTTACTCTGTTGTTATCGTTAATGATAAACATGTTTTCGTTCTAAGTGACATTGGAAAATAACATTATTCATTTCCTTAAAGTTAATCTGTTGTTGCAATTTATTACAGGCTTAAAATAATGATAAACTCATCGGTAATCTTTATATTTTTAGCAACATAGCTCTGTCCAGCCGTGTGACTCCTGTTCAATGACTCCGTATCACAGTTGCAACCCACTGTGCAAGAAATAGTAGCCTCACATAGGACAATACGTACCTTGTCTCCCGTCAATACTATTATATTTAAAACAGAAGAGTTTTTTTGTTTGAACGGGCTAATCTCTGAAACTACCAGGCGGATTAAAAAAGTTCTTTTTGCGTATGATAACCCAGTTCTCTTATGTTTGTTCTTCATGAGGATGGTTATAGGTTATGTAACATCACGCTACTGGCTACGAGAGCAGTGCAGTAAGAAAAGACGCGGATGAAACTGCGCCACGGAAAGCTAGTAAATAAATATAATGTGCCGAGTCTGGATGTGCTTTATAAAGTCGCTTCAGGTCACCCAAGGGTAGAGATGGTATGGTTCCCTATTCTTAATTGGAGACCACGGTTAAATTTCTTCTATCACACATAAAAAATGTCGATCGTACAATAAAACTATTATTAACATATTATTTATCATTTTATTACATAAATGAAGGTAGTAAGTACGTATATATCTGTAATGTAATGACCATAGATAAACATCCGCTCAAGTACAAATAAATTAATTTTAAAATTACATCGCTCGTTTGCACACCCGTCGGACTACAAAAATGGTATAAATTTATGATTATTACGAGAGATTGGACATTGAAACCCTTTCGTTATTAAAACACAATAATATCGGACCCACGCGCTTCAATTAAAGAATTTATTTCGGGTAGGACTGTCATAGTGGAATGATCAACAGCAAGACAACTCAGTGCCAACTATAGAATATGTCATCCATAACACAACACTGCACTGTAGTGTTACTTCCCCAGTTTTTAATTAGACTGTAGAATCATTTACGGAAAGTTTAGCTGTAAGCTATTTTTTATTCAATTTTATTCAAATTCTTGTCATTATTTTTGTTTTTGGATACAATTGTATTTCAAAGTCAACTACTGCACCATCTATTATTATCTATTCAGTAACAATACTCGTAATAAGTGTATTGTTCTGCACTGTGGCACAATCAACTTTTGTCCAAGGTACAGTAATTCATGTTAATGTGCCTTGGTCGTTCCACACTGTGACCCGCCGAGCCCAGGGGGGTCGAATTAGTGCATTTACCGTCCCAATTGTTAGGGCAAGTCTTTTGAACATTCTAATTGGCAGGCGGTGCGTGGAGGAATGATTGAATACGTTGTCATGGCAACCGGCGGTACAGATTTAATTCGTTCAGAGATATGTGTCACTGATACGTATCACTACTACATATCTAGTTCTAGTTCAGCGAGCTTGATGCCAGGTGTGAATGTATTCATAAATTTTAATTAACACATGCTAATTTGATTGTTTGTACGTATTGTTTTATTTTTTTTATCTATTTCACAGGAGGTTTTATTTTTTTATGACCCGTGCTGTTACATAAATATGTTAATTTTGAGATAGGATGTTAAATATATTAGTGCATTTAAGGAACAGACGTGAGAACGTAACGTACTGTGACCATGCTGATTGATAATGAATATTATAATCAAAGGAAGTTCTAACAAAGGTAAGTAGGTATAAATTACTATGACTTACAAAAAAAACTGCTCGCAAGTATAAAAGTACTTTTGTCCGTGTTTGAGGGTTTAAATCTAGGCAAGAACCAAAGTGAAATCACCACAAACACTAGTTTGTGGTAGACGACATTACAAACTCACTATCGAACAGATATAAGTTACATTCAGACTCAGTAATAAGTACCTATTTATGGCAAACTCTTATCACATAAACTCTTATCACGTCTCTGACCGAACCTCTAACAGACGCACCCACTCTTACTGCTTTATAAAGCAGAAACCGTTCATTGTGAATACAACTGAATTTGTAATGAAAACTAGTTCTAAAAAACTATGAAAATGACAATACGGTATGATTTAAATCAATTTAGTACAAAAAATGTAGGATCTTTACACAGAACTTGCTGAAAACATTCCTTTTATTCCTGAAGTAGACCGAATTGAACCATACCTAATCAATACTGTCCTATTTCCCAACCCGTATGCAACAAAGAACCTATCTCACCTAACCCGTCGGCTGCAGGACTCAGGGCCCCATTGACCATATTTATTTATCGCTGACGGTAACAAAAGCCACAACTGACCCCTAAGGTCTCGGAGACCCTTAAATTTCACGCAGAAAAGAAGTAAATCTTGTAACGTGATATTTTTAAGGGATAAGTGAATGTTACTCGGTCACTTTAAATGTGAATATTTTTACCCAAAAGAGTCGATCCCTCGGAGGGTCGTTGTAATGGAATGGAATATAGGAGTACCTACTGCAGTACTTTGAAGCTCGAGGACGTGTCGAACTTTCAGATTACTTTAAATAACGAAGTGTAGGTAATCAATTGATAAGCTATTTTTCACTAAAACTGTGGTCTTTCAAGCGAATCTTCTAGACTTTACTTTCTAGAACAAACCTTGTTCTGTCAGACCAATTTCAGATATCTCTGATTCTAATATTAGAAATCGATGACCTACATAATACATTAAATAAATTACGTAACTCACGTGTAACTGATAACAATATTATATCTAATCTTTTATCGATACCATTCTGGTACTAATTGGTGAAATTTTTCCACACGACTGTATAACAGAATATTGTACATAATATAAATAAATAGGCATTGTCATAGATATAAGTGTTAATTTTCCTTACTCCATTAATGTGATAAGGGTGCTGATGCCTCATATCCTCATCCAGTTTATTTTCTAATAATAATCGGTAATCGTTCTGCGGGTTAAGCAACTAAGAGTGCGGCTGGCCTATGGAAGGGTGACCGCATAGTGACATTTGATCGGCTTCGGAAAGCATGTTAAAAGTCTGTCCCGGTTGTTACCAAGTTGATAACAATCGTTAGGTCAATTCGGATGCCTGTATAATAAATTATGAACGACCTGAACGAATGCTGACACTAAGTTGACCACTAACTACTCGATAAGAAGAAGAAGTATTTATCAGTTGTTTATAAACAGGACTTACCTAACTTTTTCTTGCCATCAGAGTAACTTTGACTGCACCGTTGGTCTAGTGGTTAGTGTAACTGACTGCGACGCCGGGTGTCGTGGGTTCGATTCCCGCGGAAGGCAAATATTTGTGTGATGAACATTTGTATTTGTCTTTAGTCTGGGTGTTTCCTATGTATCATAAGTATGATTTACAAAAAAAAAGTATGTATATGTATTATATTTCAGTTATCTAGTACCCATAACACAAGCTCTGCTTAGCTTGGGACTAGATGACGATGTGTGATAGTGTCCACATATATTATATTATATATTATTATTAACTTACTTTCTGAGCAATATCAATTTTCACGGCTTTGATCAGCTAACAAAAACCTTGTAAGTTTCCGATAAGATCTGTCAGTGACATTTGGTGACATTTAAATGAGTTGTCAAAACGACATGAACTGTTGAGAATCACCAGTCAAATTTCGTAGTTCTCTACAAAAGGTGTAAATAAGAATACAACATTAATAGGTCTTTACAGCAGGTGGCAAAATGAAATCCCATTTAATATTATAATTCTATTAATATTATAAATGCGAAGATTTGTGTGTGTGTTTGTTACCACTCAGCGCCTAAACTGCTGAACTGATTTCTATGAAAAATGGTCTGTAGGTAGATTCGGTGTCGGAGACGGACATAGATTTTTATCCCGAAAACCGGTCTGGTTCCCGAGAGAAACAAAAGACATTTTATATACGCGCGAAGCCGTGTAGCCCAGCTATACATTGCCTGGCCAAATCACAAAAATGTCCATTTTTGTAACTTATTTCATACATTTGCTATAAATCAAAACCTATAGAGTAATTACCGACTCATGAAATTTTGCAAAGAGTAAGATCTTACAGTAACATCTAAATAAAGAATGTAGGTACATCCATAGCCGTTTCAAGCAACACAGTACGTCAGTATTAAGACGTTTACCAACACAAGATACATCCTACCATCGCCTTCGCCTAAAATAACCTTCTAAATCAGTCAGGATAAGCCCGGCCTCATTAAAAATAATCCCCGTACTATTCTCCTCGTTACTTAAGGGGACACATTAGCAGATAAAGGGAGTTCTTGCAACTACATTTTAAACGAGCTGTCTGTATGTCCTTGTAATATTATCTCTAAAACTGCTGTATCAGGCTTCAAGCAATTAAAATTAGTGATAATTGTTGCACGTATAGTGTAAGAGTGCTTGGCAATGCAAGCACCTATGACAATAAAAACATACTTTTTGTATTGATTTTCGGAAAGACGAAACAAAAGAGTTCCAAAAAAATTTCCTTAAAAGATGAGGCAATATATATCGGCTCAGAGAAGTCCAATGCGAGTGTTTTATTAATTAATTAACTGACATACTAATATTCATCGGTAAAATGTCTAATATTAGAACATAATGTTATTTATAAATTAATAAATAAGTTGGACTGAATATTGTTCAAAAGTAATTTTTAAATAATTTTTAATGAGCTATGAAAGCAACCATCCAGAAACTCAGGTCATATTCTATCCTCCAGTTTCTGAAAGGCTGATCAACGAAAAATTAACTAATCACCTGTTAAATCTCAAGTAAAGTACCTAAAAGCTTGGATAATTAGTTTAATTTGATCTAATTAGTTACTAGATAAACCAAATTAAACAAATTATTCATGCTCTTAGCAACCCAATTGGTACTTTACATGAGATTTAACAGGTGATTAGTTAATTATTCGTTGAACAGCCTTTCAGAAACTGGGGTAAGTTAAATAAGCTATGTGTATACTTGTACCTATGTATCGTTCGTGCTACAGTAAAAATATACCAACCATTTTTAATAATGTCGTTTGAAAGACTTGAAAGCTTATCAAGATTGATGAGCGTCCAAAAATAGGTGTGACCGCTCGGCTGCAAATTAACTCAGTTTCGTCCGCACCCTGGGCGCTTAGCTAGCGAAGGGTGGGGTTCATTCCCGGGTCAGCACAGCCTATTGTTACAGCTTTTAAGCTGTTTTTATGCAAATTTTATTGGTTCAAGTTTTAGAGGTTTAAACACAATAGACAAACAAGTTGAAGTATGTTCGGAGGGTAGTTTGTGAGGTAATAACGTCACGGCTATGGTTTGGGTAGTAGTTTTTGTTTTTACTATATTGTATCAGAGGATTAATTCTTGTCTTATCGACGATGCCAAACCCATTACGTTAACGTTGATGTATTTTGTGTCTGTGTTATTTAACACTACAAGATAAAAGAACTTTTGTAAAGAGTGAGTACAGTCAAATGGGCCATATTAATAGAGGTCTATATCTTTAGTTCATCTGGCATTTTAGTATGTCAAAACGTTTTCTTGAAACATGAAACCATTATAGCAAATAATAAGTTTGGAATTTACATGGACACTCATAAACAATATTTTAATAATAATAATAATAATAATAATATGTGGACACTATCACACATCGTCATCTAGTCCCAAGCTAAGCAGAGCTTGTATTATGGGTACTAGATAATTGAAATATAATACTTATACATTTTTTTTTTGTAAATACATACTGAGAATACATAGAAAACACCCAAACTGAAGACAAATACAAATGTTCATCACACAAATATTTGCCTTCCGCGGGAATCGAACCCACGACACCCGGCGTCGCAGTCAGTTACACTAACCACTAGACCAACGGTGCAGTCAATAAGTAAAACATTACAAATAATTATAGAGCTATTTCAGGACGACACTAACGACTGGAGCGGCGTGATGCAGGACTAGGAATCGGACAAGAGACGATCGGACTAGTGACGGACCAACATGTTGTGTACTAGAGATGTGCGCTATAGTACTTTACCTATAAGCCACAAAGTCGTAACTATCAATTTTAATTCATATCTTTAATTTTTATTAAAAACAAATCGTCATACATTACAGCAAAATTGCTACTTTAGTATTACTAGCTCACTCTCTATTATAGGTCTCATAAAACGTAGTTGTGTCACGTTAGAGTTAAATGCGCTCGGTGCGATGTCATCCCGTTGGTGCTCCTCACCCAGACTACAAAAGCGTTGTCCACTACGAACCCTACACATGCTACCCCTGAAGAAGATACAATTTAAATAAATTAAAAACTCTGAACATATTTGTTTTATTATATTCTTACTTAACTTCATGCCTGTCTTCCATTAATGGGTTCAGCAGACACTATAGAACGCCATTTGCTGCGATCTAAACATACCTCCTTTGCATTTTCAACATCCATTATATTTTTCAGCACATATACATATAACGGGTGTTACTTGGAATGACTGGTCAATCTTGGCATGGCATACATTTAATATTCAATCCAGTAATACCTTGTCGTGCAATGTGACTAGGAGGTGCATTTACCAGTTTATATTTACTTTTAAACTTTCGCGTTGCATGATTTAATAGAACTAAATATACGGGAATTCACGCGATCATGCATTAGGTATTTACATACATTATTTTGCTTGACGTTTCGACCAGGTTACACCGGCCGTGGTCACAAGCAGACTGATTTGGCGATGTCACGGCTCCGTATGCGAAGTAGATTCTAGATCTACCCTCACATTTTTGTCTTTCCACGTTCTATCACAAAACACACTGACAGTGTCCTTATTCTGTATGCCGTCCGTATTCCGAGCGTTAACCGACTGCGCAAAGCGAGGTTGTGTAATTTGAATCACTGGATTCCACCAGTTTAATTAAAATACGTAGTCAAATTACCATACTAGATGAAAATAAATAATTGAAATCCTCTCTTTTCTTTCTTTAATCTTAGTAATTATATTAATTGATTAATTTGTAATAATTACTTTGTATGGTTCTTTGGTTGCGTTGAGAGTTAACATTGTAACTCATACAAATAACTGTAATTATCTGGCGATTGAAAAGAGTGGCGTGAGTTTCTTGCCAGTTCTTCTCACAGCTCTACCTCGTCAGCGAACTGGCTGTAGGTCAATTAGCTGACTTCATGTAATGTTGACTTTTCATGAGCATCATACTTTATAATCAAAATGGAATAAATGCTTTGAGTTTGAGTTTGAGTTTATCTATGTGTGTTTATATAATTTATAAACATAATCTTAAAAGGTTTGTAATATAACAAAACAAAAATGGTGTAAAGGGTAACGACGTTATGCTTTACTTAAAACAACAACCATGACTAGATAGATAAGAAAAAAAAACATATCTGATTGTTTCGGTACGCAGCGGGAGTGCGTATACCTGCTGAGTGGTCGAGGATTCTTTCTTTTCTTCTAAACGCCCATAGGAGTAGGCTTCTCAAGAGGGCCTAGACAAATGGCATAGATTTCTTTTCTATTCATAGAAAAAGTTAGAAATGTATGGGATTGACATAAGCTAACGCCAACATTGTCGTTAGCTTAGGTCAATCCCATACATTTTTTAATCTTTTATATGAGTAGAATAGAAATCTATGCCACTTGTATAGGGCCTCTGATCGGGAGGACTGTATGTTTTTCTGTAACCATTGTGATAGCAAATACTTTCAACTCTGACAGTAAAAGGATATTTTTGTTTGATATTTTTTGCGAAACAAAATTCTGTTAGAAATGTGTTTTACATTTTGTTTCCACTTAATGCATCTTGATCCTTAATAAGACGCAAAGATAAAATAAATTTTATTCAACGTATAATTTTAAACAATATTTAAACTAAATAAAAAAATAATTTTAGTTTATAACCATTAATCTTGAGCTATCTCGAATATTACAAACACAAAGTTAAACCATTGCTCAAGCTGACCTTAAGCTAGAAGCATATAGCTGTAGTCTTGAACTATAAAGGCCATCGAGTAACAGGTGTAAACAAATCAATTATATTAAAGTAAAATTAGTGTAGCTTTACACATTGTCGCGGAACACTAAGGGAATCTTTATTTTATCGATAAAGAAACTATACTTTATACAAATTAGACAAAGACAAGCTTATCTGCGTCTAACAACCTTAATTGAGAAGAAAGTTTTACTTTATTTTAGAAAAACTGTTAATAGCTCTCTCTCGTAATATACCTATCCGAAACAATTGTGCGCCTACGATCACTTTCTATTATTATCTCGAACACGAGTGGGTCAGAGCGAGGGGGCCCAAGTGGAGCACACCAGCGTTTGCATAGCAACCGGATCCCCTCGCCCTTGTATCCCAGCCCTAACTTGAACAACACTGCACATGCAATACTCAACTTTATTACATAACGGTTTAGGAATATTTTTCTGGAATATAGAGCAAGAATTTTTGTTTACAGTAATTTGAACTTTATGATCTAAGGCTTTGGTTAGAAATTAGTGTAATAGTTTATTTTGTAATGCATCGATTTCAATGTCAATTTCATGAAAGCAATTGACAAGAGAATTTCAACTCAATTTTCTTTCTGGTATAGCTGGTTTCTGTTTGATGACATTTTAAATGCATAGGCACTAGTGTGCAGGTATACTTGCAGAGGTCCAATAGAGACAAAAAAGTGAAGATTTATGTTTATCCGACTAGGCAAAAAATGGGTTAAGTGTTTACTCGTTTCTATTTTGGGTAGATAACACATGTAACTTGAGAAGTTTTAAGGTCGTCACGGGCTTTTTTGTGGCATTTCTTTTGACTACCGGCTTTGAGTTTGAGAATCTAATGGACAAATGGGACAGTACGGGCACACTTGAGTCTCATGATCAGCTGTTGACGTTTCCTTGAGATTACGTAGCATTTGGTAAAGACTTTTATGTTTTATGTGCTGATTGTACTCTTAACACATACTTATTTACATTCAAACCAGTTGAATCATGACCCATTCGTGTCTTTTGCACTTAGGACGTTTTGTATACTAACATAACAACAGTGTACTCAGTAAAATGTCAAATGTTCAAGCTCATTGCCTAGGAAATCTGTCTTCAGACGAATTTCGACCTACTTGCATTTAGATGAATTGCCAAAATGAGATTATGGTGGATCATGTCATGGATATTTTGGTTCAATAGTACGTATAGTGCCAAATAAAATCAAAACTTTAGGTTCAGTTTTCTAAAAACTAATTTCAAAGAAAATGGCTCCTGTGTGTTTAAATTTCTTGTAAGTTATTTTCATGACCATATTTAGCTTGGACAAAGGCTGCTGTCATATATTTGGTTTATGATGTTACGCTATAATAAATGCGTTTGACTTTAAATAGGCTGTAGGTTAATTGGCACTTTTTTCTAGTCATATAGGTACCTATTCACGTTTACAAGTGTCATAGTCAAAAACTTGTAGCCACAGATCGTTACTTCCAAAACATACGTTGACTAGTATTAGAAGATCGTGTTAATATTCAAAGTATCTAATATTTAGGTGAACAAGTGTACATTTACATAAAGATTACGGTACTCGGCGCCACACAGACGTTGACTAAGTGGTAGTGGCGCCACTAACAATATCTACAGTTATTAATGTTATTATATACAACGAAGGTTTTAACAAAAGGTTACGATAGTAGATAGATTATATTTACTGTATTGGTCGTTTTAAAAGACGTTTATGATATATTTTTGTATAAATACATGGGAAGTAAGTACCTTTATTATGATAAATTACGGTAAATAGTTAGGTACCGACGCGCATAGACCTCATAAACAAGAGGGACATTGCTGGCTCTATCCCTGGTGACGCTTGCTACTATGGTATTGCTATATACTATAACCAGGTATCTAGTGTTTCTATATTCTTGGACAGTAAGCACCTATTTACACGAATGACATTTATTTTAAACACAGTTGCATCGCATCAATAATGAAGTTTATCTCATCTATGAAAGTTCTCCCACGAAGGTCTCAGTGTCAGTACCCAGGACAACCCTCGGTACACGTTCGTACCATCTGTGAACTCCGAATATTTATCACCAGCTTGCATATTCACAATATTTCTATAAATACGAGACCCCCATGGCGACCATAATTGAATAAAAAACTCGTTTCATAATAGTTTAAACTTTTCATTGCATTTGTGGACTGGAACTGAATATACATTGACTATTAGATTCTGATGTAAATTTATTCTTAAAATGTTATAACTTAACAAGGACTAATGACAGATAAATCTTCAGTTAATTGGCTACAACCCCGTCAGTTCAATTGGGAACAAACTTGAACGCCTGCTCGTTTAATAACATTACATTATGTACCTACCAAAGTAGAAGCAATTCCAATTAATCTAAGAAATCATACAATTTCCTTTGTCTCCGAAGCGAACGAAACAGAAGCAATCTCCATAATATAAGGCACGATTAGGGGCAAATACTCACATTTGGTAATAACGCGTTCCCTCTGTATACGTAACCGAACAAAGAAATAATATCAAAAATCAAATGTATGACGCAATTTAATCCATTATCTGAAAACCTGACGTCGTCGTCGATCGAAGTGAAAAAATACTCGACACGAACAAAGAACTCCAGTACCTTTCCATGTTTAGAGTGAGAAAACGATGTTGCCGTCTCTATTCCCTAAAAAAGGGGCTAAATTATGACGTAACCATAGGATCAGCACCCCTGCACGAGAGATGCAATTTTAGATGCACCTTAAGCTGAAAGATTTAAGGGTAGTTTTTGAATGTAAATGCATAATGTATGACGAAATCGTAGGGAGATCGTCCCTGTGAATCTGTGACTGACTAACTAATAATAATTCGCAAATTGTACAGTTTGAGTTATTGCGTTGAAAGGGTATGATTTACAACTAATCAATGTTCTTGTTTGTTGCGAAGCAGCTGACTGTAATTTTGTTGAAATTAACAAAGTATTTAATTGGTCACAGATGAATGTCTTTCTAATAAAATGGAGGAAGCATATTGTGTCATCAATTCATCTTTACCGTAAGTATATAAAAACTACATACCTAATACTATATATCTATATATATAAAAATTAATCCCTATTTCCCTTGGTCATGGCATCACGCGTGAACGGCTAGATCAATTTCGTTAATTCTTTTTTTGTTGTGTTTGTTATTGTCAGGAGAAGGTTCTTATGAAAGAAAACTAAGAAAATTGCGCGGTGATTTAGAAAGTTTAAGAATACTTAACAACCATATTAAATTTAAACCGATTTCGATGAAAATTGGTATGTATATTGATTTGGTTTCGGGAAATAGGCTACTTTTTATCCTAAAAATCGCTATTTCCCGAGATACATTAATTAAACACATAGCAATTTTCCCGCGGGCAAAGCCGCAGGGCGCAGCTAGTACTTAAATAAAAATTTACAGTCGTATTTGTGTATATGCTTTAATAAATTGAATAATAAAAACATAAAAATGATGAAAGATCAAAAACGTGTCTAGGTATACTTAAATTAACACTAGGTAAGTACTATGTTTCTTGCTTTTTGTGAAATCGCCTCCACTGTCCTTTCAATAGTAAACTTTAAAATCACGCTCTCTGGTCTATACGTCTGTGTATTGTGTTTAAATAAATAGCAGGAATATGTTAAAAAGGCAGGAAGCGTATATTTTAACACGGCGGTTAGTTTTTATGTCAAAAGCTGGCAAGTGGACACTAAGGAAGTGGTTGTAAACATCTGTCAAAAGCTGCAAATTAAGATCGTTCAGGTATAAAAGTATTTGTATTTTTATACTTTTGTGCCTCATTTAAGAGCTTATAAGCCTGTGTGTAACAGGCCTGTATCAATTTTACTGAATACTCAATCTTCAGTTCACATGGATATCAAAACGACAAATATTTTAAGGGTCACTTAAAATTGAATGATATCTATATTCTATGATTGTTTGACCGCGTTAATCTCTAAAACTGCCAGTCGGATTTGAAAAATTATTTTGCGTATGATAGCCCAGTTCTTAAGGAAGGTTATAGGCTATGTAACATCACGCTACTGGCGACGGGAGGAGAGCAGTAAGCAAAGACGCGGGTGAAACCGCGCCGCGGAAAGCTAGCAATTAATATACCCCCCCTTTCCTCTTTCCTCACCTCCCTCATTCCCTTCCCCTAACCCCATTCCCAGCCACCATAGTGGAGGCCACCACACCAGCAGTTTAAGACGATGGCTTTGGGTATAGTGGCCACCACTTCTGGATTTCACTGACTGCTTACCATCAGGAGGGGTGGAGTGGTTAGGAAGTGCTTAAACGTCATGACGCACGAATCGTAATAATGATAGAAATACAAAGGGTTTTATAGCAAATATAAATCCGTTTATATCTATCTAATGAAACCCTGTAACGTATTAGTATACTTTTTACCTACAGGGTAAACATTTCATCCACGTTTCACCGTTTTACTGCTCTGCTCCTGTCACCAGTAGCGTAATTTGCCATACCCTATAACATTTCCCAAGGACTGTGCTGTCAAGCGCAAAAAGAATTTTCAAATCTGACTGATAGTTTTAGAGATTAGCCTGTCCAAAGAAACAAACAAACTATTCCGCTTTAGGTAAAAGTATAGATTATTGGCTATAGTTATGGATCTGTTGAATGTTAGCAGCTTCGCTTCAAAGCATACCGTATAACATGACGCTGTTAAACTAAAATAGACACGGTTACTAAGTAAGTAAATTCTTAAAACATTATCAGCTGGTAGACAATAGGGCCTTTAGAAAATGTCGGATTTATTTTATTTACCACTAGCTGTTGCCCGCTGGTCCGCCCGCGTGAATGTCGGTTAAATCGCTGTTTACATTGATGATTTTTCATACAAAATTTCATACCCCTTGAAGCATTTTTTCTGATAAAAAATAGCCTATGTTGTTCTTCGAGCTCTAATCTATACCAAATTTAATTAAAATCGGTTTAGTTGTTTAGGAGTGAAAATGTAACAGACAGACAGATAGAGTTACTTTCGCATTTATTAGTATGGATAGCACCGACCCGACTCGGTCCGTCACGATGTGGCCAGTGTATACACCATAAAGTTTTATGGGACCACGCCAGATAACATACGAAGTTTTTGTGCCTTCCATAAGAATTATATTTGTATACTTATATATATACGTGTATAGGGCACAGGCAGGTATCTGTTTTATTTTTAGAGATAGCTTGGTTATTTAAAAATGTTATGTACTAGCGTCTTTATTTACTGCTCTGCTCCCGTCACCAGTAGCGTGATGTTACATAGCCTATAACCTTTTTAAGGATCTAGGCTTTAATACGCCAAAAGAATATTTAAATCCGACCCGTAGTTTTAGAGATTAACGCGTAACAAACAAACTCTTCCACTTTATACAATAGTATAGACTGAGTTATGTCAAAAGTATGTAATTTAAGGTTTACTATTTTCAAAATTTCTTTGTTCTCTGCTATGATCATAAGAAATCTTGCAATTTTTAGACGTACTTATTGACTATACTTACTCATATCTATGGAAAAAGATAAAGTAATGGCTCTCCCCTATTAACGGATAAGGAGAGACTATAAAATGGAAATATTGATATAAATTGATGCCGCGTACAAGCACTAGTACATCGTATATGTATACATGTAGTAGGCGTGCGTAACAAGCCACGGCTTCAAACACGGCTCTTTTTTTGCTTTCGGCTTTCGGTCCTCGGCTTTCGGCCCTCAGCTTTCGGCCCTCGGCTCTCTGTGTTCGATGTTTAGACTTCGTGCTCTATGGAGGTTTCGCTATTGTTGTAATGGTGGTGAAAGTTCATGTTCCACTTCGTTTTGAGAACAATGCACCGACATTTGTTTTTATTTGCATGAGTTTTATACCTAACTATCTTTTCGCGTCGTGGTTTCACCCGCGTCTTTGGTTACTGCTCTGCTCCTGTCGCCACAAGCTTGATGTTACATAGCCTATAACCTTCCTCAAGAACTGGACTATCATACGCAAAAATATTTTTTTAATTTGACTGATAGTTCCAGAGATTATCGCGTTTAAACAAACAAACTTTTCCGCTTTATAACTAGAATACATATAGCTATAATAGTATTACAAGGTTTTATAGTTTTACTTAGAAGTAACGAGAGGTAACCTGGACACTCAAGAATTTCAAGGATGTATTAGCTTATTATGAAAAATTTAACCTAAAATACACTAAACAATCTTGCGTCTTAGTTTACAGTACAAACATTAGAAGCACTGTTCATTTTCATACTACTATTAAATATTGAATCAAGCATTACAGCACTCTATAATTCTATTATACTTATACTATAATTGTTATTTTTATTGTTTCTATTTACATGTATATATTTAAAATAAAGTATTTAAGTATGTACACCTATCCGCATTTCTAGAACCTAAAACACATAACATCCAGATCGTAACAAATAAACAAAAATCACAAAAAGTTTTGTACCTATTCGACTAAGATACTATCCACAGTAGTTGTCAACCTTTGTATACAGAATCATTATACTTATATTGTTAATATATACCATTTCATAACTGATAATAATTCTAAACCAAAGTTAAATGATTAACTGGTTAAAATGGCTGCGTACCCGTAGAAATCTCCAAGTTTAGACCTCGTCTACAATTAAGACTTTTTGGATTGAACTTCCATTGTGCTTAAAATACTGTAGGGCCTATTAAACCCTTTATCAAGCAACGTAATAAAGTTAAAACTAAAAATTTCGTTTTAGAAGTTAAATACACATTATCACCTTAATTTTAACTATAACAGCTTATGACGTCCGTATGAGAAGCTAAAAGTACAGTACCAAAACAGTAGCGAGCGTGTGTATGTGTGTGTGCGTAGGTATAATGCGCTCGCGCAGCTACCGGGCGCGACAGGCATCAACAGGTTTCAAAGGAAGTTCTATGTAGATGTATATGCAACAAGTATAGCTACCGTTCAGTTTTGTGTTAAGTAATTTTCAAATAATGTCGCTTAAAATTTTTTATTAATTTTTTTTATCTTTGTTGTTCTAAAATTTTGTTGTACTTACCTACCATTAGTTAGACTGCGGAACATCATATAAACTCGATTAAGTACATAAGTAACGTAGCGGATACTTCTACGTCGCCGTAGTCTTTATGAGTTAAAAAACACATAAACTTTTAACAATTTTCGATCTCTGCTCGAATAATATTAGGTACCATATAAAAGACCCTTTACAAAAATTTGATTATCAAACATAAACACCTAAATATTAAAAAAAGTAGTTATTTATTTGTCTCTAGTGGGCATCGAAAACATGGAATACTGGACGAAGCAGTTGTACCTATCATCCAGGTTTTCTAAGCATGTTTTTCTTTCAATATACTTTTCTAACTAAATACCTATAGTAACTAAGTTAATAAGCAGTAGCTTACACAAATACACACTTTATCTTCATCGTGCTATGATCTACATTACATACCTTTAATAAGTAATGCGACGAAGTACCTGTCAACCCGACTGTCCAAGTAAAAGAGGGTAATGTTGTACTACTGTTTGAGTATTTTAAACCGCTCAGATTGGTCTACAACGAGGGGGAGCCGAGTTGGCACATTTGCATGTAAACTTCATTGTTATCAACATTTAGACATCTGTTTAGAAACGTATCGTATACAGTTTTAGAGCGGTTTAAAAATAGGTAAATTAGTATAACCTTTACTTCTTTTTAAATTGAATGTTCTATGCTTAAAAAAATCGATGTTTTTGATAGCCACGACACAGGCCATGTCTAGTAAGGATATCACCGTAAATTGTATCACATATGCAAATTTACTTTAATAAACATTTACTTACTTACTTTACCTACACACACCGATTCTGGGGTCAACTAAAGTAAATAATTTTATGTCTGTTATAATTTCATCAAAGCTATTATAGACCTGGCACATTAAAATACAAATCGAAAAAGTGTCCGTGGTAAGTGTATGCATTTCACGTACAAGAATTGTGGGTTTAAAAAAATCACCTACTTAAGTACCTAGTTACTTAGATGAATATCTGTAAAAATAAATAATCTTAATGTCCACAAAAACACAATACACGGTAGGAGAGTTCTAGAAAACGGTTGCTGCAGCTTCTAGAACACTCCATAAGAGATAAACTCTTTTACATTCAAGTGTTGATAACCACCAGAAACACTAAAGATTTAGCTTCTTGTATCAAGAAAGTTTTAAAAGTCTAAAAAGTTTTACTGAGTATTAAAACCGCCTTAAAGTTTACTTCAGATCCCACACATATAACTTTGTATATATACGTAGTAGATACACTATATTCCACAGTAATCTAACACCATATTATTATTCTATTATAGCTTTCCCATCAATCGTAAATCCCTTTGTTACTCGCCATAGAAAACACAAAGAGCCATGTCTTCGTATGGCAAGCGGCTATTTCTCCATAAATCTATGGAAAAATCTAAGTTAAGGTGGTCGTTTTGTATCTGTACATGTTCAAAATGCATATAAAGTGTATAAAGGCTTGAACTAGCATCACAAATAAGTAAACAGTACTTTCACGGGGTATCGGCCAATCAATCGTGAGCGCTCGGCTATCTCCGCCGGGACTCGGCAAACTCCGTCACAGCTGACGCGAACTGTTGCTATGTGCAGTTGCTAAGCACCGAAGCAGACATGTTTTGTAGAAAGTATTTATTACACTATTTTATATCTTAACTAAATTTTATGTTTAACATAGTTTTAACTACAATTTTAGACTACTCGTTTATTTATTTTAATTTTGTGTAACCTTTTCCAATTTGTATATGTTATTAAATAAATAACGTCCTACTTCACTAATTCTATTCAAAACCTACAATATACTTCATCACACGTAATAATTTACACCAAAATATCAAAGTAAATGTGGAGCAAAAATTTTGGGAACAAAGAAAAGCAGATTACAACGAAATATGTCCTAAAAACTCGCTAGTAACAGCGACTAAACGAGCCTACGTGACGTGACCGAAGCAGTATACTGACGCACACAGACGAACGTTGTTGCTCATCGACACGAACAAACACGCAAACTCGTGGTTAAGTCGATGTGCGGCAACGAAACAACCTAACCGACAGCGACCTTCACAAAGAAATGGACACATCCGTCACCCTTATCTTTATAAAGATAGAGCTCATTTTAAAATTTTGTGTTCAATGTCGCTTAGGTTTACTCCGTGTTGGTAAAAGTAATAGCCCCGTTGCGCTAGCGAGTGCATTTATGGCAGCGTTCACGAGTTGCAAACCTTTTTGTTTTATTTTTTATATTATTAGTGTGAGAATAACTGTTACGAGCAGTTTAATAATTCTTTGTGGGATTGGTACATTTGCGATGTTATAACGTAGTGTCAACAATATGGCTATTTTTGGGTTATTGTTGTATCTGCTTTCACATTAACCTTATATTGTATTACACACAGCTTTCTTTTCGTTTTATTTTTATGCCGTAGCTATATTTTATAGACCTAGCTGTATTAAAAAAAATATTCTGGTTTAAGTCAACGAATTCTACATAAATAACAAACAATCTATTTAGGTACAAAATTTATGATAAAACAAATTTATATGAAACGAATAAATTAGAATAAGTTAACCTACTTAGTTATCTTTCAAGAATATATATATGTATTTCGACGAGGAGTAATATTATAAAGGTGAAAGTCCTAGAGCAGGATGGCCTAAAAAAAGGTTGACGATCCCTGGAGCTCGTCCCGCTGAGCGCGCTTGGCAACAGGCGAATGAAAGCACTGCTATCCTACAAACGAGAAGCGACCTTATTGCTATTTCTCTTATGTTGTATTCAGCTTGTTAAAAATAAGTTATTGATCGCAACTTACGCAAAAACTTTAGTACTTATCGCCATACAAACGATACATGTACATACTATTTCATTAATTGGCCTAAGTGATGTACCTATCTAATCAACACACAGTTCTATTACACACTATTAGAGTTTAGATTAGATCAGCCGGTGTTTGTTGGGACATCAATCATAAAAGATTTGTATGAGACTGTTATTACTTAATACGTGTACATGAGTTTTTTATTAACTATTTAGTTGTTCAAGTTAAAAGTTTTTGATGTGTTTAACTAAGCGTGGAAATTCAAGTTATTATATTTTATTTGAATACTTATTACCTATTATTTGTTTGCTAATAATAGGTAAGTAAATAAGCGTGGCAATTATTATCTCGTTTTGTTTTATATAGGCTTCATTGTTGACAGGTATAGGTTCCTTATACATAGAATAGTTTCTCGTAGAGCGGTTTCACTCGCGTCTTCGGTTACTGCTCTGCTCCCGTCGCCAGTAGCGTAATGTTACCTGCCTATAACCTATAAGCCTATATTCAAATCCAACTATATAGATAGTTATTTTTCTTCCTTTTTTTGTATCGTTAAGGGTGCTGTGATACTCTGTGAGGGGTCAATATCGGGCAAATAGGTACTAATGTCATAATTATTTCCAAGCCCTATATTATATAATTTAGAATTACCTATTTAAATTTAGGGCCTTTTCAGGGCGTTTCATAGTAAGTATATGTGGACAGTACCTAACAATTTAGGGAACTCAAAATTCAGAAAGCTCTAATAGTTCTTTGGTTGCGTTAAGTGTTTAAATTGTAACTCATACAAAAAACTGTAATTATATGGCGATTGAAAAGAGTGGCGTGAGTTTCTTGCCAGTTCTTCTCACAGCTCTACCTCGTCAGCGAACTGGCAGGTTAATTAGCTGACTTTATGTAATTTTGATTTTTCATAAGCATCATACTTTATGATCAAAATAAATGCTTTGAGTTTGAATTAAAAATTTAAGAGCACTCTACCATGAGATAAGTTTATTGAGTAGGTTTAGCATATTATCTTATCACATATCTTTTCCTTGTAGGGGTAGGCATAGGAGTAGCCCACGTTTTCTTAGCTATCTTGAGTTTCATGTAATAGGGGACGAGCATAAATGTTAAAAATCAATAGCATAGACATTATATTCTTAAGAAAATTTAATTCGTTGGTTTTTGTATATACTACCAAGCGTTTTTTACTTATTTTATGAAAACAGCATATATCGAAAACAAAAGTGAAGTGCTTGTTAACTAAAATAAATATATTCTAAGCACTGGTTTTATTGAAAACCAGTCTAGCAAGCAAATACTCAGCAGACGACCTACGGCTCTGATCAAGTACGTATAAAATTTTCCTTTTTATTTCCCAACTTGCTGCGGTATTTTCTGGAAAATGTTTTCTTGTCTGTTATTATTTTTAAATATAATTGAAGCAGGGATGAGATATGCCATAACATATTATAATAGAAAAATCATGGATTATGAGCAAAATTTTAATAATATTACAATTGATTATTTTTGGCCAATCTTCGTTGGAATGTGTTACGAGTATGTACCACTGCTGTAATGAGATCCCTGGTGCCATAGCTATAAGTGGAAAAATGATATTGAGGTTTCATTTATTCAGTACCAATCTGGAGTCTGGAATATGGGCATTATGGATTGAGATTACGACCACCGTTATGTGCATCGTTAGACAGCGCAACATTTATGGTTTAATTATGATGATTATTAAGTGTTCTTCGTGTTTGTCAATTGTATTTTTGAAAAGTTCTTCACGCAAGGCAATATAAGCAGTTTTTAAAACTGCCACGCGTCGTAAACTATGTAGGATCGTATACAACAAAGGCGAGCTTACTTCTAACACTGCTTGTACTTAGATTTACTAAAATTTTGTGAAGTTTAGTACAACCACTAAATGATCAGATCTTTTTGGTAAATAACAATCAAAAGTCAAATTATGCATCATCTCGTTGTTATACACAATCAATCACGATACAATTTAAAAAAAGGCATCAAACCTTTATTGTTCGTTCGTTAATAATAGATGAAGTCAGGTCCGCGGGGAAAAAATATGATGAAGGATATGGGGTTCGAGTCCGCGGTGGACTTATTGTTCCCGAATATTTATAAGTTATGGCCGAAGGTGGTTTGACAGCCTGTCAAGATCCACCCGGAGATTGGCAAGGGTTGGTTTTTTTCTTATTTCTAACCACCTTGTTCTCTAGAGGGTGCTGGTTCTAATTTTAGAACTATCCAATTTATGTGTTTGTATTTTAGAAAATTTACCTAAAATTGTTTATTTTTATATTTACACCAGTAACTCTGGCCATCCAAATCTATTGTTAGACAATAAACATGTTATGCCTCCTTTGATAATGACAATATAAGGCTTGACGTAACTCTCCGAGACATGAAAGGGATTAGAATATTTTTTTAAATAACAGCTATCCATGAACTGACTTAAACAGTTGAATAAAATATGTTTTAAAAATAAGTAAAATATTTTCATAAGTAATTTAAATCTCTTTACTTTGGAACCAATAAATAATTACAGGTACATCAGCGGTCCTACCACAACCTCATATAGCAATCTTATATAACCTTACTTTGTCTCTATCCTTGTTTTTAATAGTGCAAAAGAAAAAGACAAAACAATAATAATTACACTCTAGGTCGCCTTAATTTTGTTTTCTCCTTAGCTTAGAAAATACAGTCATGTGTAAATGTGTTTAGGCTTTTGTAGCAGATAGTACCTCTCAACCAAAATAAAGAAATCTTTTAACAATGGTCGTATTTAATTAAATCACAGCACGTTACAAGTACTTACTACACAATAAGCGGCACCACGAGCGAAGCCTTCGATAGCCTTCGATGATGTCACCGCTACGGACAAAACTTTTATTGTGGCACGGCCTTTGCGAACTTACTTACATTAAGCTTATAGTATGTAAGGTTAAGCAGGGTTAGTAATATTTTTATTTTGTAGAGAAAATACCTAAAACTTGTACCGTAGACCCGTTTATATGACTGCATGATAAACAATTATTAAAATGAACATAACATACTATGCCGTGAGGCTTCAGTAGTCCTATGAAGGCCCCAATTGAGTGTAGTATCAATCATAATAATAATATATCCGTAAGAACACTGTTGGACAGATATGACCTAGGCGTTCCCTAAGTTTCGCCTCTTTGAGTATTTTTTTTTTTTTTTTTTTTATTTATTAGCCTACCAAAGTGACTCCACCCCGCCTGATGGTAAGCAGTCAGTGGAATCCAGAAGTGGTGGCCACCATACCGAAAGCTATCGTCTTAAACTGCTGGTATGGTGGCCTCCACTATGACGGCTGGGAATGGGGTTAGAGGAAGGGAATGAGGGAGGTGAGGAAAGAGGAAAGGGGGAAATTGGGCCTCCGGCACTCTCACTCACCGAACGAAACGCAGTAGTAAGGATACTACTACTCTTAAGTCGATCTTCTATGAGAGGGTAGTACTTCCCCGGACGATCCGGCCCATTCATGCTGAAACCAGCGTGGATCTACTACCGTTATGTATGTAGGTATCGGGCAATAAATTCGTGAATGTTAAAAAGGCAAAGGAGGTATGTTTGGATCGCAGTAAATGGCGTTCTAGTCTCTGCTTACCCTATTAAGCGACAGGCGTGATGTTATTTATGTATATATATATATCATCATAATTCTACAAAGACCTAATATATACTTGACCCTCCTTTTAACTAGGGGACAAAAACAATGTCGTTATTCTCGTATTCGTACAAAATACACCTTATATTTTTTACAGGAGAAAAAACATTGTCTAGATCAGCTGTTTGTGTTCACATTTATGTAAGAAGGGTCAGCAGTAAAGGTAGTTATTTATTGACGTACCGATGCGTTATTACCCCATAAGTGGACATTGAAATGTCACGCTACATATTTATGAGATAGCTTTTACCCTCGACATCACCGAAGTAGATTGATTATAAAATAAATCAATAAGTATTTTGCTAGCTATCTACAATGAGGTATTCTGCTAATTTCGTCTTAAATGCACCACTATACAACCGCAATTTGACAACCTCTGTGGTTCGATGGTACTGTGTATGGACTACCACGCAGAGGTTGCTGGTTCGATTCCCGCTCAGTGCAAATATTTGTGTGCATGAACATGGCTATTTGCATAGGTCTCGGTGTTTCTATGTATGTATTTACAAAAAAAGTATATAAGTATGTTTATCCGCATTCCAGAACCCATATCGCAAGCTATTAATATATGGTTACTTTGGGTCTAGATGGCGTTGTGTGGTTAAAAAAAGGAATACAGCCTCAATATCACTATTAAGCCTATAAACTATTGTAAGTTTAACTTAATTTAAGAAAGTTTTGATTAAATAAGGAAATTAACTCGTGAAAATTTCACTATACAATATAGTATAGGTAGCATTCTTTCTTGAACGTAGCTGTAGCCGGTAAGGTTTGCACTAACAAATGTTGTGTACTACGGAAATGCTTCGGCATCCCCAATTCTCTCTTTGTGTGTGTTCTATGTTATTTATTGGAGCAAATAATCTGTTTAATTAACGGGCCTTTGTGTAAGTACAAGTCACTCGCAGGACGTATATGGTACAATAGGATAATAAGTTTACGATGTTTTTGTTAGTAACAGTGAAAAGTAAGAGATAGGGCGGTATTTTTATACAAGCTAAGACTTAACGTGAATTATATTGTATACTAGCGACCCGCCCCGGCTTCCCACAGGTAATATGCTGATACTAAATATACTACAGAATGTCTTTTTAAACAACGTTCACAGCTTTTTTGTCATTAGACAATACAAATATGTTTTCCGGTATATACCGCCGCAACCGCTATGTCCCTGCATTACATTAGAAAACTCTAAAATTATCTGTGTTTCTCTACTATATTTTGCACGTATTATACATATTCTATATATTATATATATTATACATATACTCCCTCTTGAATCACTCAATCTATTAAAAAAACCGCATCAAAATTTGTTGCGTTGTTTTAAAGATCTAAGCATACATATGGACAGACAGCGAGAAGCGACTTTGTTTTATACTATGTAGTGATACGAGATACACACATATTAGGACTATCAAATAGCTCGACACGCAGGCCGTCAATGAAATATCGAGTGTTAAGTGGTCAATCTAATATTAGGATTTGTTCAGATCGCCCATACAGGCATCCGACCAGACTTAACGACTGTTATCAACTTGTTAACATCCGAGACCGACTTTTACCGCGCCCTCCGAAGCACAGAGACGCTTAAATCAAATACCACTATTCGGTCACCCATTGATGGGCAAGTCGCACTCTATGATGCTTAACTCGCTAATCGTTTACCGATCAGTGAGCGCAACGATATATGAGCGACTCTCAGGTCAAGAATGAAATAGAAAGACACAGTGTTTTATCTTCTTACTTAAAACGTTGGCTGCAAGAAGGAATTATATCCGGCACCAGAGGTTCGCATGCATGATACCTAGCTCGAATACTTATTCTCTGAATGAGCAAATCGTATCAAAATTATTTTTAAAAACGGCTGCGTAGAAACAAACTAAATCAGTAGGTATGATATTACAATGTATAAATTTAGCGTACATACGACATCTGTAGTTTTTTAAGTACGGTAGGTTTTTATAATCATAATTAATACTACCTAGCTATATTTTGTGAGCTTTTTTGTGCGCTTTTTTATGAAATTATCCGTAGAGTTATTGTTAGTAGGAGATTTGATCCGCCCACAGCAACCCGACGATGGTACTGAATAGATTTGTGTAAAGATTAGAGATCCTTTTACAAATTTTTAAATGAATAATATTTTCTTTAAGAAATTTTTGCTTGACTGACGCAATTAAGGAGAATAATGTTTTCCGAGCGTATGTATGTATGTATATATGTATGTATGTGAGTATGTATGTCTATTTCTTTGGCACGCTCTACAGCCTAAATGGCTTGATGGATTTTAACGTATGAGGTGTCATTAGATTCGTATTGATTGTAGAAGTGACATATATAAAATTTCAATCTAGCGCCAGCACGAATGGTGTTCAATTTTTCACTTTATTTTGAGGCGGGCAGGCTTTTGTTTAATAATATATTATGTTATTAAAATATTATGTTTCATCTCATTTTATATTATGGTCGAGGTTATTATTCTTATTCTCAATAGGCTAGAGTAGTTCGACTCGTAGGATTGATTGAATAATACATTTAATTGTTTCACCACGATATTTTCTTTCGTTTGGCAGTAATATCCAAGATAAACTAAGACAGTACAATAAAAAACTTTGATAAAGTCACAAACTTGCCCTAGATAAAAGAGACAAATTAAATAAAACTATTTGAATATCTTTATCTATACTTATTATATAAAGAGAAAGAGTTTGTTTGTTTGAACGCACTAATTTCTGGAAACATCACGCTACTGGCGACGGGAGCCGAGCAGCAAAAGCGCGGGTGAAACTGCACTGCGGGAAGCTAGTATTATTACTAGCTGACCCGGCGAATTTCGTTTCGCCTAACAGTCGATCAACATTACTTTATTTTTCTAAAATAAACGTAGCCTAAGTTACTCCTTATTACATCAGCTACCTGCCAATAAAAGTCCCGTCAAAATCGGTCCAGCCATTTCAGAGCAAAATGGCAGACAGACAGACAAAAATTGTAACAAATGTTATTTTGGACTATGTACCGTATATATATATTCATATACATGTAGTATAAAACGGTTATTTCAATATTACAAACAGACACTCCAATTTTATAATATGTATAGATTGCCGACCGGCGGATTGAGGCTGGGATGGCGAAAATTGGGAAAGGATATGTCCGACAGTCATATCCTTTCCCAATTTTCTTTTTTTTATCCATATAACAAAACTACCTATCTTTAACTGAAACAAGAACAATAGCCTCAACAAATAGAAATACGTCGTAAAACTGTACGGAACCCTCGATCAAATTAAAGCTCTTTTATGCGTTTTTATTTGATTGGAGCGTGTGGGGCGCGGGTTCGGTTCCCGGCTCGTTTATTACGGATTAAGAATGGTCGCCATTGAATTATGTATTATCCCTTTATCTAAACAGTTCGCGCCCTAATTGATTGGGTAGAAGTGTAGGACGCTCTTTCATTTTAGATATATGGCGATTATTTTTATTTTTGATTTGAACTTGATCAATACATGAGCTTAGAGGGCTGATGTGTGAAATTGTAATTAATTATTGCTTTACGGAGCGATACACTAATGAAGAGAGAGTTAGTGGCGATTAAAAAGGCAAGTTTCTTTCCAATTATTTTCACGACTCTAGTTCTTGTCAACGAATTGGTCTAAGGGCAAGATTCACAGACCGCACTTTGACTTTACTTTGATGCAAAGATCTACTTTGTACCAAAAATATGTTTCTTAGGCCCAGATTCACAATCGTGACTTTACTTTACAGCAAAGGCACCTTCGCAAAGTAAGCTTTGTATTGCCGAAGATTACTTTCAACTTCATATTCAAACATATTTTTGGTACAAAGTAGATCTTTGCATCAAAGTAAAGTCAAAGTGCGGTCTGTGAATCTTGTCCTTAGACAAAAACGTGGTTTTATACGATTACTAGCTTATACTTGCGTCTTCGCCTACTACTCTGCTCCCGGCACCAGTAGCGTAATGTTACATAGCCTATAACCACCTCAAGAACTGAGCTATCAAACGCTAAAAGAGTTATTCAAATCCGTCTGGTAGTTCTAGAGATTAGCACGTTTAAACAAACACAATCTTTTCCACTTTATACAATAGTAGGTATATGAGTATAGATAGCTTGTTCTAATTATTAAAACGATTAAAGTTCTGTCCTGTAATGCTTAAGACGTAGATCTCATTGAAGCAGTGCGTCATCACTGTGACCGATCCTGGACTGTTCTGATACCTATTTGTAAGAGGACTGTCCACGCTGCGTCTTTCTATTACTCGTATTATTATTATTTATAAGGCTATTACAGGCTTGATTAGACCTGTAGCACTGCGACCTGAAAGATCTATTGGCAGTAAGCTTCTACAGTTCACTGCCAATTCCAGTCAGAGACAGGAACTTCAAGATGTCCCTGGCAGCAATATTCTTTATCTCCTCGGGATAAATAGTGTATTGTGCAAAGGATATGTTTCGTTTGTGAATAAGTGGGCTACAACTATAGAATGTGTGTGTATTTCCTCTTCTTCATGGCAGAATCTGTACAGCTTTGTTAAGCTAGCTTAGCTTAGTCATATGCTCGTTAAGCTTGCAGTGACCAGTGAGGGCCCTTGTCATCATGCCAATATTGATTTTACTTAAGAATAGTAATTTCTTGGCGTAACAATGTAAATAACCCTTGATGAGGGGTTTCGAGTGGTTCAATCCTGGAATTTTATTCCAGCAGTTAATTGCTTCTTCAGTACTTATTTGCTTGAGTTACCCCGACTTTTAGGCGACGGGGCACTTAACTGCGTCTTTCTAACTTTAATAGGAAAAAAATCCATCCATTGTTTTTAAAATACTAAAGCCTTCCAATCTGCAGAACCAGGTCATGGCCGGCTTTTACAAATCTATAGTATTATATAAAGTGGAAAAATTTGTTTGTTTGTTTGAACGCTTTAATCGCCCGAACTACCAGTCTGATTTGAATAATTCTTTTAGCGTATGATAGCATTATAGCCCATTTCTTGAGGAAGGTTAAGTTATATAACATCACGCTAGTGGTTACGAGAGAGAAGCAGTAATTAAAGATTCACGGAGAAAAGCAGATCACGGATCGTCGATTCGTTCGGTACCTATCTACTTGATACACATTGTTTTCTTAAAATATCACGCCTTGAATCCCAACGATATATAACATTATCTCAGCTTTTCCTTATTGTTAAAAATATTCCTAACATTTACGTTGAAAAGAAATCTCGTCGTTTGCGTTTTCGTGAAGATATTACGGTATGAAGCCATCATAGCTGATGGTACAGATTACATCTATAATAATATAAGGCGGAAGAATATGTTTGTTTGTACATAGCTCAGTTCTTGAGGAAGGTTATAGGCTATGTAACATCACGCTACAAGCGTTGGGAGCAGTGCAGTAATCAAATATGTAACTTGAAACCAGAAAGCTAGAAGGAACGGTAGTATTATATTACTATTATTTATGTAGGTACCATGCTGTAACACGATGTACGGATTAACAATATATATTAATAAAAATACAAAAAGCCTAAAATAAAGTGAAAAGAAAAACCTATTTTTTTCTCGTGCTGAAGCTACATTGAAATTTTGTATACCATAGGTCACTCCCACAATCAATACGAATAATACGTTAAAATCCATCAAGCCATTTAGGCTGTAGAGCGTGTCAAAGAAATGGACATACATATTCACATACATACATATATTCGCTTGAAAAACATTACCCTTGACTGCGACAGTCGGGCAGCTACTTCGATAAATAAGGGTTACTTTCAAATTGGGTTACACAGTACGTCACAATTACTTCAGTAATAGCGCGGGATACTTAGATGTAATAACATCTTATTAAGAAAGAGATATTATTTTCGTGGTATAATTGTTTCATCCTTAGGGGAGGTATTACCAAATAGGTACATGGGGTTGTTGCCCAGTTGAAGAAGCGACCAAATATTAAAGTCAGTGTGGTTTTTGAGACATCCCTTAATCAAATGTTCCCCCCCATCCACAGATTGACTATAATAACTGTGCTTACTTTACTTAGAAAGACGTTCTTTATATTTGCCTACCATAGTAATTCCACTCTGCCTAATGGTAAGCAGTCAGTGGAATCCAGAAGTGGCGGACACCATTCCAAAAGCCTAACTACTGGTACCGTGGCCTCCAGTATGGCGGCTCAGTGCGACGCTTTTTCACGCCCCGCCTAAAAGACCCAGGATCAAAGTTAGATGGGAACACATGCGCTGGCAAAGAGTTCCAGGCTTTAATTGAGCGACAAAATTATTAAGTGAAACTTTGGGGGTGGATTTGCATCACATAACTCGGCGCTACTGCCCGCTGTGGGTTGAATATGCCCTATATTTAATGGTTCAACCGAGTACGATTGCCTCTGTGGTTCAGTGCTACTTTGTACGGATTAACACGCAGAGGTCTCGGGTTCGATCCCCGGGTCGGGTAAAGTGATATTGGGTATTTCTGTTGATAAATTCTCAGTTTAAGCTCGGTTATATCGCAAAAAGCTCGTCCTCTGTTACATGGGCCCCAAAAATAAAATGACGAAACGTGGGTGGTTTAACACCTCTGTCTACCTCTTCGGGGATAAAAGGCGTGAAGCTATGTATGTGTGTAACCGAGTATTACTACGATAATAATTATAACTACCAAAACAATAATGTTATATAACACAGTATAAACTGAAAACCTACTAGTTTAACATGCACATGTTAAAACTGAGCATATACGAAATACATTTATTTGAAAGAAAAAGAAAGAAAGAAACAAACGTTTATTGCCCCTACATAGAGACACAAAACAAAATTAATTAATTAAAAAAAATACAAAGTATAGTGCAAGTGTGCGTCTCATGTGGCAAATAGGTACCCAGTTCAGCATTTGCCAGACCAAAGGTCTGACGCTGGTTTTTAATTGGGTCCTGACTGAGTTTACGTCACGGACGCCTTGCTGCCAGTTGAGAGAGATTAGATTATTTAAACTTAGTTCCTCTCTAACTTGTAACTGCACGAAAGCACCCTTTTTCTAAGCAGTTCCAGTAATTGTTACTATGTAACTAGGGTTACAGCGCGACTTTACTCGTATTTGTAACTAACCGTCCATCGCATCCTGACGGAGGAAACGACACAATTTTTACTTTCAATGAGTGGAAGTCATAAACGGTGGGTGGTGATTAGGGATGTGCTGATTTTGTAGCTAGATTAATTCGGCATAGGAATAACTCTACTGATTTAGTTGACGAAAAGTTTTGAGAATACATAATAACTTCACACCTGTCTTCCATTAATGGGGTAAGCAGAGTATAGAACCCCATTTACTGCGATCCATATCTCCTTTGCCTTTTCAACATTTATTTAATCTCTACAGAAATGTTATTTATTTAAGCATGAAAAAGCATTAAAGAAGCTCGCCATAGTCGTACCAGTTTGCGACAACAGCTATTCTAAGTTTCCATACCTTAACTGATAACTGACTGACACACACTGACTGCTTACCATCAGGCAAAAGAAGTGTCATTTTGGAAGTAACGCAGCTAACATGGGTAGATCATGAACTCTTTGAAAGCTGTTCAAGACCTCTTATATCTGTTAATGCTATCGACACGAGAGGTCTTGTATTGAACAAACACAAGATTTTTTTGATATTCTCTTGTTAACGTGTGATGTCGCGCATAATCACGTTACCTATCGAGCCGAGTCTTTGCTTACTACTCTGCTCCCGTCGCCAGTAGCGTGATGTTACATAACTTAGAACCTTTCACAAGAACTGGGCTATCATACGTATAATTAAAATATAATTATTGATTATGATATATAAATTTTTATACAGTTAAATTAAATACGTTCCAGAGATTAGCAGACGATACTAAAATAAAACCTCAATGTCAGTTATAGATCTTGTATTTAGTACATCGTTACATATTTAATTTATACAAATTATACTTGATTGTTAATTAATTTATCTGTATTAGAAATCGATTGTTGTCGCGATAATCACATCGTAATCGAGAGAATATTAATTAATAATAATCTTTTATTGTTCCAAAAGCAATACAGGTATAGTTTTACATGGTCACTAGTCTCCACACTAGGATTCCCTGTGTCGTGGAGACTAGTACCTTTCGTGTTAACAAGCAAGTTGCTTAAGTATTAACAAATATAAAAGCTATGTATCTTAAGATAATTTTACTATTTTTGTAACATTTGACTACCGTGAAAGTAAGTATGTATGCGTAGAATATTTCATCATCAACTTTCGTGTTCTTGTATGTTGTTTGTATTCGTCATTGTGCGGTGTGTCCCATCCCTAGTGTCAAACAGCAGTAAATGTTTAAGTGCAGTGCATGGTAGTGCGAACATTCGCGTTTCATTGTTTCGCCACGGAGCGAGCCGAGGGGAGCCCAGGGAGGAGGAGCCGCGGTGGAGTGACGGAGGGGAGAACGGGGAGGAACGGATGTCGCTCCCGATTTGCTTTATTTTTGTTAGAACTCGTTACTATGATTGGTGGAAGATTTTTATTTTTAGAGATAGACGGTTTAGTGCTGTGCCGGAATTACACTATCGTAAAATAAAGTAAGCCCCACTTACGATGTTTGTGAGAAAAGTAGTAATACGAGTAGTATTGCGCACAACAACGAGTATATTCCCTCATATTGTTTGTTTTTGTGCGCTTACTTGCTTACGTCAGGCATTTTGAACTCGGTTAATAGCTACCGAGCTCAATAAATGTTGCGAAGCTCGAAGCAAAACATACAGGAACGGCAAGACTTGTATTCTGCACATACTAAATTAGTTTTAAATACATTATTTCTCGATTGGAATCCTTACGACCTCGGTGTGCTTACACTTAGGTACTTAATTTGTCTCTAAAAGCTATGATTGAATACTACTGATCAGATACATCACTGGCTTTATAGATTCACAAGCTTTCCACAGTGCGGTTTCACCCGCGTCTTTGATTACTGCTCTGCTCCCGTCACCAGTAGCGTAATGTTACATAGCCTATAACCTTCCTCAAGAACTAGACTATCATATGCAAAAAGAGTTATTTAAATCCGACTGTAGTTCCAGAGATTAGGGTGTACAAACAAACTCTTCCTCTTTATGTAGAAGTATAGATTGATTAGAAAATATCAAGGTGACAGTTAGCTTAATCAGGAATTCATGAGTAACAAAATTCAATGATATTCTCTCAGTTTATCTTGGACATTACTGAATAATGAAGAAATTGTAACGAAAGCTGACTTTATTTACATTGAAGTTAGAAATTACCAATCCGTCTTCAGAACCAAGGCCTTTTGTGCGAGAGGGCTACAAAGTATAAAGTTCTGGTACTATAAGTTATCTCCGAGCCGTACTATGCTCATCTCAAAACTTAATTCAAATCAATCTTGTTGTTCTTAATCACTCGTGTTAGGTAGAAAGATAAATTCCCGCAGTTTGAACGACATGGTAAGTTGAATCACTATATTTTATCATATCATATCTTTACAACAGCAACGTCAGTATGAGTAAGTAGCTATCGCTCTTATCAAATGAATAATGTTTGTAATCAAAATAAATTGAAAAATATGTAATAACAACACCAGCCAGTTACAGTGCCACCTCAAGATACAGATCCAAATACTTTGGCAAAAGAAAAAAATGCCATGTTACTGTCTCATCGTAGAGCACTTCTTTTCATTCTCATATAGAGAAGGCGTGGACATTGATAACCACACCTGGGGGCTACCATCTCTCAGTATTATTTTAATCTTACTTTGTGTTTTGTCTTTTCTTTTGTACCATTAAAAACAAGGATAGAGACAAAGTAAGTTTATAAAAAGATTGGTATAGAGATTGTGGCCCATGGCGGATTGGCAATTCAGAGTTATAAAATCCATGTTTCACGATGTTTTACTTCGACCAAAAATGTAAGTACGCGTGACCTTTAAAAAGACGTCGCTATTTTTACATGTCTACCCCAAGGATGTACAATATAAACATAGACGTGTTTGGGAACTAGTGAACGTTATCTCCGGCCATTAGCGTCCGGCTTGTGTTGAGCGTTCGTCCAGCCACGGCTCTAAAAATCAAACACACAAGGCTGTCCAAAATGTCCCGGACACTTAGGACAAGTAAAAATACCAGATGCTTGAGTTTTAATCTTGATACGAATGATTTCTAGATGGCGTTGTGTGTAGTTGTTGAAATATTATTATTATTTATTATATTTCTCCTTCTGTAAGATTAGGTTATAAAATTTTGAACCTTAGAATATTTTTGTTATAGTTTATAATAATATGTGGACACTATCACACATCGTCATCTAGTCCCAAGCTAAGCAGAGCTTGTGTTATGGGTACTAGATAATTGAAATATAATACTTATACATACTTTTTTTTTTGTAAATACATACTTAGAATACATAGAAAACACCCAAACTGAAGACAAATACAAATGATATAAAATAAAAAAAATACAAATATTAATAATATAATAATGATAATACCAGCCTGTTTACTGTCCCACTGCAGGGCAAAGGCCTCTTCTCATATAGAGAGGGCATAAGTATTAATCACCACGCTTGCTCAAGGTGGATTGGCAATTTCAGACATTTATGTCCAGATTTCCTCACGATGTTTTCCATCACCGTCAATCAAAAATAGCCAAGATAAACTTAGATAGTACATATGATTTGAAGAGTCACATTGGTACTTGCCCGGATTTGAACCCACTATCCTATAGTTTATGTATGTCAGTAACTGCATGACAAGGTCTCATCGGCACCAATCCGGTTTATTCTATACTTATATATAATTTTATGCATTTATTGCATATGATAGCCCAGTTCTTGAAGGTTATGTAACATCACGCTACTGGCTACGGGAGCAGAGCAGTGACCAAAGACACGGGTGAAACCGCTTTGCGTAAAGCTGTCGTACATATTGTATAATTACGATGTATAACAATATATTTATATCGATCTCGAGCTCCCTAGTGCGCATTAAGTACCTGCGTGCCACCAGATGTGACTAGATGTGTACTATTCATCTTACAATATATTTGCGTACTTCACACAACATCACTACAATAATGCGCAGTAAGCTAAAATGCAGCCCTCTGCCCTCTCCCTCCCTGTTTACTCTCAACTTGCCAAATGTACTAAACAGCTGACACCAAGCTTCACAAGGGCGGCCCTCACATCGGACCTCTCGCTCTAATGCTTTATCTAAGTTACAACACTCGGTACTTTAGAGAATAAAACGAGGAACACTTTCATTACTTCAAGTGACTTTTTGTATAAAATTTTCTTTGATACATGTTTGATATTTATTTTAGTAAAATGTTCTAGTTTATAACGTACCTAACTGTTAATAATTAACTAGGTTTAAGCATCGATCAACCCCACCATCCTTTGAGAAACGAATTAATAGGTCACTGTATACAAGTAGTTACTGCGATCTTTAATTAGGTTCCTTGTCATAGCCCCAAAGGTCATAAATACAAAAATTGCTTTTTTATTTCCGAGCTTTTATTGCAAGAACTGTTCCAAATAATAGCTTTTAAAGTCTTACAGTGAACGGTAATAATCGGTGTAAAACTATAAATACTAGTGCGGGACGCCCACTGCACACTGCTACAACATTCAATAGGGTAGACAAAATTTTATTGTATCGTTAAGTATATAAATTTTCATAATGGCCTATTAACCTTTTACGTGTTTTAAATTCGAATAATTTCGAATATGAAAACTAAATTTTATACGTGTATCGTAAAATATATCGTAAAATTTGTTTTTGAAATGGTTCAGTTTTTTCTGTAGTTTAACGCAGTTTTTGTTATAAATTTGTTAGCTTTACGAACGTTTCCTTAAGTACTATTATAGCTCTTAATTGGTTTTTTATTTTACTCAAAGGTTTTATTATGTATTTTAAAAACTGAGTACTTAGCTACTTTGTGTTGCGTTTCATAAATAATTGATAACTAGAATATCGAAATATCAGATCGATGTTCTGATATTACGAATAAAACATATATGCATGCAAATATCAATTGTGCAAATAACGAAAAGAATAATTTAAAAAAACAATTGCATCCATTCATTCGCAGATTGAATCAGTCATTCAATCACTCACTCGTTCACAAATAACTCTCAATAGTTCGGTTGACAGCTGCAATTTTTTAGCTACTTTTATGCGTGAAACATAAAAATTGTGCCGTGTATGTTTACGAGCCACTGCGGGTGTCTGCGGGCGAGGGTAGTCAGGGGGTGAGAAATAACGAAGGGAGAACGTGCCTTTATCGCTGTTGATATTAAGACTGTAAGTGTCATAAAAACCGTAGGTATGCCGATATACGCACTAGTGCTTTGTATGAACGCATCGACGTAAAAACTCTTCTTTTATGTACAGCGCTTTATTGTTTTATCAGCATATATTTGGCATGCGCACGACGTACACCTCGTTGGGATTTCTCCGCGTATATACTGCCCGGGAATGCGTATTTTAACCCTTTTATACAAATATTATGCGGGATTATTGGATATTTTTAACATAAAGTAATATTTTTATTTGGTCGTGAACGGTGTTTCGATTTTTAGTAAGTTATTCAATATCCTTTTTATTTCTCACAAAATATAACAATGAATACTCAATTAGGACTGTTTAGTGCCACTTGGAGTTTCAAAGTAAGTAAGTATTACGTATTCGTTTTTACACAATAACGTATTATCGTAAATTAAACGTTGAAGCTTTTGTCGTCAAAAACAAATTACGTGCGTACCCAATTAATTATTAAAAATCTCCCTTCACGTTTGGGAATTGCGTAGCGAACAGCTGATTTTTTCATTGTTTCTAGGGTACATCCTTGAGTGTCGTTATGTTAGTATAAATTGGACTGTATTGCGATGTGATAAAGTATGTTTTGGCTAGTACGTGTGTAATGTTAGGGTGGCAGGAAGTCAGCTGACTGCATCGCTCAGATGTTATTAGAAAGGAATATTGGTGGCGGTATGTCGACAGAACAAAAGTTTTAAATAGCTCAATAATTTAATGGGCGTATTTGGAATATCTTATACTTGTTCCTGTCTTGTTCTTACATAATTTGAATTAATAATTTTGTCTATAAACGGTGAGTTCGGAACAAGGAACGATGTCGTAATAACTTTTTAATTGCCGGTAGAACGAAAATTGTTAAATTTTGTTGAATGTTGTATAATAAATAATACTGTAACGAAAATATAGTACCTCTTATCTTTATATTGTTAGGCACACAAGTACAGAGAAGACATAGTAGCTGCGTACTCTACGTACTAATAATATTCTGTACAAGAGGAGCAATTAATAATCTCTGTAGGTAGTAGGTATGTATATTATTATGTATGTGTACTTTGATATTACACAAAATATGATTTAAATCTGAACGTATATTTTTAACGCCTATAAGATTACTAAACAATTTATGAACTGTTCATGTATGTGTTCATGTCTGAAACAAAGATATTTTATTTATTTTATTTTTATTTATTTAAAGTATTCGTTGCGACTTATTTTGAAACAAATGCCAGAAAACGCAAATAATGTATATATGTATTGTATGTATATAGGTATACATACAATACAGTAAGTAAGTAAGTAAGTTCTCTTAATTAAAACATTTATATTAACATTTTGGTCTTTCAACTCCAACATTTTACCATTCTTTCGGCGAACCGAGCTGTCGGTAGAAAAAGGAATTTTCTCTTTGTATCGATGAACAGCGAACAGTGATTTCTATGTACAATTATATCGTTCAAGAGTAATTCTAGATAAAGTTAGGAGCTTGGACCGTTGGAATATTTTATGTTTTGTTAAAATTATAGTCCAGATTTACCCACTGTGTTTTTATTGTTCAACGTGTGTTAGTAATTATCAAGATAAACTTTGAAAACATGACTTTAAAAAGGTCACAACTGTATGGATCTTTTTTAACTTCGAAAAAGAAGAAGCTGGAACGGCAACTATTAGGCCAGCACGACATTGTCATTAAGGTAAATAGGTACGTATATCATTCAGTTGAAGGTCAGCACACTTACATTCTGGTGTTACTTGTTATGTGTCACATATGCAAACATTATCCCATTATAATTCGAAATATAAGCAGCTACGTTTTATAAATACTTAGTCGTTTATACTTATAAATCTGCGTGTGTGAGAGAAACCCTCGATTTCGGCAGATATTTAGTGGGACACGGGTACGTTCTGACATTAATTGACATTTGGAGCGGTTCGGAATCCCTCAAGGGGGTTAAATATGTGTGCGCAGGGACATAAATATTAAGGGCGTATTTTAGGGTTAGGTGTTAGATATAAGTGCATGTAAAGACGGTTTAGTTCAGATATAGTTTAATGGGTGACGACGTTCTCTATGGAGATGAGCTCGGATATTAGGTAACGTTTTGAATTTACTACTTTTATGATATCATTTTGTTTCGATTTATTTACTACAATAGGCGAAATAAAAGCGATTAGATTAAGGTTAGGCGATTTTCTGCCTGTATTGTGTGCCATATTTTGGGTAGCTGGGCTGATTCCACACCGAGCCCGTAGCTTTTAGTATAGTAGTGAACGTATTCCTTCGTCTTCATTGTACGTCGACACTCAATTGCAATTTTATAAGAAAAATACTACTTATATGAAATTATATAACATAATTATATAATACATAATTTGAATGATGACTTCCAACTCAAAAACAACAACATTCAAAAACTAACCCTAAACCGACAGGCAATATAACATTCCTTCACGCTTCCCTCGAGGGATGTGCGGGCCTGTCGGACCCGCACGCCCGCCGCACGCCGCACGCTCGTCTATTTTGAATACCCTTCATGCAAACACGTAGAATATGAGCGGTTCTTATCTCTTTAAAAAAACCTCGCTTCATATTAAAGGATTTGAATACAAAAGCTCTGTTTATTATTGCTGATAAAACTGTAGTTTCTACTATGAATAGAGCAAATAATTTAACTATTCAACATACAGACGGATTTATTATCTATGTAATCTTTATTTGTAAATAAAATAAAATAAAATGTCTATCTGACGGTTTTACTCATTATAGCTTTAGTCACAAGTGGTTCATCCGATGTTAAGTGGTAACACTCACTCATACACTTAATACAAGCGTAAAACACAGCTATCTTATGACCTAGTGACATCGCTGCGCTGTCGCTGCGATCATTTAAAAAAAAAGACATTGCATGAGAAAGACATGCAGAAGCTTCAGTCTTTTCTACAGCCACTATTATTCATTAATAGTAACATAACATTACGCAATTGAAATGGAAAATAAGAAAATATTATTCATACAGGTTAATTTGACTGGCCTGTTGGTCTAGTGGTTAGTGACCCTAACTGCTAAGCCGGAAGTCGTGGGTTCGATTCCCACCCAGGACAAACCTTTGTGTGATGAGCATGATTGTTTGTTCTGTGTCTGGGTGTAATTTATCTATAATATGTAGGTATTTACAAAAAAAAAATGTATATAAGTAGTATATCAGTTGTTTAGTACCCATAACACAAGCAAATATAATTGCTTAATTTGGGGCTAGATGGCGCTGTGTGAATGTGGTAGAATATTATTATAAAAAAAAATGAAAAAAAATAACACATTAACGTTAAAAATTACAAAATATTATTGAAAAGATTATAGATTTAACAATGTATAAGGCTATATGAACTTTATGTCACAGCATTATTTTTAAAGAATAAACTTTAGGAAAGCTTATTTATTAAAAATAGTCATTTCACATATTAGTGTAACATCACATCACTATGCATTCAAGTTACTTCCAATTTCGCTGTTGATCGCTTAACGAGGCGGACGTAAGCGACATAACTGCGGTGTAAGCGTATCACAGATGCGTATTACTTACGAGTACGTGTCCCCGAGCGCTACTACCTACTCGTACCTACAAGGGACCGAGCGTCGGAGGGTTAACTAGGGGGTAACAGCTATTGATTTGTACGCGGCGCCAATAATTGGAACCTTTATGAAAAGTCATATAAGCACAAATACTCTAAGAAGTGAATAAAGATGATAGCAGTCGGTTTAATAGAATTTAGTTGCTGTCGTCGATCTCTGGTTTCTCTAGTTTTAAAACGCTAAGTGGGTTAGTAATAGTTTGTTGTAGAACTAACACAGTTGACGAGATATATCCCCAGTTTCTAAACAACTGATCAACGAAAAATTTACTAATCACCTGTTAAATCTCATGTGAAGTACCTAAAAGCAATTAGTTTAATTTGATCTAATTAGTTACTAATTAGATTAAATAATGTACTTATTTATGCTTTTAGCAGCCCAATTGGTACTTCATATGACATTTAACACGTGATTAGTTAATTTTTCGTTGATCAGCCTATCAGAAACTGGGGGATAGACGTGACTAATAAAACATAGTGTTATTAAACATGTCATAAAGAGTAAGATGCCCAAGAATGGCCCAAAGCCCTAATGTAACACTTTATGAGTCTTTCAGTATACAATAAATTGTGAATAAAATCGATGCAACCTCCCAACATCAACATATATGCCTCTAGAAGTAAACTTCAATAAACTTCCCTCTGTATCGTGCATCGTGCAGGGACTCAGCAGTACTTCAAGACGTGTCATCATGCCGCTACTGTCGCTTCTGCGAACATATTCTATGAATATGATGTGACTTGATGCTCCGCCTGACAACACTCTAAACATACCGACTTACTCTCCGAGGAAAACACTTCCCTATTCATCCGCCAACTTACCAAAAAACTAACCTATATTCTCCTTATATCTTTGTACTTAAAGATCAAAATTGAAAGTCAAAAAGCTTTTCAGAAGCTCAAATATGAAGATCCTTGGCAGGCAATCTCACGCTCAATGTCACTTTATCGTTATAATGTGGATTGAGTGCAAGAGAGACGTGTGTATACGTAAGAGAGGGATGAAACATCTTGATGAAATTCATGAAGTCAGCCGAGCTACAAGAATATTTTGTTCATGCCAGTGAATTTGCGAGAGCCTTATGGAGTCGATGTTATTTTTTGAATTTTTATGTTGAACACTGTTTATCTGAAGGATGCCGAGTTACTGGCTCAAAAAATTGGCACAGATGTGAGCATCCACTGGGATAGCTCTGATATAGCACAAGCGACCTTTTTGTTACATCGTCAACGAAATATGAGAGTATTTTTGTTATGTTCAGTTTGTTTTTATTGCGTATTGACGTGCAAATGTTGACACAGCATAACGCAATATTACAGTATAAGTTATTCAGTAACAGTATAAAATATATCGTCAATGAACTCGCAGGTTCAAGTAGGCAGAATTTGTTCTTTGTCATACGTATGACAGAACTTTGTCAACAAAGAACGCAGGTAGTACAACTTAGGGATAAATAGAAAAGTTTCACTTAATTTTGTTCCTTTACTCAAGCTATTTAGCAATTTGTTGTCTTAAGTACGGACGCATTCACTTTAATATAAAAATCTTCTATGACGCTGTATGCACGTTATGTCACTAGAAGTCCGCCGTCGCTTCGCTTCGATATCAAAAGTTTCATTAGACTCATAATAAACATCTACGGCAAATATCATTACAATAGTGTCGTTTTACATCATTCAGGTGCAAAATATTAAAGCCTATGTTACCCGTTTTATTTGTAGCTTGCTTAAGGTGAAAGAATTATTTAAATCGCAATATAGAAACAGATAAATAATATAAAAAAATCCAATCTCTTCTGTTTATAATATTAGTTTACATAGAGTTTATTATTCTATGATGCTCATTTTTTACTAAACAGAATAAAAAAGAAGCCTTATTTTCACAATATCTCCAAAGCTCCAGTAGGTATACTCCACAGACACATGTCGCTTACGGCTGATTGCGCCCGCCACTCAAAACACTTGGCACAAGAGGCGCAGTGAAGCAAAAGATAGCTAAGAGCACCCTCACATCCCCGCGTCAAATAGCCTCAAACAGGAAAGGTATCCGGAACTTACCGCGTGCACTCAACCGTGAGCACTGAACCTAACCAGTAATGTACATAGCCGAATATATACGTTCTGAACCATTCGCTCATGTTATATTTTGTGATAAGCAAGTTACCCGCTTAGCGTTGCCAGTAGAAAATAAACTCATTGCCTATTTACTATTGTACCTTTAAGTATCTGTGACCCAGCCGTGGGAAGTAGTATTTAGAACTACCTAATATATATCCATACTAATATTATAAATGCGAAAGTTACTCTGTCTGTCTGTTACACTTTCACGCCTAAACCACTGAACCGATTTTGATGAAATTTGGTATAGAGATAGATTAGAACTCGGGGATAAACATAAGCTGTCGTTTATTCTGAAAAAAATGCTGGAAGGAGTTGAAATAGACAATTAAAGTTTGTATTAAAATCGTCAATGTATAAACAGACATAACCGACAATCACGTGGACGGAGCTGCGGGCAACATCTAGTTACTGATATTTACTGGTCTATAAATGTAGTTGATCAAGCGATTCTACAGTCTTATTGCTATCATTAAAAATCTTCGTGACAAAAATATTTTCAGATTCGAGTCTATTAACATTTAAAATATGTAATCTCCTGAGCTATTTCTAACTTTCATTCGTTATTCAACAATCATATCAACTCACGCATCAAGTAATAAATCATGTGTATATAAATAAGAAAGTATTTCCTGTATGTCGGACAAGCGTGAACTGACGTAATGGCCCATGGTTCCTCCGGGACAGACTGCCAGGGTCGCTCTGTCCGGGGAGCCACTGCGTCGGTACTCCCTTTTGTCAAAACATCAGTGACAATTTGAAAAGTATGTGTGATTAAATATTCTTATGTTGCATCGTTACGTTTGCAAACACTTTTCTATATTTTTCATTAAAGGTAGTAGATCCACGCTGAATTCAGCATGAATGGGCAGGATCGTCCGGAGAAGTACTACCCACTCATAGAAGATCGACGTCAGAGTAGTATCCGTACTACTGCGTTTCGTTCGGTGAGTGAGAGCGCCAATTTCCCCACTTTCCTCTTGCCTCACCTCCCTCATTCTCTTCCCCTTACCCCATTCCCAGCCGTCATAGTGGAGGCCACCATACCAGCAGTTTAAGACGATGGTATGGTGACCACCACTTCTGGATTCCACTGACTGCATACCATGAGGCGGGGCGGAGTCACTTTGGTAGGGTAATATATAAATTAAAAAAAAAATTATAAGTTTCATGTACTTAATACTATACCTACTTCTTTTATGCCACAGTATAATTTTTAACCTTTTATTACGTACTTAACTGCGTTGGTGATTAAATGTGTAAAGGTCTCGGTGCCCGGGTCGGGTGAAACTGCATTGGATTTTTTTATAAAGAAATTCTCAGTATTAGTACTGAGTCTGGCAATAGGCCTACCTCCTGTTACATAGAATCCCTGCGTAGAAAAGACACATAATGCTATGAGTTTCCAATCGCTACGTCTCGCCTTCCAATGTTACTAAACCTTCATTATCACAGCTAATGAAACGACTAATTAGGAAACACCAATGTAATTACTTACTTTTTATTCTGTATAAATAATATGTAGCCTTCTTCAATAAATGCGTCTCTTAAATATAAGTTATAGCATTCGCAGTTCCAAGGCACTTTTTGTGATTTGACAGTAGTAGATCCACGCTGGTTTCAGCATGAATGGGCCGGATCGTCCGGGGAAGTACTACCCTCTCATAGAAGATCGACTTAAAAGTAGTAGTATCCTTACTACTGCGTTTCGTTCGGTGAGTGAGAGTGCCGGAAGCCCAATTTCCCCCCTTTCCTCTTTCCTCACCTCCCTCATTCCTTTTTGCTAACCCCATTCCCAGCCGCCATAGTGGAGGCCACCATACCAGCAGTTTAAGACGATAGCTTTTGGTATGGTGGCCACCACTTCTGGACTCCACTGACTGCTTACCATCAGGCGGGGTGGAGTCACTTTGGTAGGCTAATATATATAAAAAAAAAAAAAAAAAAATTTGTTCAAGTTTATGTTTATTGTTGCACAATTCCCGCGGGATTCCTTTACTCCACTGCAGGGACAAATAAATATAACACCGATATATCGTAAACAGTTACCGTGAACGATAAAAGCTCGCAATTTTACTGGCTTTACTTGCGTTGCTACCGTGTAAGAAAGGAAATTATTCTGTGTGATGTACTAGGTATTTACGAGGGCTTTAGTGATATTAGCACAGGGGTAGAGATAGAACGGAGCTCTCTAGAGAACACAATCACTAAACAGAAAGAGACAAGAAGAGATAAAAGTATTACCTTGTCGTTAATGTGACCAGGAGGTGCATTTACCATTTTAATTAAAATACATAGTCAAATTACCATACTAGATGAAAATAAATAATTGAAATCCTCTCTTTTCTTTCTTTAATCTTAGTAATTATATCTATTAATGGGTTGATTTGTAATAATTAGTTTGTATGGTTCTTTGGTTGCGTTGAGTGTTGAAATTGTAACATACAAAAAAGTGTGTGTGGCGTGAGTTTCTTGCCAGTTCTTCTCACAGCTCTACCTCGTCAGTGAACTGGCTTTAGGTTAATTAGCTGGCTTCATGTAATTTTGACTTTTTATAAGCATTATACTTTATGATCGAAATGAAATAAATGCTTTGAGTTTGAGTTTTTATTTATGAAAGGTACTAAAACCTGGATAGCATAGTTAGTAATTTCATTTTTTAAATAACTACCCAGTTAGTGTGATATTAATACAGGAAAAGGAAAAAGAAAATAGCTTTTGGTTGATTTTCTATTGTCTGCTTGCTGGGTATTTTCAAACATAATCTTAAAATAATACTATAAAGAGACACTTATCACTACAAAGGGGTTAATAAACTTTAGATAGGTTATAAAGCTTGTCTCACAGTTTGCTTGGGGCTTAGACAAAAGTATCTACTCTTTACTATAGGGTTATACTGTCCTGATTGTGAAGCGTATCGCTTCTTACAAAACTAAGTCTTTACTAACGCGCTCAGCAAATGTTTAGTTGGCCTGGATTTTAGGGAGGTAGGGCACGGACGGAAAGATTTTGCTAAGTAGGCAAGAAAGTCCTCTGACAAATGTTTTTTTATAAACTGTCCTTTTCCTATCCAGAACTTAAGTGTCAAGCATTCATTTTATGTTTTCTTAACTAATATTATAAAAAGAAAAGATTCTAAAGTTTGTATGTGTGTGCGCTGAATGGTAACTAACACATAGTTACCATTCAGCGCCTAAACGGCTAAACCGATTACGTTTCACATCCTATTAATATTATAAATGCGAAAGTTTGTGTGCGTGTGTTGATTTATTGAATGTTTGTTTGTTTGCAACGATTTAAATAAAAACCTACGTTATTGATTTTTTTAAATTTCAATATTTTAAGCGCATTTGTAAATCTAAATAATGCAATACGACACTATTGGAATGATATTTTCTGTAGTCGTTTATTGTAAGACCAAATGAAACTTTTGATATGGAAGCGCAACGAGGGCGGATGTCTAGTATGCTATAAACAAATATGACAAAAATAAAAGCCTTGTACATAAATCTCGTTCTAATGACCCAGAGTCTTTTTAGTGGAGTGTAAAATAATTGCCAAGAATTGTATCACTGGGGATTTAAATCCGAAATATCAAAAAGTTAAAACATCTAAAAGTTTCACATGTAAAAACACATTCAAACAAAAATACACATTTACATCAAGAAATGTATAACAATAAAATATATTCATACTCACATTTGACCACTCCCAAATTAAATGAGATACCATCAACATTCAATAGCTTCTCAACCCTTGGAACGGGCGTAAAAAATGCACCACAAAGGTCATAGAGACCCTCATAGAAAGACATTTTCAGTGGACCCGTATAGGGTTAAAAGAAAAGGAATTAAAGAGCCACGCATGTTTTGTTGGTATAAGATCGAGTTACGGGTCGGATCGACCGGCGACCGCGGGAGATCCACCGATACATTACAGTTGCTGTAGGGTTATTATACAATTTACTGCTGTGGATATAAAATATGGGTTTCATTTAAAATTGGGTCGTTTGATGGGTTTATTTAGATTTGGCGGATAACATATCGGTTTTATTGAGATTTTAATGTTTTATGTTATTTATTTTTGCATGTTTATTGCGCACGGTGCTCCTCAATAAATATTATAACTACGGCCGGGAATACATTTCAAATATTATTGTTTTTCTTGCTTAAAATAGTTGCAGAAATTGGGAACAAGATTTTTACAAGAATATGGTTGTATTAGAACCTCAAAATGGTAATCGAAATCTTGTTTCTCGGAAATCCATCGCAGAATGCTACCAACTACTCTATCCAAGAGTATGTTTACTGTTTTGTACTAAACACGAGTTCCATAAAAATTCTTTCTTCCCAATCTTCTATCAGTGACTTTCTATACATTCTTTATTTGAAAACCCGATTTTATGCAATGAATCGTTCAGCGCTGAACCGCTTTTAAAATGTGTCAGTATGTCTATTATTGACAGCGCTTCAGCGCTGACCATAAGTCGAGATTTTAAAGAATCTTTGATCAAAGTTTGTATATAGAACGAACTGGGAAAGTTGGTAGGGGTCGCCCTAGACGAACATACGCGGACCAAATAGGTGATGTGTTGACAAAGGGCACTATTACAAGCACCCGTAACCGACGTGTGTATGAAAAGATTGATGAATGTTGAAAAGGCAAAGGAGGTATGTTTGGATCGCAGCAAATGGCGTTCTAGAGTCTCTGCTTACCTTATTAATGGGGAGAGGCGTGTATTTATGTATGTATGTAAGTCCCTAGTACTTCATTCTTAGCAATTGCATGAAGCATGAATGTCCTCTCTGACCACCCTGTTATAGATTTAACCGTGATGTTACGTTATAATCTAACACGTATCACGTTCATATAAATCAATCTGATTATCACTCCGATAGTGAATCCGGGTGAAATTCGTACGCGTCATGTGTTTGGTACAGATAGTACGGTACTGTAATGTTGTTGTTGTTTTTCGTTATTTTACTGTTGGGCAAAGATCCTGTGATTTGGGAATTCTTCGAACTTTGGCTCTTAGATATTTATAGGATTTCCTTCTCCACTATTATGTTTACTGACTGACTTCATGGGTTACCTATTTATCTCATGGTTTAACAACAATACAAATCCATAATAATATTAAAAATGCGAATGTAACTGTGTCTGTCTGTTACGCTTGCATGCCTAAACCACTGAACCGACTTTGATGAAATTTGGTACAGAGATGGAATAGACTTTGGGGAACAGCTTATGATATTTATCGGGAAAATGGGAGAGTGAATTTTTGTATGAAAAATACGATAAGCGACATTCGCGCGGCAATAGATCTAGTTCAACTTTGACATGCCGATATTTGAACTATTCTAATTTTTTTGTGATCGTGTCAAAAGACATACGAGCTGTAATTAATATTATACCGTTTGAAATATTAGAAGGTAAATAAATTTTAAAGTAATAAATATAATAATAATACCACAACAACCACACAACGCCATCTAGACCCAAAGTAAGCATACAATAATAGCTTGTGATATGGATTCTAGAATGCGGATAAACATACATATATACATTTTTTGTAAATACATATTATTATACATAGAAATACCCAGACCAATGCAAATAGCCGTGTTCATGCACACAAATATTTGCACTGAGCGGGAATCGAACCCGCAACCTCTGCGTGACAGTCCATACACAGTACCACCGAAACTCAGATGTTGTCAAAAATAAATCGACTGTAGTAAGTACTGAAAAAGCGATATTGAAGATGAAGAACTACAAATATAATGCAAAATTAGATAATATGTAAACTTTTATATAATTTAATACCATAATAGAGCATTCGTTCGTAAATCGTCGCCATATATCTAAAGCGGAGCGTGTACGATCTCGGGTGTGTTGTGCCCTTAGAGCATTAAGCCGTTGGTTTAATGCTCTAAGGGCACAACACACCATTGGTTTAATGCTCTAAGGTTGTGCCCAACCTTGTTCTCTAACCGGTTTCGCTTTGTTTTCTTTCTAGCCCATTACATTATGTGCATAGATATAAACGCAATGTTATGTTGTGAAACAATTTACTTAAGACCGTCATCTTGCTAATTCATTTAATGTTAAAACCAAAAGTTACTGAAAGAAGTCAGAAATGCCAAAAGCATAGTTGATTATACCTGTGACACGGTGCGTAAAATGTGAAAAGCACGTTTTCATTTGCTGCAAATATATAAAGGACTTATTACATAAATATAGTGATTCCTACTAATACCTAATTTAAATGCGAAAGTTGTGTGTATGTGTTTATGTGTTTGTTATCACTCAGCGCAGTCAGCGCCTAAACGGCTGAACCGATTTCAAGGAAAATTGCATAAATTCAGTGCCGGAGACGGACAAAATTTTATCCCGAAAATCGGTTTAACCGCAGGACCCAGCTAGTAATACCGATATACTAGGAGAATCTAGGTTTTAAATTTCAAGATTATCCACAAAGAAGTTATCACGTCGAGCATCAAATTTTCATTAAATATCGATGGTTTCATTATCGTATTTAGTGTTACTTGTACTTATGTCACATACAGTAGTATTCGTCTACCCCTTTGTTAAGCTTAACAAAACTTATTGTTCGCCGGTACAAAAGAGCCCTTTGAAATATTCACTAATCAAGGCTCGTGTTGTGTAACTTTTAAAATTTACTACAAACTATTTTTATACATACCAATCTATACATATAATAAAATTGGAGTGTCTGTTTGTAATATTGAAATAACCGTTTTTTACTACATATAATATATAAATATATATACGGTACATACACCAAAATAACATTTATTAAAATTTTTGTCTGTCTGTCTGTCTGTTTAAAAAAACACCAAACGAAAAGATAATAAACAAAGTTTACAACATAGAAAGCTGTAATTAATTACCTATAGAGTTAAGTGTATTTATTGCCTGTGTCACTTTGCATGCTACTTGAAATTGTAACTTACAAAAATTGTAATAACCTGGCGGTTAAAAAGAGTGGCCTGAGTTTCTTGCCAGTTCTTCTCATGGCTATACTTCGTCAGCGAACTGGCTGTAGGTTAGTTTGCTGTCATTTTGTAAACTTTGACGTTCATAAGTGTGACTGCCTCTGTGGTTCGGTGGTACTGTGTATGGACTGCCACGCAGAGGTCGCGGGTTCGATTCCCGCTCAGTGGAAATATTTGTGTGCATGAACATGTCTATTTGCATTGGTCTGGGTGTTTCTATGTATAATATGTATGTATTTACAAAAAAAAAGTATATAAGTGTGGTATATCCGCATTCTAGAACCCATAACACAAGCATTTAATATGCTTACTTTGGGTCTAGATAGCGTTGTGTAGTTGTTTAAATATTATTATTATTATTATTATTATTATTTAATTAACCTATATGAATAAACATATTTTCATTTTCATTTTCAAAGATACGTGACAGTAAATGAACTCAAAAACAAAAGTTTAAAGTGAATATAGAACGAAGTAACGGTAGAGTGCACTATCATTCACGACAGTAACGGTACAGTATGTAGGCAGAGCTCTATAAATCCACCCGCGTGAATATTCAACATGGAATAAATCTCCGACGAATGTAAATAACCGCACGGAGATTTATCGTTCGTATATTTTTTAATAAAACATTTTAATTTTATCCAAAGAGGTTTTGAAAAATGATACACGATTTTACGGAGAGCTGGCAACACCACTGAAATACCTACTCGTATTATAATTTGAATATGATGTACTGAAAGTTTATATTTATATACTGTCTTGTCAAAACGCTATAATTGCTTGTAGTTTGTATGAAGATACTAAATTAAGACGCCATAATATAATTATATAAGTTTTCAGAATCAAAATATGGCATACTTATTTACATAAATTCAGTTTTACTATTAAATGCTCCTATTTAATAACTCTGTGTAATGATAGACATCTTTTAGATTCATTCATATTTTATTTCGTTTTGAACTTTGTTATCATCCCATTTGTGTAAATGAATGCTTAAATATAGAAATTGTATCAGATTTGTGACTTTATAATTTATTCCTTTAATTTACAAGATGAATAATGAATCCACATTAATGATAGAAGCGTACTACTCTGTAGCAAATTCAAACATTTCATCGGATCATAAAAACATCTCAATATCCTTCAAAAGGTATACTTCAAACATTTCAAGTTAAAACGGATGGGAATTCTTGCGTGAAATTGCTAGCAGGCCTGAATCAGCACAACCAGTATGTGTTGACCCCCACCCTCCATAAAAGCTTCGTAGAGTGGGAACAGAATGGTAGTTGTTAGTTGATTGGCAGGTGTCTTCGCTGGCTGGTTGGTGGGGTCTGAAGTTTCAGTATGATTGATATGAGGTGCGAGTCACTGTAACGTCTTTAAAACATTTAGTAATTTGATAGGCTCTCTGGCAAGCTCGTCGTTTGTAACATTTTTCTCATCGCGTCTCCCTTTTTGATTAACTCTGTCAGTAATAATGAACTTACATTATCACGTTTCTCATTACAATAATAAGTCAGAGAATTGGTGAATTTGTCACAGGGCTTTCGCAAATTGTTTACACTTCGAGTAAATTAACGTGGTTGTATAAAAGACATATAAAAACGACTTACGGTTTAAAGCCGCTTTAGTGGGAGCCACCACGCTATCAATTTTTTATGATGTCATTTAGAATGGTATGCACAACTCTTGTGGTGTCTATAATACTAGAAAGCAGCCCGCTTTTGTCTTCGTTTGTCACATCAATCGGTTGTGCAATAAAACACGTATAATATATCGAATCACCATTACCGTACAATGTGCGTGGTGCATTGCATGTAAGGGTACTTACTGTGACCAGCGGCCCTCGTTATCAGTTGCTAGGCTGATAAGAGTGATAAGCGGGTAGCAACAGCGTTGTATTTACATTATACTTTGTTGGATATTCAACTCTGCTACAATACGTGAAAAGAACAAGCGAACCAGAAAATTTAAGCTATATAATTTTATACCAATTTAATAAATAAACTCAACCTTTTTATGGTTAAGGATCACTTCAATTTATGTTAGCTTTGCCTAAAACCCAACAGTTGATGTAACTTCTGCACATAGAGTGTCATACGATACACGTGTAAGTATATTGTTTAAAAACACTACTTTATCTTAAAAAACAAGTAGATCCATCAACTGATATCACAGATTATCAAACAGATAAAAATCTACTCTATATGCCTACACGTATAGTTCAAATTATCATGTAGGTATTACAGATTGTAAAGCAATAATTTGGTGGTTCAAAAATTAAATTTACTTAATCTGTGTTTTTGTTATAGTTTGATCATTGATTATAATTTTTGCTAAGAAAGGCAAACGCAACAATGTGAAAGTCACAGAAGAATGAGACTAAATGACAGAGCAGTAGAGGTGCTTTTTAAATGTCGCATGTATTGTAGTTATGCTTTTCTTCCTATTTTATTACAGATATAAGTTTTTAATAACAAAGTTGAACCAATAAACTACTATATTTACACATGCCATGCCATTTGTACTTTGTAGCAAGAATTGCAGAAATCAGAGCAAAATATATTTACTGCTGACCTTTAAAGGGCAAGATTATTTCATTTTAATGGAACAATATCGTAATAAAATATAAACTATAAAAATTATAAAGAGTCATAATATTGATGTAATTAGGTTCCCGTCAAATGTTATCGAGATACAAAATAAAATACAGGCTAAGTGATGATTACGAAACCACAAGAAGTTCAACTGATGTAAGCATTTTTACTTTAACTTCTGAAATAATAAATAGTATTAACTCAAACTCAAACTCAAAGCATTTATTACATTTTGATCATAAAGTATGATGCATAAGAAAATTAAAAATTACATGAAGTCAGCTAATTAACCTACAGCCAGTCCGCTGACGAGGTAGAGCTGTGAGAAGAACTGGAATAAAACTCATGCCACACTTTTCAATCGCCAGATAATTACAGTTTTTGTATGAGTAGCACAGATTACTTAACCTAAATATTAGTTTAATATTTCTTTAGTTATATTCAATAGTTCCAAAGGGGTGTGCAAGCTTTACAGTATTATTACTACGCTATATACCACCGTTCTTGTCTACCAAAACTCTTAACATTATCAATATACAAAGTTTGTTTTTAATTAGCTGAAATAAAACCGTCGTGAAATTGCCCTGTTTATAATAAGCTTGATTTATCTACCTTAACAATGACTACCTGCTTTTAATATCTCCAGAACTTTTCACGGAACAAACCAAAACTTCGTCATATAAATCAAGGCTTTATTAAATTAAGGAGGCCAACGGAAACGGATACGGAGCGACGTAACAAAATGGCGACCCTATCTATCATCGTTAGAGTTCGTTTTTAATACTTCAATAATTGATGGTGAGAGGTATACAATACTTAGAGAACAACGTTAATGCATTAAGGGTATGATGCGACGTCAACGTCGACGTGTTTCTGACGTGGCGTCACTTTGGTGGCGGAGTCGTTTTGACGCAGCTCATTAACTAATTCTCAGTGACACTAAGTACAAAGGGGTTCATGTTGGATTTAATCAAGGAACTTTGTGAAAGTTTCTTTCTTAATGTGTTTGTGTCGGTGATAAGTCTGAGTGGAAGAGATCAGGTGTCTTTCTAATGCTTTATGCTATTAAATATCGTTTTTTGTTGTTAAAGGCTCTTATACTTTATGGTATATTTGCATTTTTATGGCAGTCGGTAAAGCCACACATTCGTTGAGTGTTGTAAAATGTTACTTAGATGAACCTCGTAAAATTATAGGTACCTACTGTGAATATTCTGGTTATATTAACGCAAAGTAACGAACACCATTTTAGTTGCAAAATCCAGCATGGTTTTCGAAAAATGCGCCACACCACGTCGTTCCAAAAATATTTCCTCTGCAAAACTATTCAAGCGATTCAAATTGAAAAAGTGGCCATGTTGTTTTTAAACACCAAACAGTTCAACTTAAAAATGCGAACCATGTTTAAAACATTCCAGGGAGCTTTGGAAAACACTAACAATTATTTAGTTTTTGTTAAAACCTCTTTACGTCAACGTTTCAGGCATTATTCCACCTTACCTTTTAGTAAATGTGTAAAAAAAAATAATATGACATCTAGACAGATTTATAGATCGGTTTAACAAGGGGTTACACTACTTGTGCACCCACTGGCTTCTCCCACCGGTGGGTGCAAGGTCATTCTGTTTACCCGTATACCCACTGCATCAAGATCGGATTCAAAGCCAGGTAAATCTTGCAGCAAAAATATCAGCCAACTGGGTAAAGGCAAATTTTCTGATGTTTCTATAGATACCGTGGTTCTATTCTGATACCTCTGGTAGTGGCAGATCCAGGACTTAAGTTTGGGGGGAGGGGGGCGGAGGACTTGAGAGACGGATTTAGATTTGAGAGGGCTTGACCGTACCCTGGGTAGGATTTTACCACGGTAAACACAATAAGCACATACATTTGCGAATGAGTTTGGGGGCCTCTCCTAGCCGCCTTCCTCCTTCCCTCTGGATCCACCAGTTTGTGGTGTTACAATCTTTAGGCACGCGGGCCGTATACTTAATTGTCATTGACAAAACGAAAGATGTTAGCTGTAAGCAAATTGACCACATATATTTTAATATAATCTTGACGTTCATAAATTTCATTCATGTGATCTTGATGAGTTTGACTTTGAAATTAATCATTGATAAAAAAACAGCAAAGATAATGAATGATATAATAAAGATAGTTGCCAAGACAAAATATCAATGACCTGATAACATTCAACGTTTTACAAAACAAGCTCATTAAACTGTGGGTACGTACTGATATTGTTCTATTTTTATCAAAAAAATTTAAAGGAACATGTCGCCAATTTCTAATTTACAAACCTCATGATCTAGTTAGATGTAGCAACCTGCAATACCTCTGCACGCATTTTTCAACTATCCACTTCTTTTTTTTATAACATTTGGTGGCAAACAACCATACTTGATGTTAATTGGTAACCGTAATCTATAGAGATGGCTGTGTTTTCCAAGCATCGCTAAAGTAATAATGCTTAGAAAATACAACCAAGCCGTTGCCGACCTCGAAGAAGGGGATGAGGAAGGAGAAGGGAAACGGAAGAGGACCGAGGGGGTATTTGGGCTGCCGGCGCTCTCACTCACCGAGCGAAACACATTAGCATGAAAACCAATATTCTTACGTCGATCTTCTTTGAGAGGGTAGTACTGTCCCGGTCGATCCAGCCCATTTATGCTGAAACCAGCGTGGATCTACTACCGTATAAAACTACTTATCTTCAATAAGTTTTTTATTTCTACCACGTTTCTTTCTTTTAGCCATACACTTCTTTCTTCATCTGTTAAGTTAGTCGGCCATGTTCGTAATTTGTACAACAGCTGTAAACGCTACAGACCTTTATACATTATGGACATTTCCACTCCATCAAACGATTCTGATAAAGGCGACATTTAAAATTATAAAAAATTTTTGTCCCAAAATGTGCCCAAATCAATTTTTAAGGAGACACGATATTTCAATTTAGTAAAATTGAAATGAAACTGAAAATGAAACGTTTTGTTTATTTGCAAATAATTTTATTAATAAACATTTTTATAAAATAAGTATTACTACAAGTGTTCCTACATTTTTTTATTATTATATCTGGCTAGTGTAGTCTAACAAGTAAGTACTACATGTTAATAAAACCTTTTTCGACATTACTTACTTAAACTCTTCTTTTCATGTGGCAACAAGGCAACGTAATCCGCAATTTTTCTGAGTCTATAGATTATAGATATAATTTTTTTTGTGTTAGATGCAACGATTTAAATCTCTGGTTAGATGAACACAGCAAAGAGTGGATTAAACCAACTGCTAAAAATAGTGGTGTGTGCGCTATAAATTTTAAATTTATTGTTGAAGCAAATGAAATTTTTGCTTCTTCGTAGCTGTGTTAGATGTTTTTTAATTCTTTAGCCAAATTCCAAAAAGTGTTTCAATTTTATACTTGATGTGCAAGATTAATATTTTGTGTTACTTGTTTAAGCAAAAAACAAGGAATAAAACAACAAAATTAATTTAGTTTTTACTGATTTCCAACAGTGACATAATGTGGTAAGTACTTTCTTTACCTTCTTACATTATTTCTAGATAATACTCATTATCGATTATGTTATAAGTGCAGACATAAGACAATATGAAGCTGAAGTGGAACACTTGTCGACAGATAAAGTCCCAACACGTGTGCACCAGACCTCCCTTAATTGTCATCAACAAAAGAATGACATTCTTACGTACATAACGCTATGGTTTAAATTCAAAAAGCAATCTTTTCTATACTTAGATCCGAGAGACAAGTGGATGGTTTTATTATTAAAATGCAAGGCATTAATTAAAATGAAATTAGAGCTGTTGTTGGTCAAGTCTAGAGGAATTTTAACTTTAACTCTTTAAATATAAGCTATATTTTTGATTGGGGTAATGTTAATGTTAAAAAATGAATAAGTGTTTGTGATGATATGAAAGTTCATTTGTGTTGTTTGTATGTCCGTGTGTTGTACAAGAGGATCGTTCGCTAACTATTGATCATTCGATATAATGTGTGTCACTTCTTGGAGCTATTTAAATGAATGTTGCATGTTAGTGATGAATGTGTTTTGTGAGTGCTAGAAAGGCTGTTCATATTTTAATGTTATTTCAGTTTTTGTTTACTATTGCAGATTGCTTTTGCTATTGATATCATCACAATTACTTTGCTTCCCTCGGGAAGCAGACCGATTATCGGAATAAAAAATCTATGTCCGTCTCCGGCACCGAATCTATCTACATATCAATTTTCATCGAAATCGGTTCAGCCGTTTCGGCGCTAAGTGGTAACAAACATATACACAAACATTTACGAGTATAATTAGTAGGATAGTCAGTATCAGTCTCATTCGAAAAAGAACTCCAAGAATATGGTTAGCAAATTTAAGTCCATTTAAGAATATTTGAAATGACTTTTAAACGTAATAACTATCGTGTGTCTATCAGCTACATAAACTATACCTTACAAGCAAGTATAAGAGCGTTTACGAGTCATGAGTGGCAAAATTGCAATTTAGCGTCCATATTTTGTGGTTTTCAAATTTTATCATTTAATCTTTTAATATTAGCCATATTTTAAAATATGTTCTTTACAAATGCTAGAATTAGGTGAAAGCTGTATAAAAAGTAAGTAACCATAATGCTGACAGTTATTTTACTATGAAAATAACGCAACTTAAGTTTCAAATGAATAGATCTGTAAGCGCAATGATGTCTTACTCTTTATACAGCTTTCACTTAATTTCAGCATGTTAGCAGAGCATATTTTTAAAATATAGCTAAGTTTTAATTATAAAAATAGATAACCACGAAATATGCCAATCATGACGCGTAAAGGCTCATAAGTCGAGCTTTGAGAAACGACGTGTGTATAAATGATAGAGTGAGTGGTAATGTTACAAGTACACGTGTAAATTACATGCGGCAACATTGCGCTATCAGGGTTACGTATGTAGCGGCAAATAGGACATTAAGCCATAAAGCCTGACGTCACAAAGGCAGGCCCCTTAAGGTCGCGTCAAATAATCGCTGCGATCCGCCCGGATTATACACCGCCTTCATATATCAGGATTATCTTCAGTTTTAGTTCAGCGTTATTTACTGTTTCTCGTTGTATTCTACATCCTGTTTGGGCAACATCTCTGTCGTAAACACATTTACTACTGAGTCGCTACCCGTGTACCCACTCGCTTCTCCCACCTGGTGGGTGCACGTGTAATTCCTGTATACCCGTGCGGCCACTACCTTAGTTAGGTACATAATTTTGTTCACTGATAGGTATAAAAGAAATGTTCTTGTTAAGTTACTGCTAATTATAGACATCATCTAATCTTAGTAATATTCTAAGACACAAAGATAGGATGGTTTATTTGTGTAGTTTTCTAGAACGATGACTGTAGTAAATTTTCATAGATGCTCATTTGACAGTACCAATGATAAGTAGAAAACTGAATACATATTTTATGTTGTTGATGCTTTTCAATACTATTTATAAGTGTGCACCTGTGTAGAGCGTGATGCAATTTAAAAAAATCGTATGATACAGACACATACAGACCTACCTCTTCAAATCAATTCACGTCAATAAGTTTATAAACTGCCTTTTATTATAATACTTGAAATATAATCTCACAAGGGTGTTGGTAATATTCTCAAGTGCTTGGTACTTCATATTATATTTATTGGCGATCAACATACACACATAGCTTCAAGCCCTTTGTAGGCAGAGGTGTTTCAATACCCACTTCTCGCCTTTTTTCATTTTTGTGTCCATGTAACATAGGTCGAGCCTGTTGCCATTTATCGGCCACAACTCCAGACTCCGGGCTAATACTAAGAATATTCAACAGAAAACCCAATATCATTTTACCCAACCCGGGGATCGAACCCGAGACCTCTGCGTGGTAATTCATACACAGTACCACCGAACCACATAGGCAATCTCTTTTAATAAATTTAACTTTACTTAACTTGTTGGTTAAATTTATGCAATAAATGTAACATTTATTTTTTGAATCTCGATGCGCAAATAGGCCTCTCGATAAACCCGTCACTGTGCACCACCAACTAAGTTAGCCGGGTTTTATATCCACAACCCAGTATATAAATGTATAATCTATGTCCACAGCATTGTAAGTACATACGTCTTTCTATGACGATATGGCCTATACTCGTACATAGTATAAAACAAAATCGGTCTTGCTGTCTCTACGTCTAAACTGCTCAACGAATTTTGATGAAGTTTTCACTATTATTCAGAAAATTAATTTCTGAAGGTTTGTATGTATGGTAATATAAACAATTTATATTTAAAAACAATTTGTACATGAGCACCACTGGGGCCTCTAGCTATTATTGTATAAAATGAAACAAAAATAACTATAATCAAAATATAACAATAACAACTTAATGAACTATAAATACCCAAACAAGTCTTGTTTGTTCATTTTAAAATAAAAGCCTCGTTGCGTAAATGTTTTTGAACCAAAATAGCATCATTAACCTTATCAAATTATATTACGTAACATTTTGGCCAATTGTCGAGTTCACGAGTGTTGTTCGGAGGAGGAAGAAGGAGGGAAGAGGGGGAGGAGGCGTTCAAAGAAGTTGCCAATAGGAAACAATTGTTTAATTAACGCGTTGTATTGAGATGTTGATTTGTTCCTTTTGTAGTTGACAGGTAAGTAACTAATATGTATTTATACCAATAATGAGAAGTATGGATCAAAGGTACGGTAAACTGTAAATATATTGCTCTATTAAAAAGATCATATAATAATAATAACTTTATTTAATAATAACAGTAAAATTACATGTATAACAATAAAGGTAGCTTCCCTTATGCCCCAAACTGTGCTCAAACTAAGCTAGTGTTTGTGCCTTGAGAACCATCAGGTTTACAATTTTAAATAAATAAAAATATATATACCGTACATACTATCATACATACAGTCATACATTATAATATAAACTAAACACAACAATAATTTAATAATGTTTTGCACGTTATGTATGCGATGTACTGCGCTGTTGTAAGGTAATAATAAATTATATTTTTTTATATATATTATAGCCTACCAAAGTGACTCCACCCCGCCTGATGGTAAGCAGTCAGTGGAATCCAGAAGTGGCGGCCACTATACCAAAAGCCATCGTCTTAAACTGCTGGTATGGTGGCCGCCACTATGGCGGGGAAGGGAATGAGGGAGGTGAGGAAAGAGGAAAGGGGGGAAATCGGGCTTCCGGCGCTTCCACTCACCGAACGAAACGCAGTAGTACAGATACCACCACTCTTAAGTCGATCTTCTATGAGAGGGTAGTACTTCCCCGGACGATCCGGCCTATTCATGCTGAAATCAGCGTGGATCTACTACCGTACAATTTTATTACGGTACTAGCCTTCTGCAGCGAGGTTTTACCCGCGTTATGTATGATACATCTATGGTTACTGCTCTGCTCCCGTCGCCAATAGCGTGATGTTACATAACCTATAACCTTTCTCGAGAACTTGGCTATTACACGCAAGAAGAATTTTTAGACCCGACTGGTAGTTCCAGAGATTAGCGCGTTCAAACAAACAAACTCTGCCGCTATATAAGTATAACAGAATAGATGAGATGGTAATTTCAGCACGAGTGTACCATCGAGGTTTTCATAGACGAAAAGTAATAGTTGAACGTTAAATAACTTACGTTGAAAATGCTGATCAATTTACCGTCTTGTTCCGTTTTATTTTACCTTCTCTCTTTATTTATATTAATTACTTTGTATGGTTCTTTGGTTGCGTTGAGTGTTAAAATTGTACCACATACAAAAAACTGTAATTATCTGCCGATTGAAAAGAGTGGCGTGATGTTCTTGCCAGTTCTTCTCACAGCTCTACCTCGTCAGCGAAATGACTGTAGATTAATTAGCTGACTTCATGTAATTTTGACTTTTCATAAGCATCATACTTTATGATCAAAGTGAATTAAATGCTTTGAGTTTGAGTTTCTTAATGTCTGATCTTCTGTTAAATCTGGTACCACATTTCTTTCTTTCTTCTTACTTTCTACCTCGTAATCAGTAATAACATTATGTTTTCTTAGCATTTTTCCTCTGAGATATTATGTTATAATAATTTTCATTTACAGCTTTCATTGAACATTTGGTACATATTAATTTCGAACAGTTAATAACCAACAAGCTTATATAAGTGATCAACTACATTATTACGTCATCTCATCACTTAACATCGACATTAAATTGCCTAATAAATTGGTTTTTCAGACTTTGTTCTCGTCACTACTTTTAATGTTTTTGACACGTTTTACTTTAGGTGCAGTCCATTATTTAACTAAATGTAAATACGCCAAACGTAATGAACAATTAATTACATTTCACTGTTAAATTAACAACAAATCAATAAATGTTGATTGACATTTGTTAATCAGTTAGGTAATTAATCTAAGTCAATTATGTATTATTACCTATGTAATTTGTAAACTAATTTACGATACATCAAAGGTTTCAGCTTTTTTAATCTGTTTCAATAGCAGTCGCCATGTTATTACGTCATACGGCTTTAGAAGGTATGTAAATGATAGTAAGTGTAATAATGTGTTTTACAAAGCCAACTGACGTCATGAACACAGAGCAATATGGCGTCCACTGCTTTCAGAGTTTTATCAAATTCCGCGCGAAATTTGAAAATGCAAATTTTAAATGCATTTTTATAGCACTTAACGATTTAATAAAAAAATTGCGAACTTTTAGTGGTTCATTAGCATTAGCACTATAGAATCTAATTTAGACACTTTTCAAAAATGGGTGTAATGTTTTGCATTTTGTTGCTAGTTTCAGCTTGAAAAAAAATATTAGCAATACTTTAATTCATACGGTCAGAAAACATATACAAGCGTGATAATAGGTAACTGGTCACTGTAACTATCAGGTATACTTTTTTGCCACTTATTAAATAAAATAAATGCAGATACAAAATTTCATGTTCAAAATACAGGAATACCATGTTTTTGCTTCGTTTATTATTCAAATGTACGGAAAATGGCGCTCGAATTAAGGTACAGCGTTCGGTACCCAGGCCGTGCTTTAATTATGTACAGTTCACTGTTACGCATGCATTTATAAGTACAAGTGTTAAGAATACCGTTTAACCTACATAGTATGAACCTACGGACAAAAATATTTAACATTTTCCAACGACTACCGGAATAATAAAAACTGAAAGAATAAACTAAAAGCCCTTTATTCTTTGTTAAATTCCTGGCGAATGTTCGCCGGCTTCCAAAATGGAACTATTAAGCGGACCATAGTGGAACATAATTTCATTAGCGTTTTTTGCGGGTACAAACTGGAGAATTTAAGGTTCGATTTCCTTTGAGAACGTTAACAGCAATTACTGAAGAGTGTTCAATTTGCGCCGCTACCGTTCACGCCAATATCGCTTTATTAAGTTCCGCGAGCTATTCTGTATAGTAATCAATGTAATCATAAATTTACCATCCACGTGTTTTTATACAAATTGGTAAATCGATAAGTGTCTAGAACGAGAAAGTCTACTAAGTCTAATTTTGCAATGTTCAACCACTTGCCCTTAGCTATTTGTTTATTAATACGTTTAGCAAAACTCGGATATTGCGCAAATATTTGACGAAAAAACGTAAAAATCTAAATCAATCTCAATTACATTGTTAATAGTAAAAATTACGTTTCAATCTATCAAAAACTTTCACTTATCGTGAATCCTATCCTCTGGGAGGGATCGAGTGCAAGCGCAATCAGGCCGTACAACGATACCTCGGAGGATAGCCCACTTCGTTACCAGTTTACGACTTAACGGTAACTCCTGGGTACTCCCGGGCACTCTGACGTAACATGATGCTTGTTAGCGAGTTCGACGCCGATTGATGCGCTTTTTTATAGACTCTTAATTCCGGGGGCTGATTGCGAGCTGTAGGACTTAATTAAAAGTTTTTGTTTTCATGTTTCGGAGATGTTCTTGGAATTTTGTGGAGTAATGTCTGAGGAAATCTCTCGGAAATATAAAATGTATATTCTCAATAGCGTTTAAGTCTTAGTCCTACAAACAACATTAGGTACGTGCTTTAATACACGAACAGCTATCTACACTAATATTATAAATGCGAAAGTAAATCTATCTACGGTACGGACGGTAGTAGATCCACGCTGGTTTCAGCATGAATGGGGCCGGATCGTCCGGGGAAGTACTGCCCTCTCATAGAAGATTGACTTAAGAGTAGTAGTATCCGTACTACTGCGTTTCGTTCGGTGAGTGAGAGCGCCGGAGGCCCAATTTCCTCCCTTTCCTCTTTCCTCAACTCCCTCATTCCCTTCCCCTAACCCCATTCCCAGCCGCCATAGTGGAGGCCACTATACCAGCAGTTTAAGACGATGGCTTTTGGTATAGTGGCCGCCACTTCTGGATTCCACTGACTGCTTACCATCAGGCGGGTGGAGAAGTCACAAAAAAAAAAAAATCTTTTATCGCGACAAATGGCTTGAAGGAGTTGAAATAAGGAAAGAAAGTTTGTTTGGAAAATGCGATATAACTGATATACACGCGGGCGCAGCTGCGGGCAACAGCTAGTATCACCATAAAACACTCACAGTATACCTAATTATCAATATATCATGCGAATCGATATCCGTAAGCACTATCTAAGATCTCTGAGTTTCGGGGAACATTGGTTTATCTCGTGTCAATAGCGATGTTTGTAAACAACATACATCAACTTGACAACTTATAAGGAATATTAATTCATTACATCATGTGGATAGGTGACTAACGTATTACCGAAGGATGCATTTACCTGCTATGGTTTGTTTTGTTCATGACAATTTACGCGTCATGAGTGGCTACGTCGTCGCAATTTAGTGTCATATTACGTTTATTTTAAAAATATGTTCTGTACAAATGCTAGAATTAGGTGAAAGCAGTTTAAAAAGTAAGTAACCATAATGCTTACAGTTATTTTACTATGAAAATAATGCAACTTAAGTTCAAATGTATTATTTGCATATAAACAGAACTGTAAACACAATGATTTCTTACTTTATATGCAGCTATCACCTAATTCTAGCATTTGTACAGAACATATTTTAAAATATAGCTCCGATTAAATGATATAAATTGAAAACCACGAAATATACACACTAAATTATGACGTAGCCACTCATGACGCGGAAACACTCTTAAAATTCGAGTGTACTTGTCTCTTGGTATATCTAATCAATGGAACAAACGAACATTAGATTTAATTTGCCTAACCATTTTTGCCCGACTGCCGGAGGCAAGGAGGGTAGTATTTTTTGAGCGTATGTATGTAGTATGTCTATTTCTTTGGCACGCTACAGCCTAAATAGCTAGATTGTAAAATAATATGAGGTGTCATTAGATTCGAATTGATTGTGGAAGTGACATAGGGTACATAATATTTCAATGTAGCGTCAATACGAGAAAAAATTGATTTATTTTATTTTCAGTTTGTTTTAAACAGATGGGTCTTTTGTTTTTTACTAATTGAATTGAAAATTTTACTAATAACCATTGATTTTATGTTGAAAATTACAATTCTGAAATTATACTGTACGTATTTCAAAAATCACTGATCAACGAATATGAACTTCGAAGATCATGAACTTATTAACAATTTAAGACTTTTAGAGCAACCTGAGATAGAGATGCCTCCACCCGCGACGTCTTCATTGCTGAATATAGAACCAGCCAGCAGCTTGCGTTCGTCATCAGACGGCTAACGTAATACCAGAAACAAGCACAGAATATAAGTAAAAACGGCACATTTTTTTAAATGTATTTTATATTATACATACAGATTGGCTTCATGCCTTCCCCGTAGGGGTAGGCAGAGATAATTAACTACCCACTTTTCGCCATTCTTTTTGTTTTTTTTTTTCATTATTTTAAGTCTCATGTAAGAGGGGCGAACCTATTGCCATATCTCTGGCACAACTCCAGACTCCGAGCTTAAACTGATAATTATTCGACAGAAAAACCCAATATCACTTTACCCGACTCGGGGATCGAACCCGAGACCTCTGCGTGTTAGTCCGTACACTACCACCGAACCACAAAGGCAGTCAGTTTTATATCACTCTAATATTTATGTTTATTTACCTATAATAATATATACATAAACATCTACTCGTATAAGTTTAGCGGTTGCAATCATGTTTTAATATCGATATAATAAAATTTCTACAAAATCTGTAATTTATAAAGGTGGCAGGTACCGTGGGATAGGTATACAGCGTTTTATTGCAAAAATGACGTTTTATACAACAATATTAGCTCGTAAAACTAACTGTCGACTAATATAATAAAATGTTAACCGTACTTAACACAAAAAAACTAATAAAACCGACAACACAAAAGAAAGGTGACGATTTCACAAAATACAACTAACACAAACGATTACTGTCACTGCCATGACAACCCGACAACTGTATGCCGAAACAATAAAGTCTAAAATGGCTCAGCAATTAACTTCTAGACAGTAAAGATAATTCTGCATCACCGAAAACCTTTTGGAACCATAAAACCGTATATGATTACACATATTTTACAGCTGCTTAATAAAATTCACCATTGTAAAGGTACTTTTACGATTGGAATGCATCGTAAAAATGCGTAATTACCTAACATCTGGTACTAGGCCCCGCACACCACTCCGCTCAGTCTATAGTGAGACGAAACCGTGGTGAGTGGGGGACTTTTGTCTTTGTTGTGTTAAACATGTGTATTAACCGCGGACTATTTGTTGTAGCGAGCTTTAAGCTTGCTTTATATGCTATAAGCTTCACAGGATTAGAAAGAACACCCTACTGTAAATAAAAATGGCACATCAAATTGACACTTTTATACTCTGCATTACCATTTTAAGAGTTTTTCTTAATGATCCACAAAATAAAAAACATCTTATCCACTAACGATCTTAACAATAATAATGATAAAATTATCTTAGCGCCGAACTCTGTCTAAAACAATGGAAAGATATCCCGGAGCGCGCGATAATTGTAATCCATTATCGTTAAATGATCCCCGGTCTAAATAAAAATAAAGCGATTAACCATATTACATGAGGAAATTAATAGCGCAAAAAAATATAAAATGAATCCTCCTCTCGTCTCTGTGAAGCCTCCCTCTATGGTCCTTAATTATGGCATAAAAATGCAAATGGCGTCAGTGTCTGCCAACCCCTGGCGATGCAATTTAAAAAAGTCGCTGTCAAAAATAAGAATATTCCTTTTCTTCTTGATTTTAATAAAATCTCGATTCTCAATTTTGGAACGGAATACAGATTTCCGATTTCCGACGCCTTCGCGTGGAAAATTGAACATTTTCACTTTGTTTGTAGTGTACGAGTACGTACCTACCGCTTGGTGTTTGTAGCGACGTCGATGGAGCCTCATGATCATCAGACCCTGGCGGCATACGCTTACAATGTTTATTCGGACCAAAAGTTTTTTTCATTTCATCCTAAATTGGGCCGAGAGCGCAAACCTTTGTACGTGTTTGCCCCATATCTGTGAGTCGTTTTTGTATTCGTTACACTTCTTACATGTTTTATGTAATATTTGCAGATCACTTTAAAGACACTGGGTGTGACAGTTTTGATAAAAGCAAAATTATTTTTATATTTATAACTTTTGCTTAGTAGAGTATTAAGTTTAGATTTTTATAGACATAAGTAATGTTATTGCCAATAACCAAAGTCCTAACATTTTATATAGGTGTGGATAATATTAACTCTGTTATTCCTCATATTTTATTATATTGTTATTACTCATATTTTGAATTAAATGATTTAATCAGTTGTGATTAGTTTGTGTGTTAGTTACAATGTTTCGCATACTGCCCAACGCTCACAGTGACACAGAATTATCGTTCAACACAAAAGTAAAACAAAACAGTTTTCGAAGGCCAAGGTTGGTAATCACTCAAGCTGTTATGACTTTACTCAAATATACAGAGTGTATACGACGACGGTTTGATATTAAATGAAAGGGCAGCTGTTACTAGTCCGTATAACGATTTCAAATTAATCACAAAATTCTCTAATGAAATAAATAATATTTTAGTAGTAACAAAGTAACACACCATTTATTATGACAAGTTCACTGACCTGTAATAATGAGCGGCAACGTTTATCCTTCGACCTGGATTATGACTTAAGTCAGTGACCGTTTGACGTACTTACAGAGTGTTTAGAATTAAAGAAATTAAAAAAGTAGTACTGTGTTTGAAGTATTGAAGATATTTAGTTGATATTTTTGTCTCGCTTTATAATGTCACATACTATACGTAATTGCATTTAATATCATACCGTCGTATACACTCTGTATAATAGTTGTATGTGAGCGATCGGTTTATTATTAACTTATTTCTTATTTAATTGCCAGAAACTGGAGATAACATTGTGGCTCTGAGCGAGCTCCAGCGTGATGCTGACGCCCGTACCATTTGACAGGCAAGTGTTGATTAAGCAGACGTGACCTGATAATAACTTGTCATAATATTGACTCTGTTTGGCGTCAAACGGTCTACAATCAACAGATAACACACTAACATCCATCTTTGTGACTGATTTACGTTGATTTTAAAACATTGATATGATTTTAGAGGCATTAACAGATTTATTACGAAAAAGTGAAGCAAAACATAGTTATTTTTAATGGCAACTCCCGCATTAAACCTAAAGCTGATATCGTAGAGACTTTAATACAATTAACGTTCACAAAGTACACCCAAACTCGCAATATTTTTTTATGGATCAAACAAAGTTTTGTCCCGTATGGAAATCAAACGCACCATTTCATTTGCATTCGCATTCGACCTTAATTAATTTAGACGAGGGTAAGATGATGGCGATGATACGAAACTCAACTGCCTGCCTATTCAAACCTGAGCGGTATTTGCTGACGGTGCGCTGTGGGTATAATGTACATACCGCGCGGGTTTCGCTCAGGTATTTAAGTATGAAGTGCCGCTGCTAGAGCGAAAAGTTGTTAGGATAGTAGTATTACCGCATACCCTTTTCGCTACCGCAGGCGGAGCGGAGAGTGCATGACATTATCATCAGCGTACGGCAGTCCACTGCTAGACATACTCCCAGTTTCGGAACGGCTGATCAACGAAAAATACGGTAGTAGATCCACGCTGGTTTCAGCATGAATGGGCCGGATCGTTCGGGGAAGTACTACCCTCTCATAGAAGATCGACGTAAGAGTAGTAGTATCCGTACTACTGCGTTTCGCTCGGTGAGTGAGAGCGCCGGAGGCCCAACTTTCCCCTTTCCTTACCTCCCTCATTCCCTTCCCCTAACCCCCTTTCCTAGCCGCCATAGTGGAGGCCACCATACCAGCAGTTTAAGACTATGGCTTTTGGTATGGTGGCCACCACTTCTGGATTCCACAGACTGCTTACCATCAGGCAGGGTGGAGTCACTTTGGTAGGCTAATATAAAAAAAAAAAAAAAAAATTAACTTATCTGCCTAACTAATTAGATCAAATTAAACTAATTATTGATGATTTTAGCATGGTTTTACGTACTTCACATGAGATTTAACAGGTGATTAGTTAATTTTTCTTTGATCAGCCTTTTAGAAACTGGGAGTCCAAAAGTGCGGTATCTTTTCCGATTAGTCTTAAATACAAATACAAAATGTTTATTTTCTTTTTTCACAAAGGTACACTTCATAATACAATGCTGCTTCGATTTCTTGAGAGACTGGTGTCTGTGGTTCCAACTCTTATGAATATAGGCGTTAATCTTAAATTAATTTACCTACTAAATAAAATTATAAATAATATAATGGCTAAGTGTGATGTAATGAGTGATGACGTAATCAACCTCACTTCTCCTCATCTGAGAAAGGTGGTATCAGGAAAATAGTTAGTCTTCGCAAAACATCGCTCACCAAACATTGACTTATGTAGGTACTGAGGAATATGTCCTATATAAAACACATTCAAAAAAAGATACTTTTAACATACTTACACTAACTAGGTACCTCTAGCATGACTTATCAATGTAAATTTTTAACAATATTTTTTTTGTAATATTTGCATACAAAAAACCGAAGTTACATAAAATCGTAAAAAAACAATGTCGTAAAGTCGTAACTCGTGTTACTGATATGGAATAGTTTTTTAGTCAGCTCAGTACAACAATATGTAACAAAAACGCTCTTGTTCGCTTGTCCTTGGAGCGTAGTACCTATTTAGTCCTGCGCACATGTTTACTAGTTACTAGGTAGGTAGGTACTGTATAACAGCGTTAAACATAACGAGACCATTCGTCCTACTTAAAGCAGGACAGTCCCGCTTTCATGCAGTGTTGAATGAAAATGAAAACATATTTATTCATATAGGTTAATTAAATTAACACTTATGAACGTCAAAATTTACAAAGTGTCAGCCAATTAACCTACAGCCAGTTCGCTGACGAAGTAGAGCCATGAGAAGAACTGGTAAGAAACTCAGGCCACTCTTTTTATTCGCCACGTTATTACAATTTTTGTAATTTACAGTTTCAAGTAGCATGCAAAGTGACGCAAGCAATACACTTAACTCTATAGATACTTAATTACTTACAGCTTTCTATTTTGTAAAGAAAAAAAAAAAGTTAAATGTGTTCTTTACAGGCTGCCTCAATTTGCATATTGCTACAAAAAGGTAAATAAAGACAACATGTGAACTGTGTTAAATGTTTCTATGTAGGTATTATATAAGCTGTTAATATTTGCTGTAAGTGTAAAGTAAGTTTTAACTTAATTTACCACAGGAGTTCACAATGCACCTCTAATTCACAAGTCACAATGTAAAATTTTAACAATACCTACTAAGTATACAATTTTAACAAAACAATACATAATGTGTACTTAATTGTTCAAATAAGTGTTCTCCTGACCTCCACTCCCGCTTTCGCAAATATATCCCGCTATGACATGTAAAATATGAAATAAAATACTGTAGATGAACTTTTAAATAAGAAATCAAATAAGTGCCAAATTATAAGAAAGATGCGTGATCTTCTTTTTCCACAATCACATTTAGACTTTCGCAGTCCACTGATTGACAAAGGCCTCTCTCAATTTACGTCGTCACTCGGTCTTCCGCCTTCCGCATCCCGTCTATACCCACAACCTTCTTCAGGTCGTCTGACCACTTGGCTGGACCTTCCTTAGTGTTTTTTAGCTGTTATATAATATCTGCAGCTGTCCTGCGTTGTTAGAAATAAATGGTCACGTTAGTAGTCGTACGCTTGTGGTTGCCCACGCGCAGGTCGCGCCACGCCGTCTCCGCGTGAGGACAGAGTGCCGCCCTTGTGGTACGCTCGCTGTTTTACACTATTTATTTTTGTACACGTGGGCAGATTAGATGTTTAGATACGTTGTTGTAGGAATGATACTACTACACGTGTTACAACATTTTACAGAAAATAATATAATTTAATACATAGGTATTTTTCGTCGCTTTATAAAAAGACTTGCAACTACTTAATAAGTCTTGTGTCGTCAGGTACTTTACAAATAACAAACACAAAGTATCAGATATCCAGAATCATATCAACATTATGGATTACGCAAAGTTTTATTTTAAGCATCGAATTCTTGCACAGCAGTCGGACATACTCCTGCATTTTATTCAAGCAGCATCCACATGACCTCAATAATTGTTAGTAGAGCCCGTTTCTAAATTAAAATACTTTTAAAGTAAAAATAAAAGATAAAAAAGTATTGACTTTTAACATGAGTGCTTTAGTTAAATGTATATTACATATTCATATTCTGTGTACTAAGGAAACGGTATTGACATTTTGCTCATGCTTTTGGTATTTAACAAATTGTAATTAGTTTCTAAAGATGGTATTCCTAGAAGGCTCTAAAAAGCCTGATGTGCATAAATTTAACAAACAGTTATCTGTTCTCTGACACTAATTTGAAGTCATTGTAAATCTGTAGTATAATCTCTTTTAACTTTTTATTACAGGTCATAAAACGTAAGCTCTTTAGAAGAGCCGACAAATACACATTAAAACGAGATAGTGGAAAAAATAAAACTCAATAAAAAGCCGAGTTAGCGACATTTCTAGAACCCAACTATCGCATGCAACAATTATACAGCCACTCCAGAATCTAGCTATCGTTTACTAGTAAGAACTTAGTTTTAGAAAGGACTGAAAAGAGATTCGTTTTGAAATCAAACTTATACTGTGTAGTCTTAAGAATGCAATAGAGTCTTCCTATCTCTTCCCGCGGGTGTAGTAGGACCCATAGCCTACCTAAATCACCTTAGTTACGTTTCATCATATGGACCAATCTATTATTATCAGTGATCGGAGTAGGTAGATTGAAATGGGGTCATTGATCCGAAACGTATATATGAATATGGACATTCCTCCGGAATTGGTGGATTATTAAAAAAAAAACCGGAACTTATGTAGGAATTTTATTCTGCCAGAGTGGAAGGAGTCATTTGATGATTTGCCATCTTCAAAAAAAGGTAGGAATTGTAATAAAATGAGCAATATTATTCTTTATTATTCTTCATATTTTTTTTAACGGCACACAGTCACGATTTGACAAAACCCAACGACCAATCAGAACAAAGGATCATGGGTGGTACAATAACCGGTTATCAGAACAATGCGTACGCCCGCCGACGACATGCCAGGTAGCTCACTCGTTTACTTCGGTTCGTAGAGTGCGCATCTTTGTTTGTTACTGTGTTGTGAAAACGTTACTTGACCCTGGCTTGTGTACATACTGACTTCTGGAATCTGCTCTAAACCACGATTTGGCTCGAATATACGGACTCAGATTTTTCACTATTGAATTGGATCTACATATTTAAACCAAGCTTTGGTAAGTAACATTTTACTAGTTACAAGGAGTATAAAGCATGTTTGGATGTACTATAAGAATATTTTTAGTATTGTGTTTGTTCGCTTAACCTGCTGAACATACCATGAGTCTTAATATTGTTAAATCTTTAATAGAGTATGAACCAGTGAGCTCAGTGCGAAACAAAATTATGATATTCTAGTAATGTAGTCGCAATTCAGTTAACTCCACTATTAACCGACATTTTATCCGTATATAATTTGAATGCCCTGTGTCCTCTTGCAATGTATTGGTAAAATAAATTACTATAGGCCTTATCTACTTCTCTACAAAATATTCTACGTAACAAGCCCTTTCATTTGATACCCATATTGATGGAATTGAAAACAAAAAATAAGTTGTCCGCCATCTTGTAGCGGCAGCCATTTTGGATTGACAATAATATTGAATATACATAATTGTATTGTCACCAGAATCAAAGGCGAATACCAAATTTTAGATCAATCGGTTGACAGGAAGAGGGTGAAATTTCAATGACTAAATTTGATCCACGGAAAATAAAACAAACGGAGTAAGCTAAATAAACTAAATAAAATGTAATTTTTTCATGTCTTTGTTTTAGGTGATATATACGAGGTTCCATCTCTAAAACAAAGTTCAGATATGGCAAACGTCAAGGCTGAAACTGTAGAAAAATGGATATCCGGTCATCCCGAACTACTTTACGATCACGCTAGTGGTACAATATACTGTTCAAAATGTGAAAGCCATTTAAAAACTATAAATAAAGGAAACGTTAAAAGACATATCGAAGGAGCAGTACACCAGGGAAAGTTTAAGCGGCCCGAAGAGGAATTTTATTTCGATCTTATAAAATTTTTCATTTTGTGCAATATTCCGTGGTCTCAGATGAAAAATACTACTTTTTAAGATTTCTTAAAAAAATATATGTGTAGTACCTGTTGTTGTACGTGTACTAATCGTACTCTGCCAGATGAATCACAGTTACGGAAAGTTTACTTGGACAAGTTTTTTAAGAATAAAATCAATTCGATTCGGCAAAATTATAAAAATGAGAAACTATGGATATCATTAGATGAAACGACAGACTTTTTAGGTCGCTATATAGTCCATTTTTTAGGTCGCTATATAGTCCATTTTGTTTGGAAAACTTTTGGGAAGATTCTTTTGAATCGAAGGTAGGTAACATTCTTGTCCTCTGCATTGATAGCGTTGCATATATGCTGTCTGCAGGACGAAATTTAAAACAATACTTACCTGAAATGAAGCACGTAACATGTTTGGCGCACTCTCTTCATCGCGTATCTGAGCAAATTAGGTTAGAATATCACGATGTTAACATTTTAATAGCAAATGTTAAAAAGGTATTTTTGAAAGCCCCAAGTAGAGTCAAAATTTTAAAAGAAAAATATCCAGATTTGCCGCTACCTCCCCAACCAGTTGTTACAAGATGGGGCACTTGGTTAGAGGCAGCATTTTATTACGCTCAAAACTTTGAAAAAATAAAAGAAGTATTATCTTGTTTAAGCAGCTCTGATGCGGTATCTATTCGAGAGGCAAAAAATATTATAGAAAAAGAAAATTTAAAAGAAGATTTAAATTACATTAAAGACAATTATTTTATAATTCATTTGTCTTTAAAAGAATTGCAAAAGCATAATTTATCGTTGACAGATTCACTTTTAGCATTTGACAACGTCAGAGATGCTATAAATCAGTGCAATTCAGAAAATATAAAAAATAAAATGGAACGTGTTATGGAACGAAACCCAGATTTAGACACACTTAGAGAATATAGTGAGGCCATTGAAAAAAATGAAGCACATAATTTAATACCTTTTTTAAAATTTGCTCCTTTGACATCGTCAGATGTAGAACGGTCTTTTTCCATTTATAAATGGACTTTAGATGTTAAAAGAAATAGGTTGAAAATAGAAAATATAGAGAAACTCATAGTTATATATTTTAATTGTAAAGATCAGGATTACCAGGATGCTGACATTGTAATCGATGAAGATTAAAAATGTGAATAAATGTAAAATGTACATATTTAACAATAAACAATGTTGATTTTTATCTTTTTTCTTTATTCTACCCCTTTTTTTTGGTCCTAAAATCTGACTAAAATCAACCTGTTCCTTCGTATGCCCTTTACGTTTCAGAGTCGTGGTGCATCCTTAGAACAGTCTCACGACCCCAGCAGGCATTGGCCTTCTATGGGGCCCCGTCATTTATTCTACCCTTAATGGAAATTACCATGACCCCTATGAAAATATTTAAATTTAAGTGCAACAATTTATGTCTATCTATAAAAGTTCTAGCCATAAAAGGCTAAAAATAAAAAAATAAAAATTAAAGCTTCGATCAGAATTCGATTGTTTTTATTATTCAACAGATAAATAATGAATTAATTTAGTTTTGATACCTTCCTTTAAATTTTGAATTGAGTAGGAATAATATCACTACCAACATTAACAATATTTAATTGAATCCGGAAATACCGGAATTACTTTCCGGGAAAATGGCTTATCCATGTTGTTCTTTCTGTGTGCATTTATGATACAAGTACCAAAAATCAATCTACCTACTCCGATCACTGATTATTATCCAACAGCAGAAAAAGGCCTCTTCTCGTATAAAGAAGGTATGAGCATTGATCGCCACGCTTGCTTAAGGCGGTTTTTCGATTTCAGTCTTCTGAGGATGTCCAGGTTTCCTCACGATGTTTTCCTTCACCGTCAGTCAAAAATTTCCAGATAAACTTAGTAAAATACAAAATATCAGGCAATAAACCTACAGTAGCTGATGAGGTAGAGCCATGAGAAGAACTTGCAAGAAACTCAGGCGACTCTTTGTAGCAATGTTAATGTCCGACTACAAGAGATGTCATACTAGTCAATTAAAGCACGTTGTACAGTGTGTAATGACCTTTACTTACCTATATAGTAACACTTTATTTTTAGTGTTCGCTAATTTGTTGTTCACGCCGCGTTCCATGTTTATATTACGATTGTATGTGTAAATGTATCACTGACAGAGCCAGCACATTTATTTATTTGAAAGAACGATTATCGTACAGGGTTTAGGTTAATAAACTTATTAATTATTTAGTATTTTTGCCACGATTAGACTTGAACTGACCGCAGAAATGACTGTAAATAATTATTGGTTACATTTTGGAGGATAACATTTTTCAAGCGTATGTATGTATGTGGAAATATATGTCTATTTCTATGGCACGCTCCACATCCTAAATGGCTTGATGGATTTTAACATATAAGGTATCATTACATTATTATTGATTGTGGCATAGGGAATATAAAATTTTCAATATAGCGTCAGCACGAAAAAAAATAGTTTTTTTTAGTTTGTTTTAGACAATTTTAAACTGGCTCCTTGCTGTGAGGCTCTAAGAAACATACAGTTAATAAACACTAAGTACCTACATTAAACTCTAAGGTAAATATTTGTCTTCGGATGGTAATCAGACTCATGATTCCCAGCACGACTATTTACCTCTACCTTATCAAACTACTAGCTTTCAGATGTTGCAAAGAGGCTGTGTCAGTTAATACCTAGACCAACTACTAATACAAACTAAAATTATATATAGCACCTAGGTACCTACTTACCGGATGCTCATTCGTTAGTATCACGATATCTGTTATGTATTTATGTTAAGTATTTATATTGTTATGTTAGTTACCTTGTAACATAGAATACGGCACGATGGGGTTAACATTATTCAGGAGGATAACAACTCCTATTAAATTTAAAGAATAAAAAAAAACACTTTAATCAACTCTGACTAATTAATGCATGCATGCATGCATTCATTTACTTTTTTTTAATTTTAATTAAAATACGTAGTCAAATTACCATACCTACTAGATGAAACTAAACTGAAATAATTGAAATCCTCTATTTTCGTTTCTTTTCTTTTTTTTAAATGTTATTCCATTAATTGGTTGTTTTGTAATAATTACTTTGTATGGTTCTTTGGTTGCTTTGATGTGTTAAAATTGTTAACTCATACAAAAAAATTGTAATTATCTGGCGATTGAAAAGAGTGGCGTGAGTTTCTTGCCAGTTCTTCTCACAGCTCTACCTCGTCAGCAAACTGGCTGTAGGTTAATAAGCTGACTTCATGTAATTTTGACTTTTCATAAGTATCATACTTTATGATCAAAATGAAGTAAATACTTTGACTTTGACTTTGACTTTGGTTTTAATTATCAAAGATTTAAGCCTCCAGGCTGCTAGAACTGGTGATTATCTATGACGTGGCCTACAAACATGCCCGATACAAACAAACAACACATTAAATTATATAAGATAAGAATAATTACGCACACATTTACACAATATAAATAGATACGGATATCTTATCTCGTGTTGATGATTTTAGAGATAAATCTGAGCAAATTGCAGTCTTTGTAGCTCCATCATGAGATAACATGCTAAATAAAATATTTGTTTGAAAATTAACAGCGCTCCTAGTGTTTACTCGGAGAACTTAAGATAAATTTTACTCTGGTAGAAAATTTTGGTGTGCGTCAAGATGAAGGGACCAAGTCTTGGATGTCTGTCATACATATACAAAAGATTAATACCATTAATCTACTATTTGCTACCTTTGCTATAATTTTAGCTACCTCTTCATTAGGCATATTATTTAAAAAAATCTTTGGTCCCTCCATTATGACGTCAAGTTGGAGGGACCAAAACGATAGACTGCTGATATACTTACTGCTCCCTGGATTGTTTTACCTAGTTAGTGTTTTAATACCATAATTCTACCTTAATAATATTGATTTGAATTGACCGTTACATTTATAGTTTTAAAAATATCGACTAATACAAGTTGGTCGTATGGCTCATCTTGGCACAGCCACCATCGCGAACTGAAAATCTAACTACATGACGAATTAGTTGGTAACTAGTCAAAATTAGTCGCAAAATTCCAGAATTGGTCGGTCCTTCTGAGGTAAGATATTTGAAATTGTTTCTATTTTATACAATTAGGTTATGTACAGTCAGAGACATGTATGTACGAATGAATAATATTTATCACTAGCTGTGCCCGCGACTTCGTCCGTGTGGAATAGTGACTTTGGGCAGCATTTTTTGGATATATCTTTTGGATTTTAAAAATCGTCGTTTAGGTACGGTACCAAAAAAAAAAGTTAAAAACAATACTTTACAGTAATGTTTCTCTTTATACAATATTAGACGTGAAGCCATCCAGGATCAAAGCATACAGGCTGCTAGGATTGCTAACACGTGACAGAACCACATATAGTGCAATATGTGAAGTGTAGTTTATAAGATAATATTATAATTATGTATGCTAGTCTTTTATCTATGGGTCTATGCAACCTGAGATTAAATGATTTATTATTATTATTATTATTATATAGCTGGCCGTGCGAAAAACAGCTAATACTTAGATCCACACCCACAACTTTAAGTGTCTGATAGTGTGTTCATTCAATTAATCAATGTGGCGTTGACTGTACTTGGATTGCTAAATATATGTAAAAAAAAATTTCAAATATCTTGCTTTTGAAGGACAAGGCGAAATTCTGGAATTTAGCGACTAATTTTGACTAATTGCGGACTAACTCTGGGCATAATCAGATACTTGCTACGTACTATGGTTTTCGACATACAGTGTGGCTGTGCCAACCTAAGCGCTCAGTTTGGCATAGCCACCAATATCCCCTTATAACTTTTGAACGGAAGGCCGTAGAATCCTGAAATTTTATGTTTAATGTCGACTAATTACCGACTAATTCGTCATATAATTAGATATTCAGTTCGCGATGTTGGCTGTGTTAAGATGAGCCATACGACCAACTTGTATTAGTCGATATTTTTAAAACTATAAATGTAACGGTCAATTCAAATCAATATTATTAAGGTAGAATTATGGTATTAAAACACTAACTAGGTAAAACAATCCAGGGAGCAGTAGGTATATCAGCAGTCTATCGTTTTGGTCCCTCCAACTTGACGTCATAATGGAGGGACCAAAGATTTTTTTAAATAATTTGCCTAATGAAGAGGTAGCTAAAATTATAGCAAAGGTAGCAAATAGTCTTAGAGCATTAAACCAACCGGAGAGGCCACTGACAGGCGTACCCCTCTGCCAAAGGTACGAGACCACCGGTCATACCCGTTATATAAAACTAGTTGACGCGCGTTCCGCATCATAAGTCACCTATCAGTGCATGCGTAATAGCGTCTCAATAGAAATGCCGAATTGCAGTGTATTTTGGTGTAAAAAGCGTTCAGCGACATCAAGTCTACAAAAGGATAATATTACATTCCACCTGTAAGTATTATTTTGTTCTAATATTATTAAATAAGGCATTAAATTAGCAATTTAACCAAATAAAATGCTAATCAACAAGTGTTGCCAGGCTTATCATCAATACTCCAATCTGGGGTAATATTTTAAGTTGAATTAACATAAAAACTAACCTTTCCTTTTTTATATCTCGCCTTGTTGACATATCTAACAAGTTTCATTTTGGATGTACATTATTGTGTCACCGTTCCCATATTTATTTATTTTTAATTAAAACCAATGTTTTTTTTACCAAGTAATGCACAAAATAATATTAAATGAACAAGTAAAATAAGATTATAAATCCAAATATACAAGATTAGTGCACTTTATTCCGAAAGATAATTGCTCATTTCTTACAAAAATAAGCGTATTTATTTTTAAGAAACTGGTCACACTTTAACATAATTAGAGATGAGACAGTTTAATCACGATATCGATATTGGTTTTCCAGTATTAAATTATTATTTTTTTGTTTGTTTTAGATTTTCAAAAGAAGCAGCGCCTCGAGTCGCTTGGGTCCAATATTGTAGGAACCATATAAGTGGGTTCCTAAGCGTACAAGGATCTGACTAACAGCTTAAAAGACAAAGCCTTCTGTGCTGCCAGCACTGCTACCTCCTCCCTACCACCCAAGCGGCGGAGAGCTCAGTTCTTAGCAAGTAAACTCGCTGTGCGCTACCTCCTCTTATTGCATTACCTAGGATTAGTTAAACTAGATTTATAAGGTTAATTTAAATTGCACAGTTTTTCAGTATTTTATTATACCTACTTAAATAATGACTTTCTGAAATATATTCTGTTGTTTTTTTGTTATCTGAACAGATAAAATATCTCTCTAATAAAAATCTACTCATACATTCTCATGTCAGTGTCTTGTTACTATGTAATCAGAACAAAATACTCCAATTACAAGCTCTGCTTAGTTGGAACGAAATTTAATAGCAACAGACAATTAATTCAAAGTATTATTTGGTTTGAATATACATACATACTTAGGAATAATACACGTAAAATTGACACGTAATAATTAATTACAATCTTTAATCCACACTAGAACAAATTTCAACAGGTGGTGGTTATTGAACTTATATCCTTGTGCGCAGTAGTAAAAAAAAAAAAGAGTGGGTACCCATGTACGCACGTAAGAAGTTATACTTCTTTGGCATAACAATCCGAAAATACCAAATAATAATACAACGCATACATACATAAATATTTGAATTGATATAAACGCCAATATATTTTTTATTTATTCACACAGATTATTTGTACTGATACGACACACAAAGATCCGCAACTAACTTCAGGGTGTTGCTTTTTTCTGTCGGTGTGCGCGCGCATCGTAAAAATTCACTCTCATAATTTTTCCCAATCGCGCCAAAAAAAGTATAACTTAAAAAAAAACCGGCTAAATGCCAGTAGGACTCGCGCGCCGAGGGTTCCGTACTATCAGGGATCGGAAGTATTGAATAAACATTAGTAAACATAGTAGGAGAGCCCGACCGCATAACCAGATTTGTTTGTCAAACAATGTTTAACAAATAAATTTAGCCCGACCGTATGACGGGCTTTTTTGATAATAATTACAAAAAAGTGTGCTAGTTTGAAACACTGTTTTATTCTTCCTGTAATATTGACTTAAACATGAATTAACAGAATTACTTCTAGTTAATTCATGTTTATGAACTATTTACTTTACTTTCATCTATTTCAAAGTGCTTAAATAAAAAAAAACCTTAAAATTATAATAGATTATTATTACCTAAAACTGTTCTATATAATATATGATAATGCTCATTTTAATAAGCAAACATAATAATCATGAAAATAATTAAATCTTTCGCGTACTTATATGAAATCCTAAACATCGATACTAAATATCGACAGAGTCAAGCTCTAACTGTTTTATGCTAAGGAAGCGTAAACTGATAGATGTCCCTGTGTGTGAATGTGATTGTGTGTGTTAAGTTTAAACTAGTGTGTAATAATTTTATTGTGTGCGTGTATAACGACGCGATTTAAAAATGCATTAGTAGTTAACATTGTAATTAGTGTGCGTTGCTCGCGTTACCCCGTCCCCCGCCGAAAGTGGCAGACTTTTGCGCAAGGGAAATAGAGCGCGTGTCCACTCCTGTTGGTTTAATGCTCTAAGCAAATAGTAGATTAATGGTATTAATCTTTTGTATATGTATGACAGACATCCAAGACTTGGTCCCTTCATCTTGACGCACACAAATTTTGCCTTCAGAGCAAAATGTGTAAAACGCAAAATGACTTCCACTCGCAAAATGTACAAAACGCGTATTACACAAAAGCAAAATATGCAAAACGCAAAACGCGCAACACGCAAAATGAACACACTACACGCAGAATGTTCAAAACGCAAAATTTACACCTTCGCCCTCATTCACACTGTGGTTTTGTTTTGATACGATCGACATAATTATTCAAATAACTAATAATTAGTAACTAACTAATAGATTTCATTCCAGAGAAAAACGCGTTTTATTAGTAAATCTATTGCAGGATAAGATCGGAGGATCTTAGTCCAAAGAATAAAGTGTACATTTTGCGTTTTGTACATTCTGCGTGTAGTGTTCATTTTGCGTGTTGCGCGTTTTGCGTTTTGTACATTTTGCTTTTGTCCATTATGCGTTTTGTACATTTTGCTAGTGGTAGTCATTTTGCGTTTTGCTCATTTTGCTCTGAAGGCGAAAATTTCCCTTTTGATCGAGTTACCATAAATGCAAGATGCCAAGTTTTAGACTTGAGAGTAGGTATTTGAATCTTCTCTTCTTTAAAGGCATTTAGTTATTATACAATTATTGCAGCAGCTTCTTACGATTCTTTGTTTATGTGGTTTTGTAATTCTATGGCATAAGCTTGTCGTTAATTGCTGTCGCATCGCCTCTTTTACTGGTGAGTTGGTCTCATCCATCGCATCGATCGTTCCTCATTTTACCAAATCGTTGGTCCAGCTTTCTTCAGAATGTTTCTACTACAACAAACATAAACTCATAAGCTCATGTTTATTGCGATGTGTGTTACGACGAGGCGCTCATAGCTCGTTGCACTCAGTGGTCGGTAAACGATCAGCGGGTTAAGCAAATAAAAGTGCAGCTGGCCCATGGATGGGTGACCGCATAGTGGTATTTAATCTGATCGTCACCGTGCTTTGCAGGGCACGTTGAAAGTCAGTCCCATTTTACCATATTAATACCAGTCGTTAGTTCAAATCGCCTGTATAATAAATGATGTCTGACCTGAACAAATCCTGACACTAGATTGTCCACTGACCACTGGATATGAAGAAGCTCTAAGAAAAATGTTGTCAAAAATTAAATTCTATGTCAACAATTTCAGTTCTGGAGAATTCCACGTTTTAATCTATAAACTCCTAAACATGTTTACGCACCGTTTTGATTTCTAAAATGTTTCAAACATTCTAGATACAGTAATGTAAACAGATACAAACTGGACGCGGTGTTTGGCTCTATTTCAAACAGATGTTCACCTTTAAATATATCCGTTTCACACCGGACTTGAAACTCTGCGGGCCGACTCAAGTACAAATGAACCTGGGTACTTACCTCACCATGATCTTTTTACTCGCGTTTATTACTATTATAGATTTTATAACATCTTTCTGAAGTACTATTTATATTAGTTTTACAACACGTCTTTACCTATACACTAATTATTGCTTAGAAATGTAAAAACTAACGAAAGAACAACAAGATTGATTTAAAAAACGGCTAAATAATTAATCTGGTAACATTTCCTACTACCTTATTAAAGACAAAGTTTGTAGTGATATTTTTATCGTTTTTAACAATACAAATGAGATCATGAAGTATTTAGATCGTTCATTGTCTTATAATAACGACAACGAACTTGTTGGCAAAGAAACAGATCCCGAATTGCGGAGCGTTGATGTCACATACCAAATAATATCCATACACGCATAATATAGCAGCTTAAAGTGTTTGTACATACAAAAATTCACGCCTATCTACCATTAATAAGGTAAGCAGAGGCTATAGAACGCCATTTGCTGCGATCCAAACATACCTACTTTGCCTTTTCAACATTCATCAATCTTTTCATACACACACGTCGGTTACGGGTGCTTGTATTAGTGCCCTTTGTTAACACATCACCTCTATTATCTAAAAAGCGTTTCTCTTTTGTTTAATAGCTCGGACTGCGGATATTCGTCTTCATCTACATTGGCAATAATTTGCTTAGTTGTTACATTTAAGGTCATGCGTTGCCATGGAGATCATACCTAACAAGCTGCAGATGCTTTAGACCTAACATGTAGTAGAAAGATATGCATATTTAATTTTATTTCTATAAAAGTGAACTCACTACCACATTCCTTTCACGGTAGGCAGCGGCTTCGCAGAGTACCTGGTAATGCAGGAGCAATGCCAGAGACTATGAGTCGTCCATGAGCAACAGATACCACTTACCATAACGTGGGCTGTTTGTTTATCTGCCATACTGTATAAAACAACCCCACTCATTGTGTAGCAAACTACTCTTTCTTCGACATAAACCTTTAAAGAAATATTCAATATAAAACAGAAGTCTGGAATACAATTTATACTAAATAAATATAAAATTAATAAATAATTATGCTTGGTAATGTCAAGACGTGTGAATGTAACATAAAGGCTTGTCTCTATACTACATAGCTCGCAAAAAGTAGATGTTATGTGTTTATACGTCTTCCGAGAATAAAAAAGTGTGATCCTTGCTAAATGTCCAGATTTTACTACTTTAAAATTTTATAAACACCTCATTTTAACCTTGAACATTTCTTAAATAAAACCAACAACAGTTTAACAGCAAAAGTGAATAACATCTAATACCAGCTGTTAGTATCATTGTGTTGACAGACTTGCTATCCAACGAACACGGAAAGGACGGTCTGTTTGCACACGCCTAAGTGTGCGATATGTTTGCGTGGAGGCATCTAGACTTACGCTACATGTCGCAAATATAGACATAAAGTGCGGAACAATGTTACACTCGAGCTGAGAGTAGGTAGCAGCTTACTTAAGAGACGCAAGCCTTCTTTTAAAGTATAGCTTTCCCTTGCAATAATAAATTTTGGGTGCTTTTACTCATTGTGAAAATGACAGTCCACTAAGTAATATTGCCACGGCCATTATCTTTATACCAGCCAATCAAAATAACTAATTCTAATAGAAGGTAAGCAGCCAATGGGATCCTGAAATAGTAGACACTATACCAAAAGCCTGGCAAGCTAGGTAATAGGGCGGCTATTTATTTTTTTCTGGAAGTCATGTTGAGTTTACAATGACCTTAGTAGCGATAATATGCTAGAATACAGCGGAATCAAATCTACATTCCTTTGCAATAAAACGAGTAAGACTTTCTTATAACAATCGATGAGCACCAGCCCCTATACCTACTTACAATGTGAAGACGTTCTCTGTGCTAGCTGACGAGCATCAGCTGTGTATGACGGTTACACGCATGCGGGTCACTTATCACTCGCAGTTCTTAGGGTAGTATCCACCTGTCTATACATACATTATCTCACCCCTATTGTTTAGTATTCATACTTCAGGGTGTATTGGTAATACAAACGATAATGAAATTATTGTTGAAATGTCGTAAGCATAATATCATGTATCATTAATATCTATTTTTGCTTGCAAGTCACCTCACTATATTGTGACAGTTGACATTGTCATATTGAATCTTATTGAATTTTAATGTTAATGTAAGTTTTAATCGATTTAAAAATAAGCAGGAGGTTTCTCAATTCGACCGTTTATACTATTTTTTTTATGTGTGTGTTCGCGGATAACTGCGTCGTATTTGCACCGATTTTGATGATTCTTTTTTTGTTGAAAAGGAGTTATCTTAAGGGTGGTATATAAATACAATATGAACCTTACTACAAAAGCAAATTAAGATTGATAATACCTATACCTAGGTATTGTTGCACTTGACACTAACTTCAAAATTATAAAATATTTATTAAATCATTTTTGATTAACTAATTCAAAATACGAATTAATTTGTGCTAGGTAAATTTATTTTTGACTTTTTAGCTTCCTTCCTGTTTAAAGTCGGTTAATTTTTGGTTTAAATTTATTTTTTTGTGAATGTGGTAAAGCAAATAAGTATGTTGTCGACTATACCAGCTACATCATCAAGACAATGTGAAAACTGTTTTCATTTTCTCGAAGTTTTCTCTGAGAGGTCCATGACCTGTATGTACCCAGCGCGATAAGACCAGGCTAATGAGTGTACACACTAATTGATTAATTTGTCTAATTCATGCTCCGGTAGCGAATTCATATCTATGATATAGTTTTTGTTTGTTCATTAATGACATGTGCTCAGATAAATATAACTATCACGATTTCTGTACACGAACAGTCACAGTTTTGTTACATGACCAACGCTTTCAACAGGCATTAGCGCGAGGCCACGGTCTAGCCACTATCGATACACAAATATAGGAATCAACATTCAAGAATACAACACCACTGTCTTAGTACATATACTTAGATATAAAAAACAATAAAATAAAAATATCCTCGGTTGAGAAGTATATCTTAACAGGCCTCTTGTAAAGGCACTTGATGTAGAGGAGAACCACGAGGCCTATTATAGACTGTTCTAGAACTAGACATGCGGTCTGTTTGTGCACATAAAGTACCATCAAAGAATAAACTAAATAACACTTACAGATGTAACGAATCTTTGCTTTGATAAAGCCTTTGTAGTATTTTGCCTATTATGTTAAAAATTGGTAAGTGACTATTGATTTACCTTTTGTAATTTCACTGAGATTTCTCTTGAAGAAAGATTTTACATAGGTACTATAATTCGACAACACTATATGTTATCATGACTAATATATTACATAATAAGAAACTTCTGTCATTAATTAATGGATAAGTACTGCATAACTTGCGACTTGTGATTTATTCATATATCTCAAGTACGTTACTCAATAAATATTCCATATTTGTGATTGTGTGAATTTGGGAATCGAACCCATGAGTTAGTTTAATTTAATCTATTTAGTAATTAATTAGATTAAATTAAACAAATTATCTATGCTTTTAGGTACTCTCGTTATCTCATGTGAACATGAGACTTAACAGTTGATCAGTTAATTTTTCGTTGATTAGCTTTTCAGAAACTGGGGGATAGAGTAATTTCAGTTAAAAACGTGTGACTACGATTACTCTGTCAAGAGCAGAAGAAGTGAAATTTTCATATTAATGCTTACTCCACATTACAGAATTACTTTGATCAATTAAAAAAAATCATGAAGAAGTAACCATGAACTCAAATACAGTACAAAATATCTCATAAATAGAGTTTGTTTATTTGTTTGTTTGAACGCGCTAATCTCTAAAACTACGCGTCGGAATTGAATAATAATTTTTGCGTATGGTAGCACAGTTCTTAAAGAAGGGTATAAGCTATGCAACATCACGCTACGAGCCTTAAGGTGGTTCCGACGAAATTTCGACGAAATCCGCTACTTTCATCTCGATAATTGAGTAGATTCTAATGCTATTTATTCTTTTTTTTTTTGCCAACAATATACTTTGATTCATGAACTTTAGAATAGTAGAAGAATTATTTACAATAATTGATTATATAACTTATACCAACGATATTAAAACAACGTGATTTCACTTATTTCGAAATATTACTTTGTAATTACTATAGTTATAAATATAAAAGTTATATTGAATCAACCGGAATAAACCAAATGTCAACTCTGTAGGTTTATTTCATTTATTAGGATAATGTTTCAATAGTTATTGATAATTTGGCTGAATCAGCGTCGCAGGGGCTCTGCGCGGGCGACGGGAGGCAGAACGGCAGAGCGGCGCAAGCCCTTCTGACGGACGGACGTATGCGGTTTTTTTAAAAATTATTTACGTAATTCAATAATTGCAAATAAATAATATCAAAAAAAATATTGTGTGGATAGATTTAGTGTTGCAAATAAATTAGATTAGTTATTTAGATTTTTTTAGTCTATTAAATACGTAGGTATTTACCTACATTTATTATTATTTTTCATCAAAATGACTAAAATTTCACGACTGAAACAAATACAAATGCAAAGGATTCAATAATAGAATATCCTGTAAGTTATATACCTACCTTCATATTTTTAGTAAAATACCTTCTTTGAGATACTTACCTAGGATATCCTTTAATTATGTTTAGTTCCACGTAAACTAGGTAGCAGGTGGTGAGCCTATTGTCGCTCGTGATAAGATCAAGGCAACACCAGGCCTCAAGAATCAGTAAATTCCTGCTGTTATATACCCTAGGGGTATGAATATGAGCTTGCTACAATATTGTCTATGTCTACTATCATTTCGAACTAGGTGTGTGGTAGGTGGGCACATGAGTAAAATATCTAACTTGGATATTTACTCATGTGGCAAGGGCGCTTTCCGATTCCGACCGACGCGACGCGACGACGGCGACGCCGGCGTAGGTACGAGGTGCTTCGGTCGGAACACGAACGTCGGCGTCGGTCGTACAACTAGCATAGAACTCAAATTACAATGATTATACGTGACATGCGTCGGTTTGCGACCTAGTTAGGTACCTACACAAAACAACCATACACGCTGCTGTTAGCTACCTAACTATCTACGTTATCTTGCACGAGCATAAATACCTATACATTCTATATATACATACGGTGTGTACTTGAATATTCTATCGGTAAGTAATACCGATAAAATATTCAAGTATTTACCTCGTTAGATTTTTTTTCATGAGCTGATAAAATCAGTGATAAGATACTAGGCTAAAGTAAATACCTACCCTTCTACTTTCAATGCATCTTATTTTGATTTATTTATTTGATTGCAAGAAAGGAAGAAAAAAGGCTTTACAAAACGTCTTAGTCTCTAACCAAACTAAAATATTTGAAGACTGTGAAATTATCACAATTAGGTAAATTAAAAATCCTACTCTCTGTTCCTTTATTATCGTACTATATGAATTTTTAATCCTAAAATTAAATAATATATTGTTGAGTGCCTACTGGACATAACAAAACTAATACCGTATTTTTCGAGTAATAGGTGTATGTAGAAAGTAATAGACCCGGCACGGTGGCACAGTATAAAGAATTCTACTCTTTTTTGTACAGTCTTTACCTAACTAGGTAAAGGCAAAAGAATTATGGTTTAGCACTCTATGTATGTATGTATGTATGTATCTTTATTATATTATATTATAAGTGTATGTACTGTAAAACTACCCCGTGACGTCGTCCGCATGGATCCGTTACTTAGCGATAATATTACATTAGTTCTACTTTACCGATTTTGCATTATATTATACATTTACAATACTACAATATGTACGTACATACAAATATATGTATGTACACATATATTTGTATGTACATATTGAAGTAATCTATACTTATAATGAATCTCTAGCGAGGTAATTTTCACGGTACATCCAAATCACTCAAACAGTGGGTACAATGCGTCTACTTTGGCAATTGTTCGTGTTACTTATTTTGCTAAGGGTACATGATATTGTGTACCTTACGTACGGGCACTTACTAGAAGATAATCAACATTTATTTATTTATTGAAAAAGTATTTACAATATCATTACAGATAAAAACCCAATACGATATCATAAAAAACCTAAAATTAAAAACACTAATTACTAAATAAATATATCTACTTATCCAATACTATACATTTTTGTGCAACATCCTTGAATTTTGATAGGGTACATTGAAAAATATCAATTTCTATAGAAATAATGATATACACATAGGAATGATGACGCTTTGTTTAAAGCATGTGTAACTGAAAATCCTTATCAGCTCCGTCATTTGAATTCAGTTTTGCTGGTGAATGGTGCTGTTTCAAATTCAGTGCAGTGGTGGCCATACAGAGTAAAGATACTGTGGGAGAAAAAGGAAATAAAGAGGACCGAGGAGGTAACTATGCCTTCGGACCACTGACTTTCAGACAAAACTTACACTTTACGTCGTTATGTACATCTCCAGCCAAACCGTCCAGCTTATTCTAAAAGATCTACTTCCGTAAAATTTTTGCTAGCTATACAATATACAGAACGATTTACTGAAGTTATATTTGTGATATCCAGATGAACCGAAAATAAATAAGGAAAATGAAAATATGTTAATTCATATAGGTTAATTAAATTAACACTTATGAACGTCAAAGTTTACAAAATGTCAGCAAATTAACCTACAACCAGTTCGCAGACAAAGCCATGAGAAGAACTGGCAAGAAACTCAAGCCACTCATTTTAATCGCCAGGTTATTACAATTTTTGTAAGTTACAGTTTCAAGTAGCATGCAAAGTGACACAGGCAATACACTTAACTCTATAGGTAATTAAATACTTACAGCTTTCTATGTTGCAAAGAAAAAATAAAAAGTAAAATGCGTGCTTTACAGGCTGCCTCAATTTGCATATTGCTACAAAAGTACGAAAAGTCAGGGAGAAGTCAAGGGGAGTCAAGGGAAAGCCAGGGAGAAGCAAGGGAGAAGTGAAGAGAAAGTGAGGGGAATGTGAGAGGAAAGTGAGAGGAAAGTGAGGAAAGTGACGGGGAAGTTAGGGGAAGTGAGGGAGAAGTGAGGTGGAAGTGCGGGAGAAGTGAGGGGGAAGTTAGGGGAAGTTAGAAGTGAGGGGCAGTGAGTGGAAGTGAGGGGAAGTGAGTGGAAGTGAGGGGAAAGTGAGGGGGAAGTGAGGAGGAAGTGAGGAGTGAGGGAAAAGTGAGGAGTAAATGAGGAGGAAGTGAGAGGAAAGTGAAGGGGAAGTAAGGGAGATGGGAGAGGAAGGGAGGGGGAAGGGACAAGGCAGGAGCTCTCGAATGCAGGGAAAGGGATAAGAAGTGATAAGAAGGGAGAAGAAAATGAGGGGAACGAAGGAGAAGAAATGGGGAAGTGCTAGAGAAGAGAGGAGAAAGCGAGGAGGCAAGGTAGAGAGAAGTGGAGGAAAGGGCAAGAGATGCTCGAGGAGAGGCAAGGGATGCTGAAGGAGGTGAAGAGGAGAAGAGGGAGGTGAGGAGAGAAGCGGAAACTGTGGAGAGTGGAGAAAAAGGGCGATAGGGAATGAGGGGAAGGGAAAAGTTATTGTAGTGAATATTTGCCTTTGTGTATTGTATTTTTTTTTACGAGGGATATCTTTAGGTAGGTGAAAGAGGGTTTGTATGAATGGGAGATTAAAAATACTATGGAAAACAGTATTTAAACAATATAAAAATGTCTATTGGAAAAATCAATATTCACGCGAGCGAAGCCGCGGGCAAAAGCTATCTATATACATAAAAGCAAAAGGTCACTCACTCACTCATCACGAAATCTCAGAAACAACAAGTGCTAGGAATCTCAAACTTTGCATGATCGTTCCTATTAGGATATAGGTGCTCACTTAGACGGGATTTTGCAAAATCCATCCTCTATGGGTGTATAAAGGGGTGACAAAGTTTGTATGAAACTTCTATAGTTTTTATAGTAGGATTACCAAATTACTAGAAAATACTCTTTTTTTAATATTCAGAAACTACCCTTATTAAGTGAGCAAATAAGAGTCGAAGTTTGTGTGAAAGTGGTTCATCAGTTTTAGCGGTAGCGGGTTTAAATGAGATTCGCCATAGAGATGGATAATACTGATATTTATTACTGATACAATGTACGGTTGCCGTAAAATCTGGCACCCATCTGAATTTTCACGCGAACGAAGTCGCGGGCAACAGCTAGTCTATAATATGTATGTATTTACAAAAAAAAAAGTATATAAGTAGTATATCAGTTGTTTAGTACCCATAACACAAGCAAATATAATTGCTTAATTTGGGGCTAAGATGGCTCTGTGTGAATGTGGTAGAATATTATTATTATATTATAGTTATAAGGTGCATTTTATGCTTTTTGTTTAATTATCTCAATTTTGGCATATGTGTGGATTGGTTCCTTTTTGCATAAGTAGGTCCAATTGTTTTTTTATGCTTATTAGTTTAAAGTGTAAGTTAAACTTACTTGTGATTTTTATTATTAGTATCTACATTTGTTTTTATTATAAAGTGATTTGTAAGTCAATTTAAATTTTATAAAAACCATGTTTTAAATTTATAATAATTGATGCGATACCTATAATCTTGTTTTAAGGGAAGTTTTGTGTTAGTTGTAAGTTTAAAAAATGAGTGTATTTTAATAACTTTTAACTTCAGTTTGATCGATAATGATCTAATACTTTATAATTCTGTTGCGTTAAAATGCCGTTAAACTATAAGGTTTTAAGTTTAACCGCGTTTAAGCGTAACAATGAATCAAGTTTTGTACTCTTATTTAAACACATTTATAGACTACCAGACTTAAAAGCAGTGAACGGACGTTAACCACGTTTAACATGAGGTAGTTCCACAAGTATTAATGATAAGCTAAATTGACATTATGTGCTATACCGACATTTTAGTTACAATTAAGTTCTTTTGTTTTTTAGGTTTTTAACAAACAATATTTTTTATGAAATAGAGACACTAAAATGCCGTTACGCTAAGCGTAGTGGCATTTTAGCCGCTGATCTATTAGATTTTTGTAACACCAATGGTATACTAAAACGCAAAAAAACGTTTTATTATAAAATTTAATTATATTTACAAACTGACAGGAGAATAAATTGAAAGTATTTCATTTGATCTATATCTTGGTACCTTTAAATCTCAAATAATTGTTGTCATTTGTAAGTGACAACGGTTTCAATTTTTGCCGCGTTTTTTGAGTGTTTACTCAAAACTCGACTTTGGCAGTTAACGGCATTTTAGTTATACCACGGTAGAGCTGGATTTTGAGTTTATTGGTTTAACCCACAGTAGTTATTTTTATTTCTACTACATATTTAACAAACGTCATGATTCTAAACACTCATCTTTGCTTTCGCTACTATATAAATAATAAATATATAAATAATATATACTAAAAAATATACATACTTACTAAACGAAATAATAAAAGATACTAAAAAAATAATTCATTATTTTCGCGTCTATCAGATTTTAGCTCTGCGGTTTCGGACAAGTAAGGTCATTGTCTTATAGTTGTGCTACTGCTACTTGACGCTAGAGGGCGGACTCGCACGCAATGTTTTTTTCGGGTGAGGCGCGGGGTGGTGAGGAAGCGAAACGCTCAAGGTCATATGTGACGGAACGCCCTTAAAAGCAGCGCAGTAACCAAAGATGTAACTTACCGCGCGAGGGTGAAACCGCGTACACATACCACTTGCTAACAACGATATATTATATCTACTTTAAACATGTAGCTTTATTTCTTATCACTTATCAGATTACAAGCTGTAATCAATTAAAAATAGTTTATTATTGCGGTAATTTTTTTTAAATGGCCGATAACTGATCGGATCATTGATATGTTAAGCCGCCAAGGACGTTCGGTGACAACAAAATAACAATGTATTTAACAGACTTGGCGTCTTTATTCGAGTAAAGTAAGTAGATTAGCCTATACGTGTAACAATGGATTTATTGATTCTTGAAAAACAAGGCAAAGATACGAATTAATTGCATCAAAAATATTCAACCAATATAATTTCTTAACTCAGTATGTTTCTTATTGATCGGCATCGTATGTATAAAGAGCAAAATTGATTTTATTGGTGAAGCACCCATTCAAGACAAGACTACACACATACCAGGTAGTACCCCAGTACTATTACCACTGAAACTTAATAAGTAATAACTCCAGTAGCCTTAATGTGAAAGCAATCACAATAAATATAATTCGATCCATATTGAAAATTAAAACTTTAATTATCACTGATCCTACTAACTAATTAAACTATAATTACATCGAGTCATAAATTAGTGGCACATAAATAATGTATACGTGCCGGTCCGAGGTTCGAGTTTCGGGTAAAAAAAGCGAGGGTTAAGTGGCGAGCAGGTTTGCGCCCACGCATCATACGTGAGCAGGTAGATCCACGCCCTCAATGTTATGCCTCGTTTAAATGCAGATATCGTTCCACTATCCTTGCATAATATTTTTATTCGTTCCACATTAGAAGTAGTCACTTTTTACATCTAATTATTTTTCTTTCTTTTTCGTCTAAACCTAATGACTGACGGTAGTGACCATAGATTACATTGTGCTCTCCAAGCTAGTCGATCTTCTTCCATCATACATATTGTATTGTATTCATAAAAATGTCTTTCGTCTACTTGATGGTAAGTAATCATTATAGTGTAGAAGTGGTGATAACCACACTCAAAGCCATCGTGGCATACAAAATTTGAATATTTCTAATAAGTTTTCATACAAGGTACACATCTCAAGTACCACTAAATACTTATATTGAAAGTAAGTACGACACAATACACTTGACAGAGAGTTTCAACAGAATTAACATCCGTACACAGTTGGGAGGCGAGTTACTGGCGCGAGTAGGTGATATGTTCAAACGCACCCTTTTCCTCTGCTGCCACTCGAGAGCTCGTCGATAAATTTACATCCAATAGACGTCGGATGTCTCTCAGTTTATGGTTATAGGCTCTCCGGCCACTATAAATATACAAATGTACAATCTCACTCGGAGATCGTATGACGCTGTATCATCTCTCTTGTGTACTATGTGTTTAAGTTGTTAGTTCGAGACTCGTTTGATCGCATTTGCACTTACTCGCCGAGTATACCATTTACTTACTTAAGAATAAAACTAAAACCACAACACCGCGGTATGAAGCACTGAATATCTCTTTTTGGCTTAGTAAAGTAAACCACTATCATAAAATACCGTAGTACATAATGACGAAGTGCAAAATATAATTCATCGATTCACACCACCTGGTCCTAAACAAGAAATTAAAAACGGTCTTTGTGCGATTCACACTGTGGTCCGAACAGCTCGTGATATAAATCGACTAAGGACCGCGTAGAATACATCAGATGGCCCTGTTTGTTACCTAAAGTTAGTCGTACATTACAGTCACCATATCCATAGATATATAGCCATGATGTAACCTACCTACCTACGTCGCCATCGCACTAACTAAACAAAGAAATACAAATACTCAGTTTATTCTATTTAGATAATTAGCTATGTACGAGTACAACAAGGGAAATTGAAATAATCATAGCTCATACAAATATCGTTATAACAATATAGGTTACTAAAGAATACAGTGTAAGATTACTAAACAAGCTATACTCAAATAAACTTTTAACACATTCAACTTTAAGTGCATTTTTCTAAAACTTATGTTAGCAGATGTGATGTTCTAGATTGATCGCTTGAATAATAAACGAACAAAACATTTGTTATATAAATAGTTTGTTTTTATTACAAGTGACTCAGACATAATACCTTTTATTTTTGCTATAATAGCTCATTATTAAATATTATTACAGTAACAACACCAGTGCTCTTTGTAAAGAAAAGAGGAATACAACGTAGGTATATACAAATATTAAGTCATGACATCATTTCCTTAAAAATAGCTCAGAAAAGAAATAATTATTGTATTAAGACCGCCGCATAGTAATAAGATATGTACACAGTAAACAACAGTAGAGCTAGCTTGTACAACGTGTCGGGTTAGTCATAATTACTTTTATATACTTACACATATTTATTATCAAAAAAGTAGGTACCTTAACGCTAGTAGATCCATGCTGTTTTAGGATGAATGAGCCGGATTGACCGTAAGAGTCTCATGGAAGATCAACGTAAGAATATTTTTATTAGCGGGGACGCCGCCGCGCCGGCATGCAGCCGGATGGACGATCCACCCGCAGTGCTTGCTGGCCACTTCGTCCATTTCCACAGTTCTCCCCTTAGGGAGAGTGTGATTGATCCAGGTTTTCACGGCACCCCGTCAGACCTTTTTGTATCCTTGATATATCTGATCATCTGTTCCACTTTCAGATTACTTATGTCTTCCTCGTCCAGTCAGTCCGATCCCAGGAGTTCCCATCTGATCAATGAGTACATGGGGCATTCTGCACGTAAGAATATTAGTTTTCATGCTAATGGTGAGTGAGAGCGCCGGCAGCCCGAATACCCCCTCGGTCCTTTCTCATCCCCTTCTCCGTGGTCGGCAATGATTTGGTTGTGTTTTCTAAGCATTATTACTTTCTTAATGCTTGGAAAACACAGCCATCTCTATAGGTTACGCAGGTTAGGTAAGTGGTAACACTTACCATCAGGTGGACCGTATGCTTGTTTGCCACTAAAGTCGCTTAAAAAAAACCTACGGGCGATTAAGTCGCATAACCAATAAGACATTTAAGGAATTTAGAGATACGAGAATACTTTCTAAGCGATGGATCTACTACTTAAAATCACTACGATAAAAAAAAAAGAAAATTAAGGGGAACTAGAGAAAGGCATGCCTCTTATGTTCGCTCTATCTATATATACTATTACATAAAGCTAAAGAGTTTGTTTGTTTATGTGAACGCGCTAAATATCTGGAACTACCTACACAAAAAGAGTAAAATTATTCAAATCCGACTGATTTGAATAATTTTACTCTTTTTGTGTATGATAGCCTAGTTTTTGAGGAAAGCTATGTAACATCACGCTACTGGCGACGGTGAGCAGTAACCAAAAACGCGGATGAAACTGCGCTGCGGGCAGTATAATAATAATTTATGAGAAGGCAGAGCTGCCTTGCAGCGATGGCACAACAATAGCGAATACTTGTCTTAAATATTATCTTACAAAATTATCACATATATTTTGTGAAAAATTTCAAATAAAAATCAACCCAGTAGTATAAAATACGAACTCATAATAATTACGAAACATTATGTACAAAACCATTGTACTTACTAAAAAATTACAAATTCATATCAAGCTACTAAAAGCATCATTAGCTCGACAAGTTTAACTTTACACTTACAAACATTTGCTAGAACTTTACCCACTTACAGTTAAGGTTAATATTCGTATAGTGAGAGTGCTAGTGTATGTTTGTGTGCGTAGTAGGGTTGCCATGGTAACGCGCGGTATTAAATTTACCGTGTCCCTGTAATAAGTTGGAGGCTCACGTAGATTAGAGCGAATTATTTATGTACCTACACACTACCTAGTACCTACCTACGCAGATGTAATCTCATTTTATTTTTACGTTTAATAAGCATTTGTTGTTATGTTGAAAAAGTGATTTTTTTTTGAAGATCGACTTAAGAGTAGTAGTATCCTTACTACTGCGTTTCGTTCGGTGAGTGAGAGTGCTGGAGGCCCAATTTCCCCCCTTTCCTCTTTCTCACCTCCCTCTTTCCTCTTTCTTCCTTTGTTTTCCATAAATATTTAGACAAAATCTATTAGGTATTTATAACTTACCCTACTACATAGCGTGTGCCAAAGTGCTAAAGTTGCCTTTCAAAAGGAATACAAATAAAAGTTCTTGCCAATTGCCAACGAAAAGGTTTAAGAATATACAGCCTAGTGTAGGGTTTTGATGTTTGTCAATCATGTTTATTTATTTAAGATTTTTTATAGTAAAATGGTGATACTGTGAATTTAAATTAATTAAATATTGTATTTTTGAAATGGTCATATTTGTAAAATGGCAACAGTGTTTAACCGGTGAGTATTTAAAACATTGTCAAGCCTCTTTTTCGATTGAAGATTGTCGTCGTGAACAAGTACTTAGTCTAAGTTCAGGCAGTCAATAAAGTGTATTTCAGTATAGAGTGAATTTTATTATAACGGGTGGCGCAAAAGTAAAGACCCTATTTGGTTCAGCTATAACATTTTTTCTAAATTAGAAAACTAGATTTAGATTTTTTTAAATGTATATTTGTGCCATTAAATTTCGTACCATTAGGATTTAAAGATGATGTCTTTTAAATGGTGACCTCCAGAGTTGATACACATTTGAGCCCTATTTATGACATTTTGCATAACTTGCCGTAACACTTCCTGCGATATGTTCGTTATTTCTTGACGAATGTTTTCTTTTAGAGCTGCGAGAGTCTGTGGCTTGTTCACATACACCCGAGATTTCAAAAAACCCCAAAGAAAGAAGTCTGGACTGGTCAGATCGGGTGATCTTGCAGGCCAAGGCAAATCGCCAAAACGAGAGATAACTCGGCCTGGAAAAGCGTCCCTCACTAAGTCCATAGTGTCGCGCGCTGTGTGTGCCGTAGCGCCGTCTTGTTGAAACCAGAAGTGCTCCAGCCCCAATTCGTCCAAACTGGGTATCAAAAACTCACGTAACATGGTTCTGTAGCGTTCTCCAGTGACAGTAATCGCATTGCCTCCAGCGTCTTCGAAAAAATAGGGTCCGATCACTCTGTCAACACAGATGCCACACCATACAGTAACTTTTAGTGGGTGTAGAGGTGTTTCTTGAATAATGCGCGGATTATCAGTGCCCCAGAACCGAGTATTCTGCTTATTGACATGCCCTGAGAGATGGAAATGCGCTTCGTCACTCATAACCAATTTTGAAGGAAAATCATCCTCTTCAAGGTTGAGGTTCATGACGCGCTGGCAGTAATCTAGACGAGCTCGGTGGTCAGCAGGCAGCAGCTGATGAGTCATTTGAGTTTTATACGGGAACATCTTTAAGTCTTTCACCAAAATACGCTGCAGGGTCCGTCTGGAAATGCCCAATTGCGTGGCACGTCGCCTCGTTGATGTTTCTGGACACTCTTCCACATCTTCGCGCACAGCATCGATATTTTCAGCTGAACGGCCTGTTCTTGGTCTCCCAGACTTAGGTCTATCCAATGTTGAGCCAGTTGCTTCAAGGCGTGTGGCAAAGCGTCGAATTGTGCGACCAATCGGTGCCGGACGGTGGGGAAATCGTCGACGAAATTCACGTTGTGTTCTTATCACTGATGAATTATTCCGTAAGAACATTGACACAATTATTCCACGTTCTTGGGGAGTAAAACGGTCCATGTTTATTTTCAGTGTATTTTACATTTGTTCTCTACACAATTTTCAACAACAGAATGACAGAAAATGTCATATATAAAAAAAAAAAGGATTTTCTTTAGTGCCAGTACTTTTGCGCCACCCAGTACTAGCATGAACAATTTTAAATCTGTTAATATTATGCACTGAGTCAATTGTCATGTATATCTTTAGAGGATTACCTGAGACTTAAAATATAACTACAAATAGTTTCTTCAGCCTTATCTTACGGATTATGAGTTCTTGAGATAGCGTCACTCAAACGTCTTTACGCTTATTGTAGTTAATAGCCGTATAGCTTGTGTTTTTTTATTTTAAGCGGCCTTGAATGAGAATTACATTAATTAAAGTATAATAACACGTATGAGGCTCTTATTTAAAAAAAATACATAAGTAAGTACATACAACTTGTTTGAGTATGTGTTTCATAAAAAATACAGCATTAAGTTGTGTCTTTGTTAGTAAGTGTGCTCCAGCGGTTGACAACTGACATGATACGACGCTTTAAGAATTAAAAAAAAATCTACTAATATTGCGAAAGTTTGTGTGTGTATTTATTACCTATAATTTTGCGCTTTTTTGGTAATAACAATAGACAGAGGTCCGTAGACTTACGTTCTGCTAGTCTAAGTGCAAAACTTTAATTTATTACCATCGAATAAGTTTAACACTTTTGCGATTTAAATATTAAAATTAATATTTATTCTTTGCAAGATAAAAGTGGAAAGTGCATAAGACTTTGGAAAAGTACTTTGATAATTTCAAACGTAGAACCTCGTATTAAATTTTTCTAATATGTAGTTAGAAACTATACTATTAATATTATAGATGCGAAAGTTTGTGCGTGTATGTGTGTGTGTGTTTGTTACCACTCAGCCCCTAAACGGCTGAACCGATTTCAATGAAAATTGGTATGTAGATAGATTCGATGCCGGAGACGGACATAGGCTACTTTTTATTCCGAAAATCGGTCTGTTTACCAAAGGGATACCACAAAACATATTTTTGGGGCGCAGCTATTAAATTATTAAATTTAATTGTGTTAGTCATTTCAAACTTTCTTAGAAGAATGAAAAAAGTTTTTTGACATATACAAAAAGCAGTGAATAACCTAAAATATCGCTTTTAAACTTCCCCATGAACAGTTTTACTAGGAACCTTTTAAACAGTAGTAAATTATATAAAGTGTAATATATATAAGTTTTATGGGCAACGTTGTCTTCGGCATTGTTCCTCTAACGATGTGCATACCGGACCCTGAATTAGTAGCTGGCGTATTTTTAACAAGGTTTATTGCATTTTTAGTGACATAAAAATAAATGATACGGATTTGTGTTAAATATTTCAAATTGTACTTCATACACACTGCTATGACAATAATAATAATAATAATAATATGTAGACACTATCACACACCGTCATCTAGTCCCAAGCTAAGCAGAGCTTGTGTTATGGGTACTAGGTAACTGAAATATAATACATATACATACTTTTTTTTTTGTAAATACATACTTAGAATACATAGAAAACACCCAGACTAAAGACAAATATAAATATTCATCACACAAATATTTGCCTGCCGCGGGAATCGAACCCACGACACCCGGCGTCGCAGTCAGTTACACTAACCACTAGACCAACGGTGCAGTCAATATAAATAAGGCTGTTAATTATCTAACGAATTGATAATATTATTAGCATCTTACCGTTTTATTGTTTCTAAAACTTTCTCTTCCAACCTTCTACCGATATTAAAGCTTTTGCAAAGCTACTCTTCTATTTAATGAGTTAAGTATAATTAAATACTTACCGCGCCTACATTTACTTCATTATTATAACAACAAAGGTCTTCTTAACAATAAAGTCAATAAAAACACATTTACTTCCAGGCTCTTATAGAATTATTCAAAGGAAATCTACACAAAACCTGTATTAGAAGCGTGTATAGTACCTAACAACTCTTCAAGTTTCAATTGTGAAAACTGGCTCTGACAGCTGTCATAGAAGAGTCAGCTATATACAAACTATACGTGTGCAACAGAGATAGAAACGGTTTATTGACATTAATTTAACAAGGTTATAATAGTAAAGGTTGTGTGAAAAAAATTCAATTTTAAAACCGTGGTATAAGGTTTAATTTTAATTAGCTTGTGTATTGCTATAAGTTGTTCAAAATTTCTGTTTAGCGCCAAGAAACTCGAAAAACCGGTCGTATTTGGAGGCTTGCCTCTCGTTCCAGGGTCATCAACTAAAAAAACTTAATATTAATTATTATTAAAAATTGCGTATCTATGTTTTTATTGTCGATAACTAACGCGATAGCTTCCATATCTAGTAGTAGACTTGTTCGCCTAGTTTTTTTAACGTTACCTACCTATTTTGGACCAATTATAGAGATGCGTAAAATTAACGGGTTACTTTGGTTGCCATTTAAAAATGATATCATACCTAATACTTTTTAAAGTACTAAGAGGTTTTCTAATTAATTTTACGTTCGTATCTTTGGAGGCAAAGTTATTTTATAAGCGATTTATATTATAGTAATTGTATCTTTTGATATTTTTATTGAGGACGTTAATGCTTTCCTATCATTATCGATGTTTATCTGTGTTGTGTAGTACGAGTAGGTGATGTCAGAACCTCGGACCGCTTTTTGTTAATTTTTTTGTTGTGGATCTAAAATAAAGAATGTAAAATATAATGAATATAAGCTAAAATGAATTGTGAACGTAATGATAAATGTTTTTATTTAGGTATAAACAACGTTGGTGACAAAGAAGTATACGGCCCATCTGATGGTAAGTGGTAACCGTAAACTATAGCGTCTCAGAAGTAATAAAGCTTAGAAAACACAACCAAGCCGTTGCTGATCACGGAGAAGGGGATGAGGAAGGAAAAGTGAAACGGAAGAGGACCGAGGGGGTATTTGGGCCGCCCCGGCGCTCTCACTCACCGAGCGAAACACATTAGCATCAAAACTAATATTCTTACATTAATCTTCTATGAGACTTACTTCCCCAGTCGATCTAGCCCAGCGTGGATCTACTACCGTATCCACCGGTATATATTACTCACCAGAATATCATGGTAATGTGTAATACAATAGTCTTTACATGTATTTTTTTTCGGTTGCTTAAGCTGTCCATAATATGTTGGACAAAGGCGTCCTTCAGATATTTTAACATTACGGTAGTAGCCTTGCTGGTTTAAGCATGAATGGGCCTGATCGACCGGGGAAGTACTAACCTCTCATATAATATCGACGTAAGAGTAGTAGTATCCATAATATAGCGTTACGTTCGGTGAGTAAAAGCGCCAGAGGCTAATTTTCTCGTAGAGGCAGCTTCGTAGAGTTCCTGGCATTGAAGAAGTTCATGGGCGCCAATTACCACATACTATCACCTGACGGGTGTTGGCTTGTTTGCCACTGTCGGCCATATACAACAAAAAAAAGGTTGCTTAAATAACGCGCCACGATACTTGCCAGTATCCATAATTAGGTAGTTTACTCCGATACCTATGTATGAGTTTTAATTTACTGCATTAGAAAGTACACATATTTAACTTCAAATGACGTTAAATTTCTATTATAATACCTATTTCATATTGGTATTTGACTATGGTAAAACGTTAGTACTTACCCACCTTCGTAATTTATCCATCCTTTAATTTCATATTAGTCCTTCATAAAACCTAATTGTCTAGTATGAAAGATTTTTTTGAAATTAAAAAAAGAAAACATTATTTATACGCGCGACAACCCTGCCATGTTGTTTTGCTACCGACTTACGCTTCTTTTTCTGTACGAGGCACGACGTCTATTGAATATGTATCGAAATGATACACGCATGCGTACACACACACACACACACACATACACACACACACGTCGTGCAGGCTGTGGCAGTGACGTTTCCGTCTCGTTCACGTCCCATGCGAGGTATTATCTTGTTACGTACGCCGCGGCCTTTAGTACCCAAGTTCAATCAATTCAATCAATTTATTAACAAATATAAATTACATACAATATACAGTATTATGTAGTTTCCCTTTGGTCCCAAACTAAGCTAGTGCTTGTATCTTGGGCACCATCGGGATTACAATTCTCAAATATACTTACATATCCTAAAGAGACATACATATTTTATAATAAACTAAACAAATAAATACTAAACAAGATTTGGATAAAACATAATTATACGTGGTCAATTAGATATTACAATGAAATTAAGATAGGTACTTAATGAAAAATCTAAGAAGTAAACTTAATGAGTCTAATTTAAATACATAGGTATATATTATAATTTAAACATCAATGGTTAATACAACTTTTATCTAGTCCTATTAATATGTCTATTTGTACAAAAATTATCAAATACTAAATAATTTTCCAAAAAAATCTTAACAATAAGTTACAAAAAATTAAAGTCATTTACTCAATTAAATATTTACGTAAGTTACGGCAGCAATAGCGTCATCAGAATTACCTACACAATAGTATTATAATCTGGGTTAAAGTAAATACAATTTATGTCACGTTCGAAGCTACTCCTGTTAATTTAACTTTTATTGCTGTGAATGCATTTTGTTCTTAAGTAAATAGCAATAAAGCGAGATTTACTATCTAGGTAGGTACTAAGTTGGCCCGGGTGTGGTCACCGCTCGTGTTTTTATCCGCGCTCACGTGACTTAATGTCATCTATCGCTTTTTTGTAAGGTGCCTGAGCTTGAGTACGTTTCGCTTCTCATTGTATCGAGTTTCTTACTGATCGCTACCATATCCAATTACCTAGTAATAATAATTAAACGTAGGTATGTAAGTTTTTAAGCTGACAAAAACTGATAGGTCATAATATCTATGGGTACCAGTTTGATATTACTTCTGGAAGCTGTTATTGAGAAAGCATACTTAGTTATATCTTTCAAGCGAGGTCTTATAAAAAATCCTACAATGGAGGTCACTATGGTAATAGTCTCTTATGATGGCAATTGTTGTCAGTGTCCACCAGTCCTGAGGGCTTAAACAAATAGCTTGGCATAGAGTAGATTAAAAAATGTATGTGATTGACATAAGCTAACGCCAGCTTTGTCAATAGCTTATGTCAATCCCATAAGTAATCTATCTAATAAAAAAGCATCGCCACTTGTTTGAGCCCTCTGAACCTTACTAACAACACAACTAAACAACTTTTGATTTGATTTTGATAGTCAAAAAGACTATTTATTTATATCTAAACTGTTAAATACAGCAAAAGAGTTTGTTTGTTTGTTTGTTTGAACGCGCTAATCTCTAGAACTACCAGTCGGATTTAAATAATTCTTTTTGCGTTTGGTAGACACGTTTTTAAAGAAGGTTACAAGCTATGTAACATCACGCTACTGGCGACGGGAGCAGAGCAGTAATCAAAGATGTATGAGAGATGTGAACCACGCTGCGAGAATCTTAATTAATTTAATTAATATTTACTTAGAAACATAAATTGAATACCTTAACTTATACGAGTATGAAGAAAGAAATCGAAAAGTACACCACACTTCTTAGTGCCTAAGGCAAAGAACCAAACGATGTACTCATTCTCTCAGGTCATTGAATGCCGAGGTAGATGTGTATCATTTGTACGGCAAAGGTTTTCTACACCCTAACGAGCATTATTGATCAACCTTTGTATTGCAATCCGTAAAAATATTCAATTACTTTTAAAAGTTTGATGAAATATTGTTATTTATTCTCGGGTTGAAAGGCCACTTGAACAAAGTTGCTAAGAATTAAGTTGAGTATTTTGCTAGGCTTTAGTTTCAAGACTTATCCAAGAATCGTATTTATTTTTACTTTCTTATTTCTGTTTTTTAACCATTGATTTATTGAAGACTGGACGTTCCGTCTCACAAAAAACTCCTACGCAAAATATCATAACAATTTGTCGTATTGCATCATTCAGGTTTACAAAACGCGCTTAAATATTTAAATATAGAAAATGACTAAAAAATATGTTAAACGTAATAAAATATAGCATATGTTACCCGTCATATTTATAGCTTTCTAGTGCTTTCTAAAGGTGATTTTTTTAAATCGGTTACGTAGATTTTGAGTTAAATCGCAACAAAACATCCATCCATAATTTAAGAGTTAGACTCTTGTCGGTGGAACTGATGCAATACCTGCCACTTCTCCCTGTCCAGAGCCATCTCAAACATAAATTACAAATTACAAAAAATAAATTTTTCTTTATAATATTAGCTTAGATTACGCAAATATATTTGATTCTAAGTTAAATTATGCACTTAACTGGCATTTGGCTAGTGGTTAGTGTAACTGACTGCGACGCCGAGTGTCGTGGGTTCAATTCCCGCGGGGGGTAAATATTTGTGTGATGAATATTTGTATTTGTCTTCAGTCTGGGTGTTTCCTATGTATTCTAAATATGTATTTACAAAACAAAGTATGTATATGTATTATATCTCAGTTATCTAGTACCTATAACACAAGCTCTACTTAGCTTGGGACTAGATGACGACGGTGTGTGATACTGTCCACATGTTATTATATTTTGTAACTGACTTTGATCTATGCGATATGTGTATAGAAGCATAAGTAACTCAGAATTCAAAATAATATACAAATAGGTATCTGTGGATCATACAAACTTACTCAGGTACTCAGGACACTCAATATAACGGTAACGGTAACAGGTAACCAGTGGCACGTTACTCATAAGTATTAATAAATTCGTTGTTATATTAGTACTGGTATTCAATACAAAACTATTTGTCGACGTCACCGACACTTGACGCAGCTGGAACCCTTTCTATTAATCTAAAAATTCCACCGAACAGCCGCCAGGGGGTGCCACTAACTAAACTAGTTTAAACTTGCCACAAGTTGGGCAAAGTTAGGCAAAATTGGGCTAAGTTAGATGGAGACCCTCGTAACGATTATGGCGAGCGCTATTAGTAATATTACCTGGCTAATATTAGTATAAAGGCTAAAGTTTCTCGATGTTTAGAGTGTTCGGAGAACCGTTGAGTTCTGATGGAGAATAGATCTTCTCCCGTTAAATATAATAGCCAATGTAACTTAAATTCTAATACTTACCTATGAATGATTGTAATAAAAGATTAATCCTTTCATGGACACTACTGTAGACACAACAGATGTTTTATTGTCATCACGGCCATATAAGTTAACTGTCCCGGAAAGTGTTAATGAATATTAAAGAGGCAAAGGATATGTTTAGATCGCAGTAAATAGCGTTCTATAGTCTCTGCTCACCCCATTAATGGGAGACAGGCGTGAAGATGTATAACATATTTATATATAAGGACATGTATTTATATATTATATATTTGTAAACATAGGTAATGCATGGGATGTACAATAGTTCCTGAAAGCGTGTCCATCTATGTTTTGCATAGAAGAATACAAATTAGGTAGTCAAATACTCTATTAATTTATAAATGTAGGTAAAACATAAGTCACATTTTAAGTTTAATAGGTCTAAACTTAACAGTTAAAGTTAAATAGATCACTGATTTTCTAGATATAATTTGTTATTAATAAAATATATGGATATAAAATAATTGATAATTATAATTTATGGATATAATATGTATTGTGTAATAAATAAATCGGACGTAAAAGGTCTAACATCTTTCATTTAAATAGTCATTCATTGTGTAATAGCATTTTGCAACTAAAAATTTGTTAAGAGTTTTTTTAAATACATCTAAATTTTCTATGTCTGTTATAGTTTTTGGTAGTTTATTATAAATTTTGGGTGCAATACCTAAAACATTTTTACTATATACAGCTTTTTTGTGACGACTTATGCATATTTTATTATTGTGTCATGTGCTTTTTCTGTGGCTGTCTATGTTCAAGATATAATATTTAATTTACTGTTTATTTTCTTTATGGTTAATTTAGATCATGTCTTAGCTTTATGACATTCTGCTTCAATAAAAAAAAACTGCACCTAATTTTTATCTCTGCATCACATAAGGTTGACTGGTAGAGAATCCAAGCATTAATTTTACAATTTTTGTATACAAAAATAAATTTGTATACAAAAATTGTATTCAATTAAGGAAACTTTAGGTTTAAATTTGAAAATGTTATAGTATATGTAAGTTAAGAATGTAACTGTTTGTTTCTGTACAATAAATAAAAAATAAAAAAAATATTAAGTCCGCCTCTGTACCTATGTGCATGAAGTTTAATAAATAAATATGGATCTGTTTCGAGTGAGAACCGAACCCAACGTATACGGTAGAGACGAGGTGACCCTCTTAAGCGTTGTACATAACATAAACAAGGTAAATAGCTACGTTGCCGCTTTAGCCGGCTCCCCGCGCCAGTGCGGGCTGGCAACGCCGCCTTAGCGGTCGCGAGTCTCTACCGTGGCTAAAATACTGTGAATTTGCTAATTTATCAAAAAGTATAGCTACTCCTAGTCGATCTGTTTGTTGTTCTACTTCCTACCTACTACTTGTTAAGATGGGACACACGTATTGTTGTGTGTCTGGATGTAAGAACAACACAAAACATAACCATCTCAGTTTCTTTGGACTACCGAGAGATAAAAAAAGGTAAGTATTATTACTGAGCAGGTCTTAGGTCTATGTGATATTGTGACTGCCCCTGCAGAGCATGTGTGACTGCTGTAAGTACACAAAGTTGTGGGTTCATTAAAAATAAGTGGTAACAAACTCGGACCACTCTTTTATTTTTTACCTATTTAAAATTCTTGGTAGGTAACCGTTTTAATTTAGGGTAATCAAATCGTAGACCACATTCCAGACTCAAATAGCCTAAAGTTTATCGTGCTGTAGTGATGTTTATTAACCCAAATTTCTGTTTCCAGACTAAAGACTTGGTTGAAATTGATTCGACGACCTGACTTGCTCGACAACAAAGGGAAACCTTCGAGTCATCGCGTCTGCTCCATACACTTCGAGAGTGACATGTTTAGAAACAGACGATTAGTGCCAGATGCCGTACCTTCCCTCCGGTTACCAACTCCTTGGAAAGAGGGATCTTCAGCGAGCTCAAGTTCTATCAATTCGGGAGCTGAAAATGACGAGGCAGTTCTTTCTAATTCTAATTATCACTTACAAGATTATACTCAGACTCCCGATATAGAGAATAAAAGCAGTTTATCAGAAAATGATTCCGAATTCTCTCCTTATATACCAAACTTATGTATTCAGAGAATTAAGTATTCGTCTAGCAGTAGTCCCGTAGACGGTGTGGTAGACCGGGAGATACAAGTTGACTTCGGCGACATTATTCAAGTAGTTCATGTTAAAAATAATAGAATTAAATGTGAAACTAAATGTATAGAAGTACAGACAGATTTAGAATGTTTATGTAAAACTAGTCATGAATTAAAAACGATTGGTTCTTATAACTTGTTTTATTTTAGTGTGACTACCTACCCTCAAAATTTGTATAATAAGCAATATATTATACCTATTATCAAAGAAACAAAAAGCTGTCTTCTGCCGTCTGCCTAAAACAAAGTGATAAGAACGAAACTCATTTTCTTTGCTTATGCTGGCGCAACATTTAAATTTTATATAGGGTGGTGGCACCAATTATCTGCCGTGTCAACTTTTTTTGAACTTTGACTGCTTGTAATTTTTACGTTAATAGCTTTTGCTTTCTTGCAATGTCTTTTTTGGGTAGAGGGATACTGAAACTCTATTACTACATTCGAAAAAATAAGAATCCTTTATTATCTGCCGCCAGTGACCCTAATGTCGGCATACTTTTTCTAAGGTGAATTTAGGTAAATAAGTTTTATTTACCTAAATTCAACTAAAGTAATTAATTGTAACATTTCATATTTCAACTCAGGTATAAACTACCATTGAGGCACCCGCACCATAATATGGAAGAAATATGCCCTGCTCTCCTTATACCTATCACTGCTTGAGTGATAGGTATAAGAAGAGTCTAACTGGCCTTCCGAAACTCAAAGTATTTTAGTCCCACCGGCTTCCCTCCTCGGAAAAGTGACTCTTCGCTACTGATACATACCTATGATATGTATGTATATATGTATCTATGATACATACAAACATACGGTCGAAAAACATTACCCTGCTTAACTGTGTCAATCGGGCAAAATGTGTACTACTTACTTTGTGTCGTGTATATAGGACCTAGAACTAATAAGAAACTCAGATCACTCACACTATTTGCTAGATAATTTGTCTATAGGTACTATTTTAGAAAGCGGAAAAGTTTGTTTGTTTGTTTGAACGTGCTAATCTCTGAACCTACCGGTTGGATTTAAATAATTCTTTTTGCGTATGATAGCCCAGCTCTTAAGGAAAGTTAGAGGCTATGTAACATTACGCTACTGGCGACGGGAGCAGAACAGTAAGCAAACACGCGGATGAAACTGCGCCGCGGAAAGCTAGTACTTAATAAAGATAATGGACCTCGGCTGGCTACGTTGTAAGTTGTTTAATAACTAATAACAGCATAAGCAGAGACTATTAAAAAAAGCTTACGACTGAAAAATAGATGAATGCAATTCCCCGGCAGTTACTTTTATAAAGCACTAAAGAAAATATTGCTATCAACTTTTATATTCGGCCCATCGTGAAAACAAAAAGGCGACTCAGCAGTTTCGGAAATTACCCACTTGACATGTGTAGATAAAAAACGACAAACATGACATCACGAAACAAAGCGTGTTATCTCCTACAGGTCTCGTTCAGCCACTTGTTGCCGTCCTTGTCTGACGCGATGCGTGCGAAAGGGACGGTCGGTACCGGTACATACCGGTTACAAGTTTACAACCAGTTAATGCCCGTAGGTATAAGAGGTTTTCTGTAATCTGTGGTAATAAGGTTTAGGGGTTCACTCGTTAGAAGATAATTAAATTATTGTGTTAATATTACTGAATAGGTACCTATGTTACAATTATGTTATTACTAACTTTCAGCGGCGCGGTTTCACCGGCGTCTTTGCTTACTGCTCTGCGCCCGTCGCCAGTAGCGTGATGTTACATAGCCTATAACCTTCCTCGAGAACTGGGCTATCAAACGCAAAAAGATTTTTTAAATTCTACTGGTAATTTCAGAGATTAGCGCGTTTAAACAAACAAACCGCTTTATGCTACCACTAACCATCACGTGGGCTGTTTGCTCGTCTGTCACTGTCAGCAATATAAAAAACAGGTACCTAATTATGTAGAAGTTACATAATTTAAGTTCAAGGAACAATGAAATAAAATAAATATAAGTTCTTAAGAGCGTTCACACAAAAGAGTGGCACGTCTCGATTTAGTGTCATATTTTCGTAGTTTTTAATTTTTATCATTTAATCGGAGAAAGTAGAAGAGGAAAGATGATTGGCCACATTATACGACATGACAGCTTAATAAGAAACATCATAGAAGGGAAAATAGAAGGAAAGCGAGGTAGGGGAAGACCACGGATAAACTATATGAGTCAAATAAAGAAAAGTGCTGGTGCCATGTCGTATAAGGAGGTTAAAGAGATGGATCTGGACAGGGAGAAGTGGCAGGAATTGCATCAGTTCCACCGACAAGAGTCTAACTCTTAAATTATGGATGGAATCGGAGCTATATTTTCAAAATGTTTTCAGAACACGTTTTAAGTAAGTAACCATATTGCTTACAGTTCTATTTATATACAAATAATAGATATAATAATACTACTTTATACATATAATAATACTTTATACAGCTTTCACGTAATTCTAAAAAATGTTTTGAAAACATTTTAAAATATGGCTACGAATAGATAAAAATACGAAAAAATGAAGCTGAATTGCGTCGTTGCCACTCTTATGTGTGAACGCTCTTTTAAGCTTATTCAATGATGCTGTTTGCTCGCTTACGTCACTGAGTGCATTTCGTATACCTAACTAGTACTATAATATACTTCTGCATGTGTTAAACACTAAACAAACAGTCCATCATTTAACAGTTCAAAATCATATTTTGACACACACAAGACATTAGCCTGTTGTCTTTCATGACTCTGAGAAGTCAAACTTTATAGTCTTGGTAATATAGGTACCTAAATAACAACACAATATAAAATATCTCAGACAAGATCTGAGTTCTAGACTTCTGCCTAGTACCTCAATACAAACATTTTCTAGCAATTAAAAAGAGTAGACTGAATCTCTTGTTCTTTGTGTTCCCAATTCTACCCGTGGCTTCTTTCTTTACTTTGAGGCAGAAAATTAAAACCATTCTAATCCTTAATTGATAGTCAAATAAGACCGGTATTACATTATCATATTTAAATTATATAAATATGATTTCATTACACATAATATTCATATAAACGTCATCATTAAGCCGTGTTTTCCGTTGTTATGGGATCCTTTCCCTTTCTTTCGAATCAACACACTAGCACCGTCTATTTACGTACAGACTGTGCTAGTGTGTTGAATATGATCCTCTTTGTACGCTAGCTGTCAAAAAGGATCCCTTAACTATGATGATAGAAAATATAAATCACATGTACCTAGTTGTTATACCGTCATATGTTCTTGATGACTCACACATCTATGATCATATTTCTATGATAGTCTAATAGCGATTATTATTATTGAGGTACTAGGCAGAAGTCTAGAACTCAGATCTTGTCTGAGATATTTTATATTGTGTTGTTATTTAGGTACGTATATTACCAAGACTATAAAGTTTGACTTCTCAGAGTCATGAAAGACAACAGGCTAATGTCTTGTGTGTGTCAAAATATGATTATGAACTGTTAAATGATGGACTGGTCCATCTTTTGTTTTCACGAAAGATGGTTGTCATTTAGTTTCATCCACATTTTTATATTTTTTATCATTGTATTATACCATTAATATCATCAACAAGAATATTATTCTAAACTTGACGCTGGCAGAAATAGCTGACACAATCGTCGTTGCCAAAAAAAAGCAGAAGAAGAAGAAGAAGAAGAAATGATGGACTGTTTGTTTAGTGTTTAACACATGCAGAAGTATATTATAGTACGTGCTTAAAATATAGCTTGGTGCCTGCGACGTCTGTCATTGACATATGTGCTAGTGATAAGGACAATCTACCCGTGATTATCGATAAATTTTGATATTAAAAATATATAACCTAATATTATTTTAATGGCATATAATATAATAGATGCAATCAAAGGAGAGGAATTAGTTCTTAATTTAAACTTTTATTGTCTTGAAGGGGTACAACACAAATTTGAATAACATCATTGTCAAAATCATATTCATCTCTGGAGCAGTCTTATAAATGAATAAAAAATAAACAAGATTATTTTGAACGCATTAGCATTAATTCTTTCTAAATAAATTCATAATTTATTTAGTAATACATTCAAATTATAATTAGCATGCATTTATTTTATCGATATTGTCTATGTCAGTTGATTACGCATCTATAACTAGTCTTCAAAAAGCGTTTATAGAGTTAGCTACAGTAATTTTTTAATTTCGGAAAAATAAAAATTATTTTATAACACCGTAATTATTCTGCAAATTATTATTAGTTATAGCTATATTAACATGTTTTTGTAGTAAAACTTATCTTAACAATAAAAAAAAGTCTTAAAATTAATTTTAAACTCGAACTTTTTTAACAGGAATTTTATTATAGCTGTAGTTATAAACGAAGTGGCTAATGTCACAGGCACCAAGCTATATTTTAAGCACTATAATATTATTTTAATGGCATATAATATAATAGATGCAATCAAAGGAGAGGAATTAGTTCTTAATTTAAACTTTTATTGTCTTGAAGGGGTACAACACAAATTTGAATAACATCATTGTCAAAATCATATTCATCTCTGGAGCAGTCTTATAAATGAATAAAAAATAAACAAGATTATTTTGAACGCATTAGCATTAATTCTTTCTAAATAAATTCATAATTTATTTAGTAATACATTCAAATTATAATTAGCATGCATTTATTTTATCGATATTGTCTATGTCAGTTGATTACGCATCTATAACTAGTCTTCAAAAAGCGTTTATAGAGTTAGCTACAGTAATTTTTTAATTTCGGAAAAATAAAAATTATTTTATAACACCGTAATTATTCTGCAAATTATTATTAGTTATAGCTATATTAACATGTTTTTGTAGTAAAACTTATCTTAACAATAAAAAAAAGTCTTAAAATTAATTTTAAACTCGAACTTTTTTAACAGGAATTTTATTATAGCTGTAGTTATAAACGAAGTGGCTAATGTCACAGGCACCAAGCTATATTTTAAGCACTATAATATTATTTTAATGGCATATAATATAATAGATGCAATCAAAGGAGAGGAATTAGTTCTTAATTTAAACTTTTATTGTCTTGAAGGGGTACAACACAAATTTGAATAACATCATTGTCAAAATCATATTCATCTCTGGAGCAGTCTTATAAATGAATAAAAAATAAACAAGATTATTTTGAACGCATTAGCATTAATTCTTTCTAAATAAATTCATAATTTATTTAGTAATACATTCAAATTATAATTAGCATGCATTTATTTTATCGATATTGTCTATGTCAGTTGATTACGCATCTATAACTAGTCTTCAAAAAGCATTTATAGAGTTAGCTACCGTAATTTTTTTTATTTCGGAAAAATAAAAATTATTTTATAACACCGTAATTATTCTGCAAATTATTATTAGTTATAGCTATATTAACATGTTTTTGTAGTAAAACTTATCTTAACAATAAAAAAAAGTCTTAAAATTAATTTTAAACTCGAACTTTTTTAACAGGAATTTTATTATAGCTGTAGTTATAAACGAAGTGGCTAATGTCACAGGCACCAAGCTATATTTTAAGCACTATAGTTAGGTATACGAAATGCACTCAGTGACGTAAGCGAGCAAACAGCATCATTGAATAAGCTTAAAAGAGCGTTCACACATAAGAGTGACAACGTCGCCATTTAGCTTCATTTTTTCGTATTTTTATCTATTCGTAGCCATATTTTAAAATGTTTTCAGAACACTTTTTAGAATTACGTGAACAACAACTTTCACCGAATTCTAGTATTTGTACAGAAAATATTTTTAAAATATAGCTCCGATTAAATGATAAAACTGAAAACCATGAAACATGGCACTAAATTGCGTCGTTGCCACTCATGACGCTTAAATCCTCATATAAGCTCATTCGATATAAACATTCTACAAAGATAAAACAATATTTATAAGTTATGTTCATACATTAATCTTTCACAAAACTTTTCTTCAAAGTCGTTTAAAAAAGTATCTCCGAGTGACACATTATTTGATCACAATGTTTGTGTGCAGGAAGGGACGAGTAAGAGCCGGTTCACACTCGACCAACTTTCAAGAAAGGTACACACGGGCTCATGTTTAATCTTACTTTTTTTAGTTGGTGTGTAAACAGGACCGGGCTCGTAAAGCTGGCTGTTTACAGTCGACGGGTTTGTTCACCAAATTGTCCAATTTCCAATACGTGATAATAATATGAAAACAAAATTGAATCTATTAAACACGTGACGAACTTTTAAGTATTTTAAATTCACAACTAAGTACTTGTAACAATACGTTAAAAAAGTAAGTAAATTCGATCTCTCTTCCAATCTAAAATATTGATTCGTAGTTTCTCTTCTGTTAGTTATATTTTTTATTATGTAACTAACTTTACGCGGCACGGTTCCACCCGCGTCCTTGCTTGCTGTTCTGCTCCCGTCGCCTGTAGCGTGATGATACATAGCCCATAACCTTTCTCGGGAACTAGGCTTATACGCAAAAAGTATTTTACAAATCCGACTGGTATCCAGAGATTAGCGCGTTCTAACAAACAAACAAACTGTTCCGCTTTATATAATAGTATGTTACAATTATTTTAATATTACGTGATTTACAGAAATTATCACTTAAGATTATGAAAGTCTAGGGGAAACGCACTTACCCAGCAGTGAGACACACAAGAAGGCTAATTATTAAATAATAAAATAACCTAAGCATTGCACGTGCGGTTCATCCAGCTCTCGAATAACTTGTTTTCCGTGTAAATAGTACTTAATTGACACAGAAAACAAGTTATTGCGGAGTAAGCGATTTACGGTAGTAGATCCACGCTGGTTTCAGCATGAATGGGCTGGATCGTCCGGGAAAGTACTACCCTCTCATAGAAGCTCAACGTAAGAGTAGTAGTATCCGCGTTACTACTGCGTTTTCGGTGAGTAAGAGCGCCGGAGGCCCAATTTCTCCCCTTTCCTCTTGCATCACCTCCCTCGTTCTTTTCCACTGACCCCATTCTCAGCCGCTATAGTGGCAGCCACCATACCAGCATTTTAAGACAATGGCTTTGGTAGCCACCACTTCTGGATTACACTTACTGCTTACCATCAGGCGGGGTGAAGTTACTTTGATAAAATAATTTAAAAAAATAGGGAAATAGGTGGTGCATTAGGTAAGTCTACGTAAGGAGATTTTGAAGCAAACATTTTAATTAATTCTATTGTAGCAAAGATTTTCATCAGCACAACTGATAAATTAAACTTAAAATATCTGTCTGTCGGTCTGGCTGTAATGCGAATTCTAATTTTATAATACAAAGCTCTTCTCTTAACTGACAAATGCTGATATCCAAAGTACAGACAAGCAAGGGGCACAATGAGTTATTGATTACGAGCACTCGCTTCAAGATTGATGGCTCTCTGCCTACCTCCCTTGGCAGACAGCGCACAGGAAATTGAGACGAAAATAATACAAACGTTTAGCTCACCAAGTCTGTTAAGGACAAGACATTTGTTATGTTCAGTTTTAACTTAATAGTGTAAAATAGTTGATAGAAATGTCTCAGCATTCCTCAACAACACAATAATACGCAAACGAACTATTTGTTAAATTAGACAACTCCTACTAGTTGTATAATTTAACAAATTGTGGATATAATTTTAACTCTGAGTAATAAATTTAGGTGTTACGTTAAAACCTCGGGTCAGGTAAAGATATATATTGGCTCTTTTCATCGATATATTCTTAAGGCCTGTAGCCTGGCATTGTGCTCAGTGAATAGCAACAAGCTCACATTCTATTACCTGAAACTTAAAAAGGCAAGAAGAATCTAGAAGACACAAAAAACGCAAGTGTTACACATCTCAGCCTACCCCTTCAAAGATAAAAGGTGTTATGCTATAAGTAGTATGTGTACGTATGATAATAGTAGTGACCTAATGACCTTTTCGTGACCAATTGAAACAATTTTTAGGCTTCAGTAAGATACGAGTTTATCAGTACACGATGTCCGTGACCTACTTACTGTATCTATGCAGCCTCCGTAGTACAGATTTATATTTTATTATAAAAGTAGGGCACAGCGAGAATGGGACTTGCTCGCTCAAATCAGAACGGTCTGTAAGGACGTAGCACCACCGTACGACAACGGCATTCATATCTTAATTACACTGATAATGTTGGTTAAAAAGCATTTCATAAAGCTCCCATAATAGACTTCACTACGCCTTCAGTTTGTAGCCTTTGAAATGGTGTCTACCACGCGTGGAAAACTAGCTGTTTATCATAAGGCAGAATGAAATCACTTTGATAATCCTGATCAAGATCGTCTTCGCTTATTTAACCTTTGTTCTTAAATTTGGCAATGGTCAGATTAAAACCTTGTCTCCGTCCGGAAACACGTCGTACAGTGTCTATCGCAAGGTATAGTACGGTAGACGCTTCTCCTTAACAGTGATGGGTCTCGTGGCTCCGAGTGTCCGGTGCCCGGTAGCGGACCGGTCGAGCCTCACTTTTATGTTCCTCTTGTCTTTTTATACTACTTTTTATTTTTATTATTTTCCAGCAGAATTAATAGCTGTGGCTTTATCGTTTATCTTGGTCAACAAAAGGCTTGTGGCACACTGCACCGTAATGAGCGAGAGACGAACATACATTCTTGATTTATAATATATATTTTTTTTTTATTGCCGACAAACACACGAGCATACAGGCCAAGTGATGGTGAGTAATAACTGTCGTTCATGGCGTAATGCCAGGGTCTCTGCGGCGATGATGCCTGGCGTAAAGGGAGTTCGGATAGGTGAGGGGATTGAAGGAAGTGCGGAAAAAGGGAAGGAAAGAAATTGGGTCTTTAGCGCTCTCGTAAAGTAAGTAAAGTGTTAAAATAAAAAGATATGTTTAACATTTACAGATATATAACATTGCAACGATCTATAGATAACACCTAAGTATATTTAAAACAGATAGTGTTATGAGTACCTAGTGCAAGCAATTGGTTGAATAATTATGACCACCTAAATGAGCTCAGTGTGAATGTGTGTGTCTGATGTGCAAGAGGTGTGGGGCTTTGTGTGAGCCATAAGTATATTGTTTCTAGTCTACGTATGAGTGTGGTGGGGTAGATATATTTGTAAAGTTTGCACACAGAACTTTTTTAAACAAATTTAAAAACCTTTTAAAAATAATTAAATAGTACTAAAATATAGTATTTCTTCTTTTTTTTACCTGGTTGATATTAAACTCTATTATTTATAGAAAGTTCACTTTGATTTAAACCTGATGCATCAAGTGTGCTCGTACCTCTAAACACGTTGCACTTTTATTATGTTTTTGGTGCCTCTATCAATTTTAATTCGAAAGCTTGTTTTAGGGTCTCTTATTAGTTTAAATAAAACCTTAACACGTTTGTGAAATGCTTATGAGATGGCCTTCAAAGATTTTATCTTGTTAATGATTTTGAAACAATCAATGGCAATATTTATTTAAATTAATATTATAAAGAGAATAGATTTAATTTATAGATGTTTGTTTGATAAAATTTTAATTAAACTTGGGAGACACATTATGAGACTGATAAACAGGTATCTGCTCATACCTTCTCTAGAGAAGAGGCTTTTGCCCTGCAGTGGGACAGTAAAACAGGCTGGTATTATAAAGGGTGTTTAGGCATCTCGCACCGCTCGCGACTCGCACCGCGGTGCGACTTGCCTAATAGCTCCTTTTGAATGGGTCACATCGCACCATATTGTTAGAGCGGTGCGAGTGGCCTAAGGTACTATTTGAATGGGTCATGTCGCACCACTGTTTGAAACAATGGGTTTGGTTTCATATCAACACTTTAGGGGATTATAATTTTGTTGGTAACCCTCTCAATATTTTTTTTATTATCCACTTAAATTATATAAAACTAGCTGTTGTCCGCAGCTCCACCCGCGTGAATTTCGGTTAAATCGCACTTTCCATAAAAACTTTTATCTACTATTTCAACCCATTCAATCCATTTTTGCGATAAAACATAGACTATAATATATAGTAGACTATAGATAATATAGTGTTGTTCCCCAAGGTCTATTCTATCCCTATACCAATTTCACCAAAAACATCTCAGTGGTTTAGGCGTGAAAGCGTAACAGACAGACAGATACACAGACGGACAGACAGACAGACAGAGTTACTTTCGCATTTATATTATTAGTATGGATGAGAAATACGCTTTGTCAATTTTCGACTTTGGAATAATGGTCATAAGATAGAAATTTTAGCAGAGAAATATTTTGTCTGATTCCCCTTTGCCACTGAATATGTGATAAATTTTGTTTGTAAAAGAGTACACAGTTATCTAGTAGCTTGTACGAAGCCTGGGTGACCTTTCATCATTCAACATACGACAAACTAAGTAGGAACCTATATTAATGTTGTTTATCTTTTGGCTTGTCTGTTCAGTGGCAATGTGTATGGACTACCACGCAGAATTCTCGGATTCAATCCCTAGGTCGCGTAAAGTGATATTGCGTTTTCTGAAATACGGAGCAAAGGCGCGGTCGCTAACTATGGGTCTTGTCAGAAGACTCGAAGTCGCTCAGAGGGCTATGTTAGGCGTCTTCCTGTGCGATCGTTTGAGAAACGAAGAAATCCGCAGGCAAACCAAAGTAACTGACGTGTCTCGTAGAATTGCTTCTCTGAAATGGCAATGATCAGGACACATAGCTCGCGGAACTGACTCCGACCACGAAGCGGAAGAGGCAGCGTGGGCAAATCCCTCACAAGGTGGACCGACCTTATAAGGGTGATGGTCAACCCCGATGATGATGGGATGAGGGCGGCGAACAACCGGCCAAGATGGCGAAACTTGAAAGAGGCTCAGCTGTGGACGTCTTTTAGCTGATATGATGACATGAGAACAGGCTCGACGCCCATTTCATGCGACTCAACATAGCCGACGAACGCATGTTATAACTTATACTGCTCTGCCTATCCCATCAGGGAAAATCGTGATTCTATGTTATATATAAATTATGCCTGAAATAACTGGCCATATCTAAACGGTTATCATAGCTGGACATAGCTGCGTGCTCTAAACATATTAGAACCAACGCTAACGAAGCAAAAAGTCGTTGTTGTATGAGTTATGAGATCGAAGACAGAGAAAGCAAAGTAAATGGATCGACGGCGACTGTGTTCTTTAGACTTCGGTGCTCTATTTATCAAAATAAATGCAAAAGTATAAATACTTAATTTTCTTATTAAGGTTACAAGTACTAACATGAAACTAAAAGCGAAAATGAGGGATTTCAGAAAAATTTTCGACACCAGTTGGCGCCACTTAGATAAAAGGTCTTTTATTCACAAAAATTCAATTTACAGTTTGAAATTAATAGAATTTTCTTCTTCTTCTCCCTTTATTATGGCAACTGAGCCGACGATTGTGTCAGCTACTTCTGCCAGCGTCAAGTTTAGAATTATATTTTTGTTGATGATATTAATGGTATAATACAATGATAAAAATAGAAAAAAATGTGGATGAAATTAAATGACAACCATCTTCCGTGAAAACAAAAGATACCTTTTTTTCCAGTTTGAAATTAATAGAATCGTTCACGGTTATTTGGTTGATTGAAAGGGCTTTGACAGGTGCCTGGACCTGCCGCCTCAGTGTTGCCACCTCGTGGACGCCATTTTAGAAGTAAAATGGTATACCTGTGTACACGTTTGGAACCTAATTTGACCGCTAATTTGAACATCAGTTGACTGCGTTAGTGTAGTATACCTACGACTACAATTAGGTTAGCTATATATAATTTTCTAGTAGGCGGTGGAGTCGTCCCTTTCCTACACCTACGCATGGCTATAATCGCCTAAAATAACCTGGGTCTCTTCAGTCCGCTATAAGATCGAGAATAGAAGATATAGATAATCGTAAAGTTCTAACAAAAATTACCAGTAACAGTTGAACTTGCATTGTATACGCGTATCAAGTCATTGGAGATCTACTTATACTGGATAAGAGCCTGTAATCAAAAGCAAAGTATTTTAACCTCGTCTCTAACAAACATGACTTTCACAACAAACTGTAATATTTTAATAATAATATGTTTAATGTTCGCTATTTTGAAATAAATTACCAAAAATATATTCTTGTGTGATATATGTTTAATATCTTTTGTTTAAGAGATGAGTCATAAACAAACAATCATACAAAACACCGCAATTATAACACGTGTAAGTAATTAAATACAACCACACTGTATCATTCTAACTATCTATCTTTTGTTACATCGACATAGAGTTCAAATTCCTGTGCTTACCGTCAGAAAGTCATTGTCACATGACAAAGTAACATTTACAGATCGAATAGTTCTTACAGCGACAGGAATAAGGTTGTAACTTTATGGTTACAATAGTATGAATAATATAGTTTCGAGTTCAAAATAAAGTTATTTAGCGGAACACTTTGTTGAACGTTATGTAGTATAGGTAGTACCTACTTGTCGTGTATAAATATAAATAGTTGATTGAATACTTTTATTATTCAACATTAGTCATTTTAGTGAACACGGACAATGATTGCTAAGTTCTTTGTGTCCGCCACACCACAGGTGGTAATGTGTAATATTGGATTATTACATTCAAACTAGCGTTAAGGTGGTTCCGACGAAATTTCGACGAAATCCGCTACTTTCATCTCGATAATTGAGTAGATTCTAATGCTATTTATTCTTTTTTTTTTTGCCAACAATATACTTTGATTCATGAACTTTAGAATAGTAGAAGAATTATTTACAATAATTGATTATATAACTTATACCAACGATATTAAAACAACGTGATTTCACTTATTTCGAAATATTACTTTGTAATTACTATAGTTATAAATATAAAAGTTATATTGAATCAACCGGAATAAACCAAATGTCAACTCTGTAGGTTTATTTCATTTATTAGGATAATGTTTCAATAGTTATTGATAATTTGGCTGAATCAGCGTCGCAGGGGCTCTGCGCGGGCGACGGGAGGCAGAACGGCAGAGCGGCGCAAGCCCTTCTGACGGACGGACGTATGCGGTTTTTTTAAAAAATATTTACGTAATTCAATAATTGCAAATAAATAATATCAAAAAAAATATTGTGTGGATAGATTTAGTGTTGCAAATAAATTAGATTAGTTATTTAGATTTTTTTAGTGTATTAAATACGTAGGTATTTACCTACATTTATTATTATTTTTCATCAAAATGACTAAAATTTCACGACTGAAACAAATACAAATGCAAAGGATTCAATAATAGAATATCCTGTAAGTAGGTATATACCTACCTTCATATTTTTAGTAAAATACCTTCTTTGAGATACTTACCTAGGATATCCTTTAATTATGTTTAGTTCCACGTAAACTAGGTAGCAGGTGGTGAGCCTATTGTCGCTCGTGATAAGATCAAGGCAACACCAGGCCTCAAGAATCAGTAAATTCCTGCTGTTATATACCCTAGGGGTATGAATATGAGCTTGCTACAATATTGTCTATGTCTACTATCATTTCGAACTAGGTGTGTGGTAGGTGGGCACATGAGTAAAATATCTAACTTGGATATTTACTCATGTGGCAAGGGCGCTTTCCGATTCCGACCGACGCGACGCGACGACGGCGACGCCGGCGTAGGTACGAGGTGCTTCGGTCGGAACACGAACGTCGGCGTCGGTCGTACAACTAGCATAGAACTCAAATTACAATGATTATACGTGACATGCGTCGGTTTGCGACCTAGTTAGGTACCTACACAAAACAACCATACACGCTGCTGTTAGCTACCTAACTATCTACGTTATCTTGCACGAGCATAAATACCTATACATTCTATATATACATACGGTGTGTACTTGAATATTCTATCGGTAAGTAATACCGATAAAATATTCAAGTATTTACCTCGTTAGATTTTTTTTCATGAGCTGATAAAATCAGTGATAAGCTGATAAGATACTAGGCTAAAGTAAATACCTACCCTTCTACTTTCAATGCATCTTATTTTGATTTATTTATTTGATTGCAAGAAAGGAAGAAAAAAGGCTTTACAAAACGTCTTAGTCTCTAACCAAACTAAAATATTTGAAGACTGTGAAATTATAACAATTAGGTAAATTAAAAATCCTACTCTCTGTTCCTTTATTATCGTACTATATGAATTTTTAATCCTAAAATTAAATAATATATTGTTGAGTGCCTACTGGACATAACAAAACTAATACCGTATTTTTCGAGTAATAGGTGTATGTAGAAAGTAATAGACCCGGCACGGTGGCACAGTATTAAGAATTCTACTCTTTTTTGTACAGTCTTTACCTAACTAGGTAAAGGCAAAAGAATTATGGTTTAGCACTCTATGTATGTATGTATGTATGTATGTATGTATCTTTATTATATTATATTATAAGTGTATGTACTGTAAAACTACCCCGTGACGTCGTCCGCATGGATCCGTTACTTAGCGATAATATTACATTAGTTCTACTTTACCGATTTTGCATTATATTATACATTTACAATACTACAATATGTACGTACATACAAATATATGTATGTACACATATATTTGTATGTACATATTGAAGTAATCTATACTTATAATGAATCTCTAGCGAGGTAATTTTCACGGTACATCCAAATCACTCAAACAGTGGGTACAATGCGTCTACTTTGGCAATTGTTCGTGTTACTTATTTTGCTAAGGGTACATGATATTGTGTACCTTACGTACGGGCACTTACTAGAAGATAATCAACATTTATTTATTTATTGAAAAAGTATTTACAATATCATTACAGATAAAAACCCAATACGATATCATAAAAAACCTAAAATTAAAAACACTAATTACTAAATAAATATATCTAGTTATCCAATACTATACATTTTTGTGCAACATCCTTGAATTTTGATAGGGTACATTGAAAAATATAAATTTCTATAGAAATAATGATATACACATAGGAATGATGACGCTTTGTTTAAAGCATGTGTAACTGAAAATCCTTATCAGCTCCGTCATTTGAATTCAGTTTTGCTGGTGAATGGTGCTGTTTCAAATTCAGTGCAGTGGTGGCCATACAGAGTAAAGATACTGTGGGAGAAAAAGGAAATAAAGAGGACCGAGGAGGTAACTATGCCTTCGGACCACTGACTTTCAGACAAAACTTACACTTTACGTCGTTATGTACATCTCCAGCCAAACCGTCCCGCTTATTCTAAAAGATCTACTTCCGTAAAATTTTTGCTAGCTATGCAATATACAGAACGATTTACTGAAGTTATATTTGTGATATCCAGTTGAACCGAAAATAAATAAGGAAAATGAAAATATGTTAATTTATATAGGTTAATTAAATTAACACTTATGAACGTCAAAGTTTACAAAATGTCAGCAAATTAACCTACAACCAGTTCGCTGACAAAGTAGAGCCATGAGAAGAACTGGCAAGAAACTCAAGCCACTCATTTTAATCGCCAGGTTATTACAATTTTTGTAAGTTACAGTTTCAAGTAGCATGCAAAGTGACACAGGCAATACACTTAACTCTATAGGTAATTAAATACTTACAGCTTTCTATGTTGCAAAGAAAAAATAAAAAGTAAAATGCGTGCTTTACAGGCTGCCTCAATTTGCATATTGCTACAAAAGTACGAAAAGTCAGGGAGAAGTCAAGAGGAGTCAAGGGAAAGCCAGGGAGAAGCAAGGGAGAAGTGAAGAGAAAGTGAGGGGAATGTGAGAGGAAAGTGAGAGGAAAGTGAGAGGAAAGTGAGGAAAGTGACGGGGAAGTTAGGGGAAGTTAGGGGAAGTGAGGGAGAAGTGAGGTGGAAGTGCGGGAGAAGTGAGGGGGAAGTTAGGGGAAGTTAGAAGTGAGGGGAAGTGAGTGGAAGTGAGGGGAAGTGAGTGGAAGTGAGGGGAAAGTGAGGGGGAAGTGAGGAGGAAGTGAGGAGTGAGGGAAAAGTGAGGAGTAAATGAGGAGGAAGTGAGAGGAAAGTGAAGGGGAAGTAAGGGAGATGGGAGAGGAAGGGAGGGGTAAGGGACAAGGCAGGAGCTCTCGAATGCAGGGAAAGGGATAAGAAGTGATAAGAAGGGAGAAGAAAATGAGGGGAACGAAGGAGAAGAAATGGGGAAGTGCTAGAGAAGAGAGGAGAAAGCGAGGAGGCAAGGTAGAGAGAAGTGGAGGAAAGGGCAAGAGATGCTCGAGGAGAGGCAAGGGATGCTGAAGGAGGTGAAGAGGAGAAGAGGGAGGTGAGGAGAGAAGCGGAAACTGTGGAGAGTGGAGAAAAAGGGCGATAGGGAATGAGGGGAAGGGAAAAGTTATTGTAGTGAATATTTGCCTTTGTGTATTGTATTTTTTTTTTACGAGGGATATCTTTAGGTAGGTGAAAGAGGGTTTGTATGAATGGGAGATTAAAAATACTATGGAAAACAGTATTTAAACAATATAAAAATGTCTATTGGAAAAATCAATATTCACGCGAGCGAAGCCGCGGGCAAAAGCTATCTATATACATAAAAGCAAAAGGTCACTCACTCACTCATCACGAAATCTCAGAAACAACAAGTGCTAGGAATCTCAGACTTTGCATGATCGTTCCTATTAGGATATAGGTGCTCACTTAGACGGGATTTTGCAAAATCCATCCTCTATGGGTGTATAAAGGGGTGACAAAGTTTGTATGAAACTTCTATAGTTTTTATAGTAGGATTACCAAATTACTAGAAAATACTCTTTTTTTAATATTCAGAAACTACCCTTATTAAGTGAGCAAATAAGAGTCGAAGTTTGTGTGAAAGTGGTTCATCAGTTTTAGCGGTAGCGGGTTTAAATGAGATTCGCCATAGAGATGGATAATACTGATATTTATTACTGATACAATGTACGGTTGCCGTAAAATCTGGCACCCATCTGAATTTTCACGCGAACGAAGTCGCGGGCAACAGCTAGTCTATAATATGTATGTATTTACAAAAAAAAAAAAGTATATAAGTAGTATATCAGTTGTTTAGTACCCATAACACAAGCAAATATAATTGCTTAATTTGGGGCTAAGATGGCTCTGTGTGAATGTGGTAGAATATTATTATTATATTATAGTTATAAGGTGCATTTTATGCTTTTTGTTTAATTATCTCAATTTTGGCATATGTGTGGATTGGTTCCTTTTTGCATAAGTAGGTCCAATTGTTTTTTTATGCTTATTAGTTTAAAGTGTAAGTTAAACTTACTTGTGATTTTTATTATTAGTATCTACATTTGTTTTTATTATAAAGTGGTTTGTAAGTCAATTTAAATTTTATAAAAACCATGTTTTAAATTTATAATAATTGATGCGATACCTATAATCTTGTTTTAAGGGAAGTTTTGTGTTAGTTGTAAGTTTAAAAAATGAGTGTATTTTAATAACTTTTAACTTCAGTTTGATCGATAATGATCTAATACTTTATAATTCTGTTGCGTTAAAATGCCGTTAAACTATAAGGTTTTAAGTTTAACCGCGTTTAAGCGTAACAATGAATCAAGTTTTGTACTCTTATTTAAACACATTTATAGACTACCAGACTTAAAAGCAGTGAACGGACGTTAACCACGTTTAACATGAGGTAGTTCCACAAGTATTAATGATAAGCTAAATTGACATTATGTGCTATACCGACATTTTAGTTACAATTAAGTTCTTTTGTTTTTTAGGTTTTTAACAAACAATATTTTTTATGAAATAGAGACACTAAAATGCCGTTACGCTAAGCGTAGTGGCATTTTAGCCGCTGATCTATTAGATTTTTGTAACACCAATGGTATACTAAAACGCAAAAAAACGTTTTATTATAAAATTTAATTATATTTACAAACTGACAGGAGAATAAATTGAAAGTATTTCATTTGATCTATATCTTGGTACCTTTAAATCTCAAATAATTGTTGTCATTTGTAAGTGACAACGGTTTCAATTTTTGCCGCGTTTTTTGAGTGTTTACTCAAAACTCGACTTTGGCAGTTAACGGCATTTTAGTTATACCACGGTAGAGCTGGATTTTGAGTTTATTGGTTTAACCCACAGTAGTTATTTTTATTTCTACTACATATTTAACAAACGTCATGATTCTAAACACTCATCTTTGCTTTCGCTACTATATAAATAATAAATATATAAATAATATATACTAAAAAATATACATACTTACTAAACGAAATAATAAAAGATACTAAAAAAATAATTCATTATTTTCGCGTCTATCAGATTTTAGCTCTGCGGTTTCGGACAAGTAAGGTCATTGTCTTATAGTTGTGCTACTGCTACTTGACGCTAGAGGGCGGACTCGCACGCAATGTTTTTTTCGGGTGAGGCGCGGGGTGGTGAGGAAGCGAAACGCTCAAGGTCATATGTGACGGAACGCCCTTAAAACGCAACTTCATCTGTGCGAAATACTCAATATTGTATGGTAGTAGAACCACGCTGGTTTCAGCATGAATGGGCTGGATCGACCCGAGAAGTACTACCCTCTCATAGAAGATCGACGTAAGCGTAGTAGTATCCGTACTAATTGCCGTACTATTACGTTTCGTTCGGTGAGTAAGTTCCGGACGCCTAATTTCCCCCCCTTTCCTTTTTCCTCACTTCCCTCAATCTCTTCACCTATCCCACTCCTTTCACGGTAGGCAGTGCCTCCGCAGAGTCTCTTACATTGCAGGAGCAATGCCAGAGACTCTTGAGTCGTCCATGAGCGACAGTTACCACTTACCGTCACGTTGGCTGTTTGCTCGTCTGTCACTATCAGCAATAAAAACATACGGACTGCCACGCAGAGGTCGCGGGTTCGATTCCCGCTCAATGCAAATATTTGTGTGCATGAACATGGTATTTGTATTGATTTGCTTACTTTGGTTACTTTGGGTCTAGATGGCGTTGTGTGTTTGTTGTGGTATTATTATTATTATTGGTTACGGGTTTCTTTTACTCTCAGCTTAATGCTGGTGAATGTGAACCTATCACGGGCTTATGCCAAGTGGGTTGGTTCATTGTGTAATGTTGTGGGTGTTTGTGTAGTGGATGTGAGGAATCGCCGAACTATGGAGCATGTGTCTATGATAACTGATTTTTCTAGTGATATGTGTGTGTAGTGTTTTCATGTAGGTCTAATTCTTTTAATGATGTGTGTAACGATTTTGGTATGAGTCCTGTGGATGAGAAAATGATTGGAATGATTTTAACCGTATGTTAATGCCACATTTTTCGAATTTCGTCTGCAAGAAGTATATATTTTTGAATTTTTCTGTGTATTTTTCCTAATATTATCTGAGTTAGATATAGCTATATCTATTAAGTATGTAGTTTTTTCAGCCTTTAATGTTAACGTAATGTCAGGTCTATTGTTTGTTGTGGTTTTGTCCGTAATAATGTCTCGATTCCAGTACAGTTTTAGGTTTTCGTTGTTAATTACATTTTTAGGTTTATATTTATAGTATGGGTTTGCTTTATCTATTAATTTATATTTAATGGCTAGTTGTGAATGTATTTGTTTTGCTACATTATTGTGTCTTTCTGTATATTGCTTATGAGCTACAAATGGGCATCCTCCTGTAATATGATCAATAATTGTTTCCTGGTTCGTGTTACATAATCTACATTTCTCTATAACTACTGTTGGATCTTTCATTATGTATTTCTGATAATTTTTATTTTTGATAATTTGATCTTGAATTGCTATTATGAATCCCTCTGTTTCTTTATATATATTACCTTTATACAACCATGCGTTCGATGCCTCCTTATCTCTATTTTCTTGTTGGATTTAATTGGGATATTTGCCGTGTAGTGACTTCTCTTTCCATCCATTTACTTTCTGTTCGTCTGATATAATTGGTTCTATGGAGTTATCAGTGTCATTGAGTTTTAAAAATGTGCCTGATGTTGATATTAGAGTGAGTGCTTTGTGTATGGGACTGCTGCTAGCTTTATCTTGCATGTAGGTTTGAATGTGGTGTATCTGTTTGTTATGTAGATTCTTTATTATTATTACTATTCCAAACTGAGTAAATTTTAATACGACTGCCTCCGTGAGAGCTCAAGCGACTGCATAGCACGTGGTTGTGGATTTGGTTCCCACACGGGACAAAACTTTGTGTGATAAATAAATATTTGTTCCGAGTCTGGGTGTAATTTGTGTCCGTTAATTGTACGTTTGTAAAGTCCTCCGCGACACAAGGCGGGTTTTATTTTAATGTGAATTCAAAATATGTTCTCTTAGAATGATACGAAAACCTTTAAGTGGTTGAGTTATTTAAATATTATAGAAACAATCAGGGAGGTAGACTGCGATGCGAAAAGTAGTAAGGGGAAAAAGGAAATACAAAAAAACCGACTCAGTAACTGGATTAAAAACTTGTTTAACATTGAAAGCCACAATATTGTAAATATGGTTATGTAATAATCAGACCGGTTTTACTAAAAAAAAAGGTGTGATGTAACAAATCAGTTTTTTACTTGGTCACACAATCATACAAATACCTACAATTGATTAAATAAATACTCATAAAAAAACTATTATTATTAGACCTATTACGAAAATGTTTACACCTCCAAAAATGTTTACCGAAATCCAATAATCTATACTATTATATAAAGCGAAAGAGTTTGTTTGTTTGAACGCGCTAAACTCTGGAACTACTAATCCGGTTTGAGAAATTATTTTTGCGTATGATAGCCTAGTTTTTGAGGAAGGTTATTGGCTACATAACATCATGCTTCTGGTGACGGGAGCAAAGCAGTAAACAAAGGCGCAGGTGAAACTGCGCCGCGGCAAGCTGGTGGTTTTATAATCTGACAAATAAATCTATCTGTATCTAATTCTTTCAAGGAGAGCGTGATAAAGCATCTCATAAAGCCGCCATAGTGGAGGCCACATAGCAACAGATCGTTGATGACTTTTAGAATGGTGTCCACCACTTCTGGATTCTACTCCTGCTTACCATCAGACAGAGGGATGAGATCTCGAATCAAACCGAAGTGTTGCAGAAATAGACATAGATTTAATCTTAGCAATAACACAATAGGGAATCCAGTTTTAAAATGAATGTTCAAGATCGATTGGAGAAATATATATACTTCCTCTTACATACAATATATACCTACGCAAAGTATACTTACTTCTGCACTTTAGTAGTCAAGAATATCGCATTCGTAGACCTTCCTAATTCTTCTTTTTTTTATAGCCGACAGTGGCCGACGAGCAAACAGCCGACGTGATGGTAAGTGGTAACTGTCGCTCCTGGACGACTCACGAGTCTCTGCCATTGCTCCCGAATTGCCAGGGACTCTGTGAAGCCGCTGCCTACCGTGAAAGAATTGAGGAAAGTGAGGAAAAATGAAAGGGGAGAAATTAGGCCTACGGCGCTCTCACTCACCGAACGAAACGCAATCGTACGGATACTACTACTCTTACGTCGATCTTCTATGAGAGGGTAGTCCTTCCTCGGTCAATCCGGCCCATTCATACTGAAATCAGCGTGGATCTACTACCGTACAGCTTGGACATTCATTCTATTTTCACTCAGGCTTGGTTGCTTTCTTCTTCTTCATAGCAAGCGTTCTTCTTCTTAGCAAGCATCTACAACGCAAAGAACATAATCTCTTCCTATAGTAAACCCAGGTAAGCTATACTGGAGAAGAATATTCTTTACTGCTGACCACAATTTATTACAAAACAAATAACAGGGCGGCCTAAGAAGGATAGAGACAAAAGTAATTGCTATAGGAGTTTGTGGTAGGGCCCCACAGGAGAGCCCATATTAGATAGTCACTATGTACTTGTCTTTACTTGTGACGTCATTACTAGCAGACTAAAAATAAAGTTATAAACAGAGCCTCCTAAGCCTAAACCCGTGGTCGTCAACACAAAGGGCTTCACTCGGAGGGCTCTACGCGCGTAGAGTGCACTTAAACATCGCGTAGTGCTCGTAGAGGCGTGTAGACGAGTGCTACGGGCGAGCCCCGATATGTTTACCTATAATACATTGTATGTAATGTTTCTACCGATTGCCAATGAATTTTTTACAGCTTCGATGACAAACAAGTATGAACATGGTTGCTCTTAGCATTACAGTACCAATACTAACAAAACACGAGAAAGTTTATGTTAGATATAAATATACTAGCTGTGCCTTGCGGCTTGAAAATGGTACCTAACTTAATTAATGTAACTCGGGAATCAGACCGATTTTCGGATTATAAAGTGTCGTAAATCCTGTGTCGTGTAGCCGTTTTGGCGCTGAGTGGTAACAAACACACAAATACAAACTTTCGCTTTTATGATATTAATAGGATTTGGAGAATTATTATTTTTATTAATTAATGATGGATGGTAAGATAAATAAATTTTCTACGAATTCTTTATAGTGAAAGACCAACCAAACCTTACCTAATTTCTAGACCACACAAATCTCTGAGCCCGTTAATTATGTTTTAAAATACCCTACGACATAGAACCTTAAAAAAACTTACCTACGCACTCAAAATGTAAAATTATACAGAATTGTTTAACTTGGCTGTTTGGCTAAATAGCTCGTATACAAATCAATAAAAGAATATACATTATCAACCTACCAATTACAAATACAATGGAAATTTCCCGCTACACTACACTGTAACGAGGCTTCAATTCATATAAATTGTTTTAGCTCAATCCGACCAGTAGCAAAGAGCCCTATACTTCGTAAACGTAGGTTAAATAATTGCTAACTGAAGAAGGTTGAATAGGTCAAGTTATGTTGGGCACTGTGGGGTCAATGTACTGGTGAACTTGTGACGGTCATCACTTCAGTGACGGACGGGTATTGTGAGTGACAGCAGAGTTAATATGTACACGCAACAAACTACTAATTACAAAAGTGTTGTATCACTACATAGTATAAATCAAAGTCGCTTCTCGCTGTCTGTCCTGTCCCTATGTATGCTTAGATCTTTAAAACTACGCAACGGATTTTGATGCGGGTTTTTTAATAGATAGAGTGATTCAAGAGGAATGTTTATATGTATAATACATGCATAATATAGTAGAGAAACACTGATAATTTTAGAGGTTTCTATAGTAATGCAGGGAAATAGCGGTTGCGGCGGTACCGGCTGGAAGCCGCCGGCCTCTAAAGAATACATGTTTGTATTGTCTAAAAACGAAAGAGCTGTAAACGTTCTTTAAAAAAACATTCTGTAGTATATTTTTAGTATCAGCATAATACCTGTGTGAAGCCGGGGCGGGGTGCTTGTACTTGTATAAATTGATACTAATTACTTGTTTCTATATCTTATTGGTATATTGATCAGATAAAATACATAGATACATACATAGTTTCACACCTTATAACCACTAAGAGGTAGGCAGAGATGTTTAACCACCCACAATTCGCCATTTTATTTTGGGTCCCATGTAACAGGGGGCGACCTTGTACTGTGGCGGCTAACACTGAGGATTTCTCCCCAGAAAAACTCTTTTTACTTTACCCGACCCGGGAATAGAACCCGAGACCTCTGCGTGGTAATCCATACACAATAACACAGAGGCAGTCTTCGGTTATAAAACTATTCAATTTACATGTCGTAAAGGCTTTGTCAACCGGTGTCAAAATTTTTCCGAAGCACCCTCATTGTATACGTTCCACCGACAAAACTCCAACTCTTGGATCTAACTGGATAGGATTAATATTGAGCCCTTTTCACCTTTGTTTCATTAATTGGTCCACTATAAGTTACATGGATGTTACACAATTCACGAACCGTTACTGACAACTGTGCTTACCCCTCCTTGGTGCTACGTGTGCTATGTATTTGTGTAGATATAACTATTAAAATCTACCTACGGAAAGTAAGTAAGAAAAGTAACTTACCTACAGATAGACTCTTAATTAGCTAGGTATGAATGTGTTCGAGTATTTACGCTAAAACGCTTTATTTGCAGTTGTAACCACTACTTGTTTGCAGGACGAGAACATCTTACCACACCAAAAAGATTCTTATAACATAATTTCAGTATAGTAAAATTTTATTAAATAAACACTATACAAAACTACAAAGACAATATACAACGAAATACTCGTTTTCAATAAGGAATAACAATATTATAAGTACCTTCTTGCTGAGAGACCAGAAGACATTATAAAAGGATATATAAAAGTAAATAAACTTGTGTTGGCAATGTCCATTCACAGACACGTTGTTATCAACCTTCGAAGTAGATAGACAAGTTACCACTAGCTAGACAAAACTAAGATCTGTAATTTCCTTAATAAACTTGAGGCCTTCTGTTATGTACACCTTCTTCATTAGCAGCTGAAAAGAGACAACATTATTTTACATATTATCGTAAGACTTGTACATAGTTCAAGTGCGTGCTGTATAACTTACTTAAATAGAAATCTTCAGTGTGACTTTGTATATTCTAGCTTTATTAAATCTTGAAAGAAAACTTCAGCCATCTTCCCTTTTAACTGTGTGTTAAGGACTCAATCATGGAACTTACTTTTGTCATTCATTAGTTACTATTTTGAGCCTGAGTATACATCCATAAAGCCCTCTTTCTCTTTCACTATAAGGATCCTTTTAAAGTTCTAAAAGTTTGATTTCCTACTACTGTGCTAAAATATAAATTGTGTTCAAAACCAATTGCATTTTTACATTCAATTCGTTGTTCTTTATCCTTGTTTTTCGAAACTGCTCAAGTATTTCATTGAAGTAAATATTTAATAAAATTCCTAATATTATCCCAGAAAGTGAGAGGATGACTGGAATATTTCAACAGTTCCTTTACACGTTCAGTAGTGGTAGTTTCCTCGTCGTCTTCCTCCACCTTCTCAACGTCATCATATTCTGAGTCCTTGGTCGTATCATGAACTGGTATGGGAGTATACTCGTCTATGATTCGAGCCTCCCTAGCAATTCTCTTTGCTCTAACACTTTTATTCGCAGTTAAAGTTTCATTAATGAGTAGCGCAGTTGAATTCTCATTTGCTGTAAGGTCCACTACGCTTTCACATGTCACCTTTCTCAGATTGTGATCTTGTACTTGAGCGTTGACTGGTCGTATATACTTACTCAGTGATGATCTTGTTAAAGGTTGTATTGAGATATCCGTCATCATCCGGTCCGTATCTACGGGACGGTTGATCAGCTCGTATGACGTGTCATTTAGTAAATGTTTTGAAAACAAAATAATAGTGAATGGTACATCCTCCCCGCTGTTAAATTGTAAAATTGATATAAAAAATAAACAAGAACAAAATCTTTTGCACGCCATTTCTGGTCGGTTGTCAAATAGACTGTGATTCTACTTTACTCTTTGAGATGTCGAAGAAGGAGAAGAACAAAATTAAACCTTTATGAACAGTTGTAAAGGTTGAAATCGCACACTATAGTTTATTGTATTGATTGCCCTAAGCTGAGACCAAAAAAGTAATTAAAGAAGGAACTGCTTTGAAATTTCAGAAAAAAAAACATGAGCAAGAAACAAACTGTTACAATGGTGGTGCAATGCAAACTCTATTTGTTGGTGACGAACGTTGATCTTTACGAACATACAGGAGATAAGGAAGGAAAAGAAAAAGGCAAAAACTGAGGAGCCTCCGGCGCTGTCATTCACTAGTAGTGTAGTATGGAAACTAATATTTTTCGTCGATATTTTATGTGAGGTAGTACTTACGTTGAACCAGTAAGAATCTTGTACCCTAACTCATTTCTTTATCCAGATTATATTATTATTAAATATCTTTGGCGGTCTAAGTCTCATACACAGTAAAAACTAAGTGCATGAGGTCTTTGTTAAGAGATAGTATTTGACCCATACTTATGGCTTCTCCCAATTTCGCCAGTTTGGCCGGACGTTAACCCTTATCCATCGGTTGCCAGCGACCCTTATCAGGCTGTCGGTGCACCTTGTGATGGGTCTGCCCACGCTGCGCCTTTCGCTTTGTGGTAACCAATCTAGAACCTTTCAGTCCCATCGTCCATCAGTTCTGTGAGCCTAACTGCTATTAACTAATGTAAATAATGTCGCTTTTGGGACAAAAATCGCGTCATAATCATTCTATGTATACGTACATCCTCGTGAGCAGGTGAAGCAACAAGAATAAATTAGGTTGTAAAAGAAACACAAAATAAGTACTGCTTAGTTTGTTATTCAACCCAAGTAAAACTTAATTATAATATCGGTGTAAAAATTAATGTAGAGGTATCTAAAATCAAGGTAGTTTAGACGACGCACAGTAACATCATAAACACAACTTATGGACAATACTTAAGACTTGTATCGCATTGGTCTTCTTTATATTACTAAATACTTGTGCTCCATTACTTACATCTTCAGTTCTTTTATTAATTTTGAGCCCTAGTTTTAACCGCTTTTTCTCTAAATGGTAACAAAAAAGACTCTCTTTTGAAGTTAAGTTTCAAACTAAGTTTCAAGTTTAATGTTTATAAATTACAAGTTCTTTATTATGAAATGAAATGAAATGAAATGAAATGAAATGAAATGAAATGAAATGAAATATATGTTTATTCATTTAGGTTAATTAAATTAACACTTATGAACGTCAAAGTTTACAAAATGTCAGCAAATTAACCTACAGCCAGTTCGCTGACGAAGTAGAGCCATGAGAAGAACTGGCAAGAAACTCAGGCCACTCTTTTTAATCGCCAGGTTATTACAATTTTTGTAAGTTACAGTTTCAAGTAGCATGCAAAGTGACGCAGGCAATACACTTAACTCTATAGATACTTAATTACTTACAGCTTTCTATGTTGTAAAGAAAATTAAAAAGTAAAATGTGTGCTTTACAGGTTGCCTCAATTTGCATATTGCTACAAAAGGTAAAGGCAACATGTGAACTGTGATAAATGTTTCTATGTAGATATTATATAAACTATTAATTTTTGGTATAAGTATAAAGTAAGATGAACTTAATTTACCACAGGAGTTCACAATGTACCTTTATTTCACAAATCTCAATGTAAAAAAATTTAACAATACTAAGTATACAATTTTAACAAAACAATACAAAATGTGTACTTAACTGTTCAAATATGGCTCGGGCATCATGTCATTTATAATTAATACAAAAAAAAAAAAATCATTTTATAAATTATGTCAAAATGTATCAATAAATTAATGTCAAAAAATTATTTGTTAAAGCATGTCATTCATAATAATCATAAAAAATGTCATTCATACAATAATTAACAAAAATATGTCCTTTAAAGTATAATGTCATTAAAATTAAGAGTAAAATTAATTTACTCCTTCGTCAAGCGAGCATCCCATGACTTTTATCGTTCAGATACTCATTAACAGTGTAGTAACCCTTAAGTATTAAATGTTTTTTGACAATTTGTTTAAATTTGTCTAAGGGTTTATCCATTATGTCGATAGGTAATTTATTAAATAAACGTACACCAAGTCCCGTAAACGAATTATGGACTTTATGTAAGCGATAGTGTGAGCCAACCAGTTTATGCTTACCCCTGGTGTTAATCTCATGCACATCGCAATTTCTAGTATATAGACTAATGTTACTCTTAACATAAACAACATTAGCATATATATATTGAGATGCAACTGTCAATATACCTATCTCTTTGAATCGCTCTCTCAGGGAGTCTCGTGAACCTAGGTTGTAGATAGAACGTATAGCTCGTTTTTGAATAGTAAAAACGGTTTCAATGTCAGCAGCCCTACCCCACAACAATATGCCGTAAGACATAACGCTGTGAAAATAACTAAAGTAGACTAGTCTGGCGGTTGCCACATCAGTAAGTTGCCTAACTTTCCTGATAGCAAAAGCCGCTGAGCTGAGTTTACCTGCGAGACACGAAATATGGGCTTCCCACTGAAGTTTGCAATCTAAAGTTAAGCCCAAGAAAACTGTGGACTCTACGATTGAAACTGACTCATTATTTAAAACCAGGTTTATACCTGCACTTTTGACATTTGGCATAGAAAATTTTATACATTTTGTCTTCTTGGAATTAAGTAGAAGATTGTTTACCGTGAACCAGTTCAGGACTTGCGCGAGCGAACCATTTACAACGTCGAAATTAGGGTCTTTACGGTTAACTTTAAAAATAAGAGACGTATCGTCTGCAAATAGCACTATATCGCAGAAATCCTGTACAAAGTACGGCAAATCATTTACATACACCAAAAATAGAAAAGGACCAAGAATGGAGCCCTGTGGGACGCCCATAGCAACAGGTAACCCTAAGGACCTATTTCCATTTACATCAACGTATTGCACTCTATCACTTAGATAGGTGGAAACTAGATTAAGTGCAACATCCCTGATCCCATAGTGACTGAGTTTTCTCAAGAGCGTATTGTGCTCGACGCAGTCAAATGCTTTAGAGAGATCACAAAAAACACCAATAGCATCCATTTTATTTTCCCAGGCGTTAAAAATATGTTTTAACGCCTATGAACTGCACATTTGTCAAGAATTATTACTGTATTCGGCACTGATTGAGGAACAAAATATAATAATAATTTCACTTTGTTAACGCGAACGTTACACGAACCAATTCTTAAGATAACGAAACATACTATAAATTGTTCTTTTTATCTTCGATTCGGAGTATATCTGGAGATCTTCGTAGCTGGGCTCCTCTTTTATAATATTTTGATAATAGTCGAAGAAGTGTTTACGTTGGGGCACTGGGCTTTGAGTGTGTCGTGGCAGTCTTGGAGACTGTGGTCGTGGTATCTCAATGTCATCTTTCTCGTCCAGCTCGTTCAAATAGACTGTTTGCGACGCATCTCCTGAAGCAGCCACGTCCTGCAATGTGAGCAATGCTGGTGCTGTTGTCAAGTCTCCCATCGTCAATTGTAAAATTAATACGAAAAATAAACACGTACAAAAGCCAACACACGCCATTTTCAACTTTTATTAAAAATATAATTATTATTTTAAATACCAATATTTATACAGAATATTATATACCACAAAGAATTTGAATAATAATGTCAAGAGACTTTGTCATTGCTCTGAGGATTAATTTAACCTTATGATGTCTATGGTCTGGAGAAGATAGTCCGAAATGTAGGTGCACCCTGCATACATTCTTAGAATGCACCATTAAAATCAAATTGTGATATGTACTCATTAACCCCATTAACAGTATTCCTCTTTTTCCCTAGGAGCGCAAAAAACTACGCTCCCAGTAAGTAGGTACTTCCGAAAATGAACAGCAGCGCTGACTATTATTATTATGTTGCAACCATTACAAAAAACAATAGTTTAACACACTTCGACGGCTTCTAATATTAACGTAAAAAGGTTTCATAAAATATCCTCTTTCTGTAAAAAAAAATAATAAATAAGCTGTTTGATTTTCAAATGACACAATTTCATCCTCAATTCGAAGTTTCAAACCGTTTCAATTTCAATCAAACAGTATTTTGTGGTGCGTTCTTTGCTGTTCTTTGTGAATCGTGAAAAATGGCGTATGCCGTGTTTTTGAAGTGTTTATTAACTGTAATTATTTTGCATTTATCGAGAGGCCACAAGTACTACGGCAAACCGGACAGTCTTATAATGCCGCAGGATTTACCAAAAGATTTATTTAAAAGCTGGGTCGAGTTGATGAAAAAGCCAAGAGAAATTTATTATGATGAACCACCAGCGGTGAGTATGCCACTACCAGACCATTATATGCGTAAAGAAAAAAAATTATTCAAACATCAGAATTTTTTTGATAATTACTTAACTATGATAAAAGATGACTCCACGACAAGGCTGCTAATAACTACTAAGGAAGATGTGACAAGGAAACCGCGTATAAACAAGCGCACAGCCATTCCAGACAAAAGGCGATCTACTAGTGACCTAGACGAATTACCTGAAGAGCCATCGGAAGAATCAAGTGAGGACCTGAACCATCCCAGCGAGGCCGAGCTCAAGGATTTTATGACCCAACGTGACAAGCTGCTGAGAAAGTTCAAGGACGCTGATTATGACGATAAAAGCGACATGGTTGGACATACAGAAACCTTTTGGGATACCTTACTCAAATTTGTTAAAAAAATATTTTAATGAGTAAATTAGGCAATGAGTAGGAATCTAGTTAGAAACATTACGAACCACAAGTGAACATGTTAGTTAAGTATTAGTCGAGAAGGTTCCTTGTAGATGTAGCTTATATCGATCCTGAGACACTTTGTACTACTTATTGCATTTTATTGCAACTTTAATCATTATTTATTAGAAGGAAAAGTTTGTCCTCGAGGAAGCTCCCAGTAGAAACATTACAATGGCTAACCACGATTTCTAGTTGTTTTTATCTTACGTACCTTTGATATTTTACGTTATTTTTATATAATGTTAATTTTAAACTATTTCCAACTTATTTTTAGTTTATTTTAACTATAGTGTTTATATTTATTTTAAACTAGACATAATAAATAATTAAACAGTAATATCTGCTTTGTTTATTTTATCTATTAGATTAAATTGATTTAGTTCATAAAAGAACGCCTGCACAGAAGAAGTGTGTTCGATAAAGTTATGTATAGGATAAACGTAGGTTAACTGTGACTGCGTTTCTGAAGGCGATTCGTGTAGTTCAATAACTATGTAACCGATAACCAGCTTTCTTTTCTTTCGCTAGATGGTGTAGAAATTTATAACCAGTTTTTTAGTCTTCCGCTAGATGGTGATGTTTGAAGCATAGAAATTTGCAATATATTTTATCGTTATTATTTGTAATTAAAATTAGTTTTGCCTTTATTATATTTTTTTGCATTAATGCTAACTTATCTAAACATGATTTCAATAATAAAATGAAATAATTTGCTATTTATTCTTTGGTAGTATGTACGATACCATTGTCTATTCTGGTCTATTCCTAAAAATAAGGAAACGTCAAATATTTATTATAAAATAAAATAATGTTTAAAATAAAATAATCTGCAAAACGTAGTAAAATTTTACTGATAGTGAGAAGATGCTTCTTAATGAAGTAGTTATGGAATTTGTATCTATAATCGACAACCAAAGGACGGACGGGACTTCGGTAAACGCAAAGAAACAAGGTTGGATGGCGCTGACAAATAAATATAATGCTGTCTTCAGAAACAGTATTCAGGACTGTGAAACAGTTACATGCACTTTGAAATAATCTGAAGAAAAGCTAGAAAAATATGAATGTTGATTAGGTTGGTTTTTTATCTGTTATTTATTTTATATGTAGTTCTCCCTACGTGTTACAGGAATAGTGCAAAAAAGTAACAGAAAAATAATTGTAATAAGTGTTCTTATTGAGTTTTAATATACCTACCTAGTTAAGTTATGTAGGTAAGTATGTAATGTAGTTGTTGTTGTAGTTTCATATCATATTCATCATTTTATAGTTACCTACCTATCTGCATATCATGTCCTATGTCAGTACATATAAATCAAACACTGCTTAAAATTTTACAATTTATTGATTTATGATATTGAAGAATCTTCTCAAACTCAAGATACACCAGTTGAAAACGAAGAAAGTTGTGTTTAACTAAAACAAAAAAAATATATATGAAATAAAATATATACTTACGTTTTTAACTACTCTGTTTTATTTTCAACTTGTATTCCTATTATTCATGATCAGCTCGATGATGCCATATAAAGTCAGTTCAGATACATTAAAGAAAATAAAATTATAGAAACCTTATACTGTTCCACCTACGAAAATAATTTCCTTCAGAGGGTGGTTGATGGTTTTCTTATGTGTTACATTATAATCTTCAGGTGTAAAGTCAATCACCTCAAGAACATTTTGCTGCACAGCATAATAACGCAGCTATTGCGACAATAACGGCTAATGTCTGATTTAGTTTCAAAGGTAACCGTTGAGAAAGGCATGTAAATCTTCTTTTCCAGACACCAAAATGTTCTTTCGACTGTGTTTCTAGTCAATTTGTGCCTCATTGTAGTGTTTTTCTGCATTTGAAACTGGATTTAAGAATGGTGTCATCATATGCTTCACACAAGGATAGGCACTGGCGCCCAGAAGATAACCATCTATCTATTTATTATTTTCACTCCACACATCACCGAAAAGATATTTTGAAAATAACACGCTAAAATAATACAATAAATACCTACCATGACAATTTTATGTTGATACTGACAATTGATTTTTCGTGGCAGAGATACTTATGGAACAATAACTGGCCAAATTTGGCCAGTTAAGGTAACTTCAGTTTAAACGGAGTTTATCCTACCATGTGAAACTCAGAAACGCTTGTTTGGTAGTTATTGAATCAATAGTGTCAATGGACAGATAAACTACAGATAAAAGTACCTCAGAAACCGGGCATCAGTGCCGTATAACTGGCATATTATTTTACATTTAAAGTATTCGACTGTTTCAAATTTATAATATAACACTTTCTTACTTTGGACATTACTTACTTACGTCGAAGGAATACACCGTGAGGAAACCTGATGAGCAATGACGATCAATGATGTTGCCTTGTTCCTATGAGATGAGGTATTTGCCCTGCAGTGTGATAGTTTCTCGTGTCAATCGTGCTTTACTCTAGCAAAATAATATTTAAGGGATAAAAAGTAGCCTATGTCAATCTCCGGCACCGAATCTATCTACATACCAATTTTCATCAAAATGGGTTCAGCCGTTTAGACGCTTAGTGGTAACAAACATAAACACACCCAAACTTTTGCGCACTGAACTCGGCTACTCATAACGCATTTCCTGCATTCTGCAGATTTTTGGGCACGTAGGACACGATATCAAGTGGGACATCATCGTTAGTGAACAATTTTACATATGTACACTTCAAGGTAGTGTCTACCGTTCTCTTGCTTCGGACAACATGAGTTCGAAGCCCATTAAAAGACTTCCAAAACAGTAATTGGTGGTATCATATACAACATATACCGGTACATTATACAGTACAGTCAGGTTTCAAGGCTTCATTGAAATTATTATAAAATGTATATATAGGTATGGTAAAGTAAAAAGGTTTCATGTGTAAATTAATGTACTCTGTGTCATGAAATATCCTCTATGGTATTATTTTTATAAATAAATAAAAGCTCTTTGATCTTCAGATGACACTATTGTCTATTAAATAGAGTTTATCTTCAAACGCTCCAAACAGTATTTTGTCGTGCGTTCTTGTGAATCGTCAAAAATGGCGTATGTCGTGTTTATGAAGTGTTTATTTATTCAAATGATATTGCATTTATCAAGGGGGTACAAGTACTACGGTAAACCGGACAGTATTATAATGCCGCAGGATTTACCAAAAGACCTATATGACAGTTGGGTCGACTTGATGAAGAGACCAAAAGACCAAATCTATGATGATCAACTACCGATAGGTATCCCAACACTACCAGAAAGTTATCTGCGTAAACACAAAAAAATACAAAAAAGACAAAATTACTTTGATAATTATTTAAATATGTTAAAAGAAGAATCTACGACAGAGGATATAACTACTATGAAATATGTGGCAACAATAAATCCTGTCTCCATCGCGCGTACTGGAAAGCGTAAGGGCTTTCAAGCAAGAAAACGAACTATTACTACCCCAGAAGAACCACCTGAGGAGTTACTTGAAGAATCACTCGAAGAATCGCCTGAAGACCGGAGGCAGTATGAGCCCAGCGTGGAAGAAATCAAAGAGTTTATGGCCCAACGTAACAAGTTTCTGGGAAAGTACAAAGACGAATACGAATTCGACAAAAGCGATGCTCCAGTACAAACAGAAACCATATGGGATAGTTTATTGAACTTTATTAAAAAAATATTTTAATTATATTGTAGACAAGAGTAGCGAGCAGAACAGTAGCAAGGCCAAAGCACTGCAGGCAACAAGACATTGTGGTAATGTATCATATGTGATAATACAAGTGATCAGTTTTACATTGATAAGAAGTTTGTTTTAGTCGTAGCTGATGTAGAACAGACCTGATTCCGTTAGTACTACTTCTTGTATTGTGATAAACATTATAGAAGAAAAAGTAAAAGTCCTCGAGGCATACCTGGCATTTCTTTTTACTACAAATTTGATAATATTTTTAAATATGTTAATTTTTAAACTATATTTAACGACTTTTTGGTTTAGATTATTTTAATTTTATTTAATTTAAACTTTATTTTTTAAATCTAGTATTTATTTTTTACTTAACATATTAAATAATTTAACAGTTGATTTGTTTATTTTATCTTTGATTAGCTGATGAAACAAAACTAGTAGCACTAGTAGTGTTAGAGTCGGACATTTTTTGTCATAATTCTGCCGAAGGTCCGATCCTACCAAAATAGGTAACAATTTTGTACTTTCTTGAGAAGCTGAAGCTCTGTACGGTTTATCTACTGATGTGGTTCAAGTATACAGTGGCAAAGGCCTGACGACGCAGCGCCAAAATACGGTACGTGAGTACCTACCTAACTAGATTGTTCGCTGCAACCGAACAACCGAGCAAAATTGATTATTTCACAGTTTTTTGATAAAACTCGCGAGCTACTGTTACTATGTATTGTACTACTGTACGAACCACCTACTGTAACACATGAATGACCGGCAACTTTTATTGTTTAATTTGTTTACATCTCGTGGGCATATTTCGTCACTAGTAACGCCATCTCTCGGTGGAGCTAGTGAGTTCGCTTGCCGTTAGCCTGTTGCTATGACTACAGTTTTTGCATCAACTGTGATTCGGCAGAAACCTTGACTTGTTAGTTTTTTGTAGCATTATGTCATGCCTCCAATGCCTACTCTCAGTTGGAGCAGTATTATTAACTAACAACGTTAAGTTTACCACCTGAGAAGATAACAAACAGGGGAAATTGAATCTTATACTCAAAGGTAGAAAATCGCGTGTATGTAAACCTAGGCGCACAATTTGTTAGTACTTTTTGTTAGTTATAAAAACACCACGAGAGTGTACCGCGAGAGCCATAGGATGTCATAATGATGGTACATTTCCTTTAATAATAATCACATTTTTTATGCGGCCTGTTATTTCACATGTCGAAATATCTCTCAGTATCCTGTTTACTGAGATATTATTAATAGTTGTGTATGAAAAACTTGATAACACGCTTCGTGATCTTGTTACTATCAGCACTCAACAGTGAGTCGAGTGACGTCACTTACTGTCGCACTTTTTGAGCTATTCATTCAATTTAATGTTGTTTGCGGAGAAAGGCTTGAGGAATTAGTACCTATTACCACAGATTACAGAAAATTTACAAGATACTGCACTTAGAACAAAATCTTCAATACCTACCTAAATTATCTCCTTGCAGCGTGCTAAAATGCCGAACTGTATAAAGCTGTTTATGCTTTGCGCCGTGCGATCCCGCTAATTTTCACTTCGCCTCGTAGGGCTGCTGCTTCGATAAAATTTTAATCATATTTTACACCATGCGTCGCGGTGTCACGTTTTTATCTATATGTATACATATCGATATGACTATTTATAGTAGATTAACCACACTGGACTTTTTGCACATTATTTGTATTTAATATATTTTGCAGTGCAGTTAGCATCAATTGGGTGTGGGCAGATTTTTATAACACTTACCTACACATTAAATATTATATTGTAAGTATACAGATAGGTATATAGATTGTACCTATATATAAGTACTTACCTATATACCTATCCGTCACATTTACTATGCTTAACTCTTAAAACAAGGACTAAAGCATAGAAGTATTACTATGACATTAGAGCGTACACAATAAGAGACAAATAGAAATTTAATAGTGCTGCGATACCTTCTGACAGTTTATCGATATCGATAGATGAAATTTGTCTATGGCCTATGGTAAATTATCAGACATGCTAAAATCAAATGAGGTCTGGTTGCATAAAAGCTCTCGTAAACGAACTACAAGAAACAAAGGGCCGTTTCATACCTCACCGTAATGGCAGAGGCCGGCAGTGGCGCCAGGAGCACTTTCAATGTGAAATAATTTTAAAGTTTATATAATTATTATTATAATATATATTCATGTTTCATTCTGTAAGTTCAAATACAATGTAAATTGGTAATGAATAAATTAAATTGAAAATTGAAATATACATGGTCGATCCACACAGTGCCTCGCATCACGGAGCGTAGTGCGAGCGTGCGTGTTCTTGTATTGTTTGTAAGTATCTCTCATTGTATAGAAATCACACGTGGTGCAACACACTAAAAACGCATTGAAGCGCTGTGTTGCAGATCACACGCTTACATGCAGAGCAACATGTACTCACGCGCGTGGGTTCGGGGCCAGACGGTATGAACACCGAGTTCTGCAGTAGCGTGCGTGATTGATGATGCAGACCAGCACTCTCGCATCTGCAAGCGTGGCTCCGTCGCCGCGTCGCCACGCTCCCGCAGCGTAGTGCGGGGCACTGTGTGGATCGCCAAAATACTAGTATCGGCCCTCTGTTCTTTTCTGACTTTCTTAGTTTATCATTAAAATAGATACCCCAAGGTAAAAATAAAACACAGCTGTATGATTCATGTCACAAATGTATGATTATATTTCCAATAATATCCAAACACATTATTACTGCCCCTTAAAATTACAGTTTTGTTTAAGAATGTCCTGATTTTTTGTGCATAAGCAGTAATATATTTTGTTATGTTATGAATTTGTACTTTTAGAAATTCTTTTCCGATCAATTTTATCAATAAATTTCTGTAGTCATCTAGAAAATAATTCTCTCTTAATTTGTCTCATAGCATTATCTTTTGGAAACCTGCAAAAAAACACTATGAAAGGTACAAAGATAGTTACCGATGTTGTATATATTGTATGCAAAATTGTTAACTACAAATTATAGTAATATTTTTGTCATCGATAAAATATGCAGCACAAGTCACAACACTATTGAACATGACTACACAAATTGGTAAAAATGAAAATTACTCAAAAATTACTGGATCGAATGGCAAACAGACAATTATAATATAATTGCAGTACAGTAAAGTATAAATCACTTAGATATTTTGCACCTATGTATAGGTTTTAAGTATATATTATTGGTTTGTTAGCTACTCACCGATGGAAGTTGACGATTTTAGCTTGATTTTCTTTGCGAGAAGATTGTAATTTACAACCTACAATAACGCGCCTCGGACCCATGACACCACCCAATGGCACCACCGGTAGTGTCAAGGGTATTATTCAATCCCCATGACACCACCGGTAGTTACAAAGGTACTATTCTGTTATACAATGAAACCGTCGAATAAATAGTGCAAGAGCACATTGCATTTTTTTTTTTCATTTTAAAACCTGAGTTTATCTAACGCAACGCAGGACATTGCTTATCCAATGGGCTTAATTTTACTTTTTTTTCATTTATATAGCGTGCCCCTCTGACCTCTATTGTACACTTGTTTATTACAGATCAGTAGGTGTGCTCAGTAAAAAAAGTAGACAGCACCACCTTTTGACCCAGCTGATGAGCATCAACGTCCGGTGTCCCTTCCGCGTCTTGCAAGTATACCTATATAACTGTCTGCCCTTAGCTGGGCACAAAGAATTATTCAAATCCGACTAGTAGGTAGTTCCAGATGTTGAGGTTCCTTTTGACCCAATCTATTCCTTACATATATGTGTTCTTCAATGTTACGACGCGTAGGAATTCTCAAATAAAATACTTAATATTGGTACACTATTTACTTCTTGCTTTTACATGAGTCACGGTACAAACAAATACAAAGGAACGACTAACTAAGCAGAGAACTAAGGAACGACTTACTAAGTACAGTATTAGGGAACGACTGAGGGCGCTGCGCTTGCGTTACATACGCGTCCCATACTAAACACTTAAAACTAAAGGTTAACTGACGTGACCCCACACAGAGATTAACGCGTTTAAGCAAAGAAACAAAATCTTCTACTTTATACATGTTATAAGTATAGATATAGGTAGAAATAACACAGTTTCATACATAACTTACCTATTGCATATAAGTAAAAGAGTATATTATTATAATTTAAACGTATCGCATATTTAGGGAATTTTACTGTTACTCCCTTCCCTATTCTTTCTTTCAAAATGTTTCTTTCTTTCTTTCTTTCACAAATAAAAAAAAAGTTAAATTGCCATCCGTCCTAGTTAATTTCTTATTCCAATCTCTGTGTTCGAACAAATTCGTCCCTTCCAACAAATAACCCAAAACTCTTGGGACCCAAAAAAAAACGGCTTCATAATTGACATTTACGGTGTAGAATTTTTCGTTCAGTTAAACTTTTTATTCGTTACCGTACAACGTATGATTGTGCCTTTTAATAGAAAAAATAACGAAGGTTATTAAAGGTTCACAATCTTAGCAATGACCACTCAGATAGGTACTGTATAGGTATTGTTTTTACAGTTTTATCATTTACTAGATTTCCGCGACGCGGTTTCATCCCCTTCTTTACTTACTGTTCTGCTCCCGTCGCCAGTATCGTGATGTCACATAGTCTATAATCTTCATCAAAAACTTGGCTAGATTTTTTTAAATCCAACTGTTAGTTCCAGAGATCAAACAAACAAACAAACTCTTAGTCTAGTAAACCTGAGCTCACACAAAGGTATCCAACTTATCACTTGAGTATTTTCCGAACCTACTTTGACGCCCATCATACATTACATACTGTTTTGCTTCATTTTTCACAATGTAATTTTATAATTTAGTACTTAATTGAGTAGTTGCAATATATTCTTAGGTGTTGCCACCGTTGTTATGGTTTGTGTTCTTGTAATTTTTTTTGTCCAATCTAATAAAATATAAACTTAAATCTAACAAAGCTTTGTTTCTGCAATTCTAAGAAAATACTAATATTCATGTCTCTTATGATTAGGTGGCCTACGGAATTACTAGATCTACTTCCGTGAGGTGGAATGTATACCTGTTTGCCGCCAAAGCAGTACATGTCTAATAGCTATCAAAAACAGCTAAAATACCACCAAGTACAAGCCCTGCGTTATGTAGTGGCTCAGATATTACTGGTAGTGCATCGGTTCGGTGCGCGGGAGAAATGCGATAGGGCCAAGGCCAAGGCCACTGATAACGTACCGCATTCTTTATGCAACCATTATGTCTGCACTCTGTGTCACGCACCGCACCAGAACTATAGTCAATATACATGTTTCTTTACATAATTTTGCAGTCAGTGGAATCCACAAGTGGTAGCCACCATACCAAAAGCCATCGTCTTACACTGCTGGTATGGTGGCCTCCACTTTGGCGGCTGGGAATTGGGTTAGGGGACGGGAATGAGGGAGGTAGGGAAAGAGCAAAGGGGCGAAATTGGGTCACCGGCGCTCTCACTCACCGAACGAAACGCAGTACGGATACTACTACTCTTACACCAATCTTCTATGAGAGGGTAGTACTTTCCCGGACGATCCGACCCATTCATGCTGAAACCAGCGTGGATCTACCTCCGTAATTTGTTGTGTAAGGCTTTGGAGTAATGAACCACTCTATCTTCTGGGTGTTAAGAGAGTTTTTGGTGAAGGTTTTTCTATCTTGATCATGATACATCGTAAATAAAATTGATATTAATTTCTTATAGCACAAGTCGATTATTCGAACCTTAATTAAACGTGTACATCAAGATATGCCCATCATGTATATTAGTAAACATAAACCAGTTCTGATTAATCATAAGTTTATTCAAAGTTGTAAATGAGTCTCGACTAATGTTAGCATGATCTTCAGGTCAAACAAGTATCTTTGAAAGACGTAGAGTGGGACGGCGATCTACACTAAGATGGACTGACGTCAACCGTCACAGTCAAAGTACCTAGCCGGTCGGGAGCAATCAGAGAGCTGTTAATTGTGGGATTGAGTATAAAAACAATTGTAGAATATCTTATATTGTCAACAATAAACAAGCTAACGAACCTGCTTAATAAATAAACTCTTGCTAGAACTAAAGCATTTTGATTTTCCGTTGCTGTTACAAAATTCATATTACTGTATACTGCATTTCTGGAAAACGTCGAAGGCAGTCTGAGTTTACCATGATGAGTAGTCAGACTTCAAAGGCGCGGTCACTCAATTCGATGACGATTTCACGCGCACTTTGTTTACTTATTGCTTTCTTGGTTTACAATTTGATAATAAATAGCTATCTTCCTCAAGAATTGAGGTTTTAAAATCCAAAAAGAATTTTGCAAATCCTAGGACGCTTGTTCACCTAACATTAAGTTTAAGAATACGCACTGAAACAATGTTAGAATTGCCAAGCATAAAGGTAGGTAATAATAAATAACAGACCCATTTCAACTTACAAAGATAGGTTCTTAATGTAAACTAATGCTATCGATAAAGTCTTATTTATATTGCTATAGTAGCTTTTGCCAGCACCATTGGATTCCGGCACTGGATCAGCACTGTACTCATCAATGTCAAAGTTTTCAATCCAGTGGTGCTCGCACCATCTACTGGATCAATGTCAATCAACCTTTAAGTGATTGGTTTTCATGGCGCGTTGTTATTACCTCAACACACACACGAGGTGGTACATTGTCGAGAATGTATTAGGTGTTATCAGCGCGACCGATCACCGCTGCACCGTGACGTGCGCGGGGCGAGTGCGGGGCGAGTGCGGGCGGGCGGCCATTATGTCATCGCCACAACCATAATTGAATTCTTTCATGCTGTTGCCAAGTTATACGTGTTCAAGGTCAACGCTACAATATTCTGTACTAGGTAGGTAGGCAATAGGCATATGGCGCAAGACATACAAGGACCTGCCTAACAGAATATAGACTTACACATATTTAACTTATCGACTACGACTGACTGACTGGCCTGTTGGTCTAGTGGTTAGTGACCCTGACTGCTAAGCCGGAGGTCGTGGGTTCGATTCCCACCCAGGACAAACCTTTGTGTGATGAGCATGATTGTTTGTTCTGTGTCTGGGTGTAATTTATCTATAATATGTATGTATTTACAAAAAAAGAAGTATTTAAGTATGTATATCCGTATTCTAGAACCCATAATACAAGCATATAATATGCTTACTTTGGGTCTAGATGGCGTTGTGTGTAGTTACGACTAACACTATTGACTATGTAAGAAAGTAAAGAATCAATAGTTATAGAGGACGGGGTGATTTGCATTCTAATCTGTTCCACCCGAAGGTAGAAGGTTTATCGGCTGAATATTAATAAGAGGACAGTTTTTGAAAGTCGATGTAGTGCGTCAAGTCGTGATAAATAACTTCTTTAATAGGAAAGTAGGTACAGCCTCGTCTAACGCCTGTAATGTCGACAGGATTTTCCACTTATTGTATCCATGAAAACCTCACAAGGTGACCGACGACCTTATAAGGGTGACAGGCAACCGATGGATGAGGGCGGCGAACGACCGGCCATGGTGGCGAAAATTGGGGAAGGCCTATGTCCAGCAGTGGACGTATTTTGGCTGATATGATGACGATGATACTCGTATTTGTAGGCAGGTAATTATATTAGGTATAACAAAGAACTAGCACAAAGGATGTAAGCTCCAATTTGCCGATGACGGTGTATATATGAACAAATGTTTGTTAATACTTAGCTAAACACGAACAAGGTAGGGTGCCCATAATAGTATGTAAGTAGGTACCTATAACTGGATAGCAACGTTACATCTGATGCTAGTTTTTATGAATGTTCAATCACGTTTTCGAATAAACGGAATTAGTAAATGACAATAATTAAATTTTTTGCATGAGTACGAGGCTGCGTCTTGACATCTCTTTAGTACAAACACGTAGGAGGAACGGAGATTTTGGGAACGGGTCTTGTGGTAAACAAACAGAATGTTGCAAAAAGTTCTGAAAATACTATTATACTATTACTTATACCTAGCTTAGGCAAAGAGGTCTAAAGACCACACTGATAATCTCTTTTATTTTCATTTTATTAACCGACTTCAAAAAGGAGGAGGTTATCAATTCGGACCGTATTGTTTTTTTTGTATGTTTGTTATTTCATTTAGTAATGTATATTCTACCATATATTGTGCTTATTCCCACTAGTTCTGTGAACTAATTCTGTTGACAGAGCTAGCGAGACTTTTTTGTTCCTATGAGTTCTGTTGGCAAATACAACATATTGAACATACTGTACCGAATAAGTAAGAGAGTTAAGAGTTCGTGATTTCCACTAGTTCTGTTTGTAAACACGAAAATTGTATCTAATTATAAAAGTGGTCTGAGGTTCTCATTAGTACGCAGCGAATAGGCTATAGACAAAATTAATGGACATTTTATAGTAAGTATTAGTGAATAAATGAGTTTGACATCGACATTTTATACGTCGATAATTTATCAATCAGTTATGAATTTATGATGAACGGAGCATGTACGTGTACAAAGATAACTCGCATCTCACTACAGATACAATATTCTCAGCAAACCATGGAGTAGATAGCTCATAAATACCAAAATACACGCGACAACCCTTACGTTTGAAACCATACCCTTACATTCCACTGCATTTTGCAAGCCCTTATTATCTGCGCTGACATACAAGTAACAAATATTCGAGTGTTCTCAACAATTCGTAAAGTAGGAATATTTTAAAAATTCTGAAAGCTAAAAGGAGTTAAAGTAACGTGCTCGAAGTGTCCGTAGATCAAACGGATCGTTTGGTTACCCCACAAACTTGCGGCTCCGGCTCGTTACGTTTTTGCGGCATAGGTAGGTACATACTTACTAACTATGAATGATGTCAGCTTTACAAGTGATTATTTAATACTACATGTTATCAGATACAGGTTCAACAAGGTTCAACACACGCATGTGGCTAGGAACATCATCTATCGCTTATAAAAACAGGTAGACACCTACCTACATATTATATTATACCTAGTAAGTGCTGATTCACTATCACTACTAGACAACAAAACAAATTCTTCTACAAACTCTTTCTTTGTATCACCTTAATCCAGTCGTGTTATTTCCTGAGGATCCCGATCGTTGCGTAATCTAGTCATCTCTAGCAATCCTTTTTCGTCGTCTCGCTTACTTAATAATTTGTTTTAATCTAAATCAGACAACCCTATTCCTGCCAAGGTTTTAATAATACGACTACGACTCAGACCAATATGTTTGATACATTCTATTCAAACAGTAATTTCCTCTATTGAATGTATTAATCGACATTATACAAAATTTCAAATAAATTACTTTTGTCTTACGTATTTTAGACATACATTTAAGCACTTTTTATGTCGATGGTACAAGTTGAAACAAAAAAAAAGGCAAATGTAATCATATTTATCGTATTCCTGTGCGACGGAGGCCTCAGGGATCGGGATCCTCAGGGAATAACCCATCCAGTCCTGGTGCACATTCAGGTCATCACACCACCTATAGACATGCGTTGGGAGTGTCGGGACTTGTGCCCAGCGATCATCCCGCATGAGGTACCTACCCGCCTTCATGGTACCTCCCAACATAGAGGGCTGAAACAACGGAGTTGAGGCGCCGTAACGCCGTTAAGTGTTTCAGCTTATAATGAAGTAATTTGTTCAGAACTACTTATAGGTACTTACCTAAGTACCTACTTATTATTTTAAATACAAATATTCTTTACTAGCTATTGCCCGCAGCTCTCGAGAATTTCGGATAACCCTTTCCAGCAATTTATTGTGATAAAAGATGTATAGCAATTTATTGTGATTGGATAAGACTGTGGCCTAAGTATGTTGTTCAACAAGGGCTTTTCTATCTCAATACTTATCAAATTATTTCATGAAATTCGGTTCAGTGGTTTAGGCGTGAAAGCGTATCAAACAGACAGAAAGACAGTTACTTTCGCAATAATATTAGTAGATACCTATTGTCACTTCAAAATGTAATAGGTAGGCAGGTACCTACTTGGTATTTACATCATCTAACTGCGATATGTTGTTCATTTACTAAGTCATGATTTTGACCACAGAACACATGAAAGTTGTGTTCTATGGTTCTCTTTCATGAGTTCTGTAGTCTTGGCCCTCGAGGGGGCTTCTCCACCGTATGTAGCATGTAGCTTATTGCACATGACCTCGTGGAACGTTCTGGCAATATTGAACGTTACCCGATACTATATTAGCGACATAATGCAGTTATACTTATAAAAGTGTTCGGTTGCTGCATGATTCACGACCGTGCACTCTGGCGGATGGTAACGTCCCGTCGCCCGACCGCACTCATCGGAGTTAGGTATATACTTAGTAAATGTAACGATGCAGTTGATATTAGGCCGCGCGCATACTCACCAAGGTCACGCGGGTCACGCGCTTAAAGGTGACCCTGATGACTGTTCTGATCACACGACATGACATGTAAGTTTATGTATACAGATGATCCACTAGTCAATCTTACAATAGTAGGTCAAAATCAAAGTAAGTATGTACATACTTACTTTGATTTACAGATTTACTTTGATAGTACAATATTACACAAGGAATCCATTGGCCCCACACTAGGCATAATTTTAAGATACAATTTTGGCTTGACCGAAATAAACAAAAAATTAAAGAAAATATATACCTAATAAATAAATAAATAAACAAATATTACCACAACAACCACACAACGCCATCTAGACCTAAAGTAAGCATATATGAATAGCTTGTGATATGGGTTCTAGAATGCGGATAAACATACTTATATACTTTTTTTTTGTAAATACATACATATTATACATAGAAACACCCAGACCAATGCAAACAGCCATGTTCACGCGCACAAATATTTGCACTGAGCGGGAATCGAACCCGCGACCTCTGCGTAGCAGTCCATACCACCGAACCACAGAGGTTGTCAAGTACAAACAATTTAAGGTAGTATATTTTTTACCTACTCCATAATATTAAAATAAATATTTGTGTATACCTACAATTAATATAATGCATAATGTAAAGTTAAATTCAATCATCTTCATCTAAAGACGTCAACCACAAGAAATAGACTTTTCCCAAAGTGAGGTGTCCTCCATAATATACCTATCTCCACACTTAGTGACGGATATGCGACCGCAGTAAAGTAATAAGTACACAGATAATGTTGCTGCCTGTTGTCTAGCAAGTGCCACTCTTTCACAAATATGCGACCGCAGTAAGGTAATAAGTACACAGATAATGTTGCTGCCTGTTGTCTAGCAAGTGCCACTCTTTCACAACTATGCGACCGCAGTAAGGTAATAAGTACACAGATAATGTTGCTGCCTGTTGTCTAGCAAGTGCCACTCTTTCACAACTATGCGACCGCAGTAAGGTAATAAGTACACAGATAATGTTGCTGCCTGTTGTCTAGCAAGTGCCACTCTTTCACAACTATGCGACCGCAGTAAGGTAATAAGTACACAGATAATGTTGCTGCCTGTTGTCTAGCAAGTGCCACTCTTTCACAACTATGCGACCGCAGTAAGGTAATAAGTACACAGATAATGTTGCTGCCTGTTGTCTAGCAAGTGCCACTCTTTCACAACTATGCGACCGCAGTAAAGTAATAAGTACACAGATAATGTTGCAGCCTGTTGTCTAGCAAGTGCCACTCTTTCACAACTATGCGACCGCAGTAAGGTAATAAGTACACAGATAATGTTGCTGCCTGTTGTCTAGCAAGTGCCAATATTTTACAACTATGCGACCGCAGTAAGGTAATAAGTACACAGATAATGTTTCTGCCTGTTGTCTAGCAAGTGCCACTCTTTCACAACTATGCGACCGCAGTAAGGTAATAAGTACACAGATAATATTGCTGCCTGTTGTCTAGCAAGTGCCACTCTTTCACAACTATGCGACCGCAGTAAAGTAATAAGTACACAGATAATGTTGCTGCCTGTTGTCTAGCAAGTGACACTCTTTCACAACTATGCGACCGCAGTAAAGTAATAAGTACACAGATAATGTTGCTGCCTGTTGTCTAGCAAGTGCCACTCTTTCACAACTATGCGACCGCAGTAAGGTAATAAGTACACAGATAATGTTGCTGCCTGTTGTCTAGCAAGTGCCACTCTTTCACAACTATGCGACCGCAGTAAGGTAATACACAGTACTACACTACAGTAGTTTGGCTCTTGAAATGGTGTCCAACACTTCTGGATTTCACTGACTGCTTACCATCAGGCAGAGTGGAGTTATTTTTGTTGCTTAATATGAAAAAAATCTCTTAGTCACCGTATCGCCACGGGAAGAGATAGAGTAATTTCTTATTGTAGCTCGGAGACAACAATGGCTACCTGTAATTGAATACAGATCACGTTACATACAAGTTCAGCATGCTCTTTAGCAATGACTTCATATACTTTTTATGATTATTTTTTATAATACGGTTGTCAACGAGGCAACTAAGACAACTTGTCATCGGACAACGCACGTTTTTATCCTTTGAAATGGTAATTAAGTCACCATTTAAACAAAACTACAATTTATGCCTCATTTTTTTAAAGTTGATATTTGTTTAACATCTAACTGATTAGAAACGTTACCGAGCCAATAGAATATCATAACATTTTTCCTGTCATTACGCTAATGATACGATTGCAAGAAAATTTTCCTAAGTAATTGAAAACGTTAGTAATCGGTAAATAAATTGCCAAGGTTTAAATTGACCAAAGAAGAAGGAGGTGAGGTAATAATTCACTACTTATGTAAAGAAACCAGACATGCATAATATACAAAATGACTGTTATAAATAGCTTCACTCACGAATTATCATTATAGTATACTTAAATATAAAAATAATGTGTTCTGCAAAAGAACAGAAATAGGTAGGTATTTTTTATAAGTGTTGTGTTATGTGCGAGAATTTTATTTCAGTTCCCTAGTTAAGACACCAGTATAATAATGTATATACGTATCTATTATAATCAGGTTACTTCTAAGTTTTTACCTTATCAATACTATTATTTAAAGCGGAAGTTTGTTTGTTTGTTTGAATCTCTAAAACTACCAGTCGGATTTGAAAATTCTTTTTGCGTTTGACAGCCCAGTTCTCGAGGAAGGTTATAAACTATGTAACATCACGCTACTAGCGACGGGAACAGAGTAGTAAGCAATGTAAAAGCAAAGCTGGATCTTACTTACTGCTTATTATTAGGAGAGCGAAGTCACTCTATGAGGCTAATATAAAAAAGAACCAGTTAAAAGTTATCAATTTCCCTTGTGTTGTAATTCTTTATCAAAATATTTTAATGAGAGACTTCCAAATAAAGCGATGACATACCTACCAACTAAGGACAATAAAAACTATACCTAGTTTACATAACTAGAAATACAACGTAAACTCGACGCAAAAACTGACCGCAGAATATACTTACTGTAACAAAACGGACAAATTGTAAAAAATTATAAAATTCCGAGAAGTGTCAGTGAACACTTGCCGTTATTATGTCATGCCACAATGCTCCGCTGGCGACAGTCTGTCTGCCAGAGCCAACGAAAAGGACGCACGTATAACATCTACGTGAGTCAGATAAGGACAACAAACATAGCAACAGTATCACGTCAATACTGCCGTCTCGCTCTGTAGTGGGCGTTAAAGCGAGAGGACCATATCAGCCGTTGTGCTGTGTCCTTCAAACGCGCCACATCTATTTTAAAATGCAATTAATGTACAATTTGCAGGTAAGGAGGTAGGTAGCGGTATGATAGGTTACGAAGAATGATAATAGTGATGTACACGCGATGGTGAACTGGCCGCTCCATTGAACTCATTACTATTGTTTATACACTATTCATTAGAACTGTAACTAGACGTGTAGGCAGTTATTTAAGCTCTGTTGCCTATTGTGTAAGTATACTGATCAGGCGATCAGCTGTTTGTCCCGTTTCGTTTTCAATACCAAATCACCGTGTAATTGTCTAGTCGCGTACCTACCTCATACAGCCTCTTAGATGCTATCTCACCATAAACCCGCATTGCAGCCTACACAATACCAGACCAACGGTTTTGGGGCGTTCCCGCACCATACCCGACGGAATACCAAGACTAATAATACGATAAAAACATAATCACCTGCACTCATTTGTCCAATTTCTTTTATATTTTGCCCTATAAAGCTGTTCAGGACAGGTTGGCACTTGCAGGATTACGCTAAAACTATTTAAGATTTCCGCAGGTAATATTCAGGGAGCCATATTTATTGTTACAAACTAACATCAATTCTAACACGAGACCAAAAAGCTTTATTTAGTTTGACAATAGTGGTTACCTACTAAATATTGGTGAAAGGGCTCTATTACAAAAGGAATTGTGGTTTACGTCATTGTAATAGAGGTTATTTTTGTACGTCACAGACCCTCTCTGTGGCTCTCAACATTTTTTGTGATCTTACAAAAATGCTTTTTCCGCTGACACGCTGTCGATATATCACGTTCGTGACTGCGTCTATTGTCAAGAGAATTTATTTTAAGTTTTTGTATTTTCATAAAAATAATGTTTTTACAAGTTACCTACAAGTTTTTTGTTTATTCAGTTCATCACATTGGTCACAATCACACACCTAACTTGCAACGAATGATTTTAGCACAAGGTTGCAAAAACCTTTTATAGAAAATCATTAATTATTGTTGTTGGTCTGATAAATAACTAGCAAACAATTTATAAATCGTCTATTGTACTTACCTACTCGTAAAATAATAACATTCGTTATGTAGGTACCTTATTCATTGTGCAAGGATGGAACGTTCTTGAACGCTAGAGTGGTCGATCAAATTAATATTCGATTTTTTGACATTCGATTTGGCATAGTACACCCCTTTTTGTTGTTACCCTTTCAGGATCAACGTGGCCTTGTGAAGACGAGGTATGAGGTGATATTATAATAGACTAGCTTGCCGCGGCGCGGTTTCACCTGCGTCTTTGCCTACTGCTCTGCTTCCGTCGCCAGTAGCGCGATGTTACATAACTTTTCTTAAGAACTGGGCTATGAATAAGCAATGAGAATTATTTAAATCTGACTGGTACTTCCAGTGATTAGTGCGTCCAAATAACAAACAACCTCTTTCGCTTTATAACTAACTAAGATAGTACAATAGATATTTTTGAGTCTTACGTAAACATATATTTTTTTTTATATTATAGCCACTTTGGTAGTGACTCCACCCCGCCTGATGGTAAGCAGTCAGTGGAATCCAGAAGTGGCGGCCACCATACCAAAAGCCATCGTCTTAAACTGCTGGTATGGTGGTCTCCACTATGGCGGCTGGGAATGGGGTTAGGGGAAGAGAATGAGGGAGGTGAGGAAAGAGGAAAGAGGGGAAATTGGGCCTTCGGCGCTCTCACTCACCGAACGAAACGCAGTAGTACGGATACTACTACTCTTACGTCGATCTTCTATGAGAGGGTAGTACTTCCCCAGACGATCCGGCCCATTCATGCTGAAATCAGCGTGGATCTACTACCGTAAAAAAAATTTAGATATGCAAATGTCAAATACCTTCCTACGTCACAAAATGTACCGCCCCTGGCCCCTTTACTTTGACCCTGTTCCAAAAACCCTTCTTCGCTGGCTGTCTTCTTCTGCCTATCTGTATCAAATAAGTTCATTGACTGCATCCGTGGTGCAGTGCAGACTGCTGTGCACGAGGTTGTGTGTTCGATCCCCACGCAGGACAAAACTTTGTGTGATCCATAAATATTAGTTGCGAGTCTGGGTGTACTTTGTGTCCGTTATAATTGTATATTTGTAAGTCCGCCGCGACACAAGATTTGTTCCCATGTGAAGAAGTTGCCTTTTTACAAAAAAATAGGTCTAATAGTTTTCATGTTTAAACTTCTCTCTCTCTCTTATTTCTTTCTTCAGGTTCGACAATGGCTTGACTGTGTTCTTCACAACAGACAAGTCCATAGGTCCAAGGCAACCATCTGCCATCTAGTAAGCCAGGTTATTATCTTTGTTTGCCACCTCAGTTGTATGAAAAAAAACTCATACGTTAAACTGCGGCTATGGGTGCTGGCAGGATTAATTTCATAGAGGTGCATCTGTATTTTAACATAATTTATAAAATGATTTTTTTTTTTTTGTATTAATTATAAATGACATGATGCCCGAGCCATATTTGAACAGTTAAGTACACATTTTGTATTGTTTTGTTAAAATTGTATACTTAGTATTGTTAATTTTTTTTACATTGTGATTTGTGAAATATAGGTACATTGTGAACTCCTGTGGTAAATTAAGTTCATCTTACTTTATACTTATACCAAAAATTAACAGTTTATATAATATCTACATAGAAACATTTATCACAGTTCACATGTTGCCTTTACCTTTTGTAGCAATATGCAAATTGAGGCAACCTGTAAAGCACACATTTTACTTTTTAATTTTCTTTACAACATAGAAAGCTGTAAGTAATTAAGTATCTATAGAGTTAAGTGTATTGCCTGCGTCACTTTGCATGCTACTTGAAACTGTAACTTACAAAAATTGTAATAACCTGGCGATTAAAAAGAGTGGCCTGAGTTTCTTGCCAGTTCTTCTCATGGCTCTACTTCGTCAGCGAACTGGCTGTAGGTTAATTTGCTGACATTTTGTAAACTTTGACGTTCATAAGTGTTAATTTAATTAACTTAAATGAATAAACATATATTTCATTTCATTTCATTTCATATTTTATTAAGCAAAATGTACATATTGTGCATGCTCAGTATTCAGAAAACAAAATATTATGGAAGGGCAATAAATGTATTATACAAGGTTGGACAACGAATTAGACAGCACAGCACCCTAACGCTAAAAAAATCTTAATCTTTTCAGTGTATTTTTTCCTTGACACGGAGTGCAAGCTTATCCCCTTCAGCCTTCTTGCAACATGCTGCCGAAGCCCATGAGTCCTTTGTCTAACTTAAGTATAAAGGTATCTCCTTCATTATGGACTTAACTATAAGTACCAAATCCGTGCGCGCAATGCATATAATATTTTTCATGTATTAATTATATATGTATCTGACCTACTTACTTGATAATACATAACGAGTTACGTAAGATCCTCTTACTTCATCGCATTCGTTTTCCTCAAACATATAACACATATTTCTTCTCACAATTGTGTATATAAGTCCTTTCGTATATCCCCTGAGGTGCCTTTCGGCTATTTGCACCCTTTTCGCCAGTCACAACCCGAACGGGCCCTTAACTCGGCCCTTACGTTGTACCTTTTTCACAAAACAGTTTGTTAACCGAAATCTGACCTAAACTCGGCTCTAACGTGTCGAGGAAAAGAATTATTGTATTTTATCCGCACTCTGCAGAGTAATGCTCTTACAGGAGCACGAGGAGGCCTCCCTGGCCCCTACTCTCAGTGCTGTTCACCTCGACCCTTGTTCACCAAGCCATCACGATCGAATGATCTCGATAATAAATAGGTGCGTGTATGGATACCAAGCTTGTAAAAAGTTAAAAGTAAAAGGTGTTTTTCTTTTTTCAGATTTTTCTGGGATACTTAATTTCAAGCTTCTCCTTGTAACATGTTTGTCGTTTGGAAAAATTCAATGCCTACATTTTGGTAATACTTGTAAAATACTTCAGTAAAACTGCTGATTTATGCGATTACAAGTTTGTTATTGTCAATTTTGAGGTAATCATTTTAGGTAATAAATTTTTTATCTCTAGAATCGGTCTGGTTCCCTAGAGACACAACAAAACACATTTTACGGCCGGGCAAAGCCGTGGGGCGCAGTTAGTTATAATCAGTTACAACATACCGCCGTCCGGTAAACTGCAAGCGTTTACGAATTGACTAGACAGTCTGTTAACGGCAGAATCATTGAATTTGCCAGCGACGTAATGCCACTTCAACGCCATTATTTTGTCGATAAACAAACAATATCCGTGAAGCGAACTTCCAATTTTAATAGACCGCAACTCCGCAAGTCATTTGATTCGTAACGAGCGAGACGCAAGATAGGTATACTAGTATGTGTGTGAGGGAAGGGGCACTATATCGAGATGCGCTGGAGTGTTTTTTCAGGTCACGGGTTCAGTGCTTGCGAAATGCGCTGCACATGTATGAATAAGCGCTCATAAAGGTGATTTAAAACTTAAGTTCGCATTTATAGATTTATGAGAATGGGGAGATAATTATTTTGTAATATATAAATAACTACCTTCTTAACATTATCAAAACTATAATTACCATAGATGGTGATGATTGGTGTTCTTGCGTAATTATTATATATTATCATCAGTAACAATACCCACTGGCAGACCTAGGGCGGGTTAACTTTTCACAACGTAAACCGTAACGTGGTACAGCGACCAATATGAGATTTTGTTGTTGAATCCATATTCTTTCACTCATTAAAACCTATAACTTATGAGCGCATGTGTTCCTTCTAATCTTAATCCTTGCTCAGCGGGACTTGACGCATCTCATACGTTACGTGTAAATATCGATGCAGCTTCATGCGTTGTAGTAACTACAAAATTAATGTGGTACATTTGAATAGACCCTAACAATAAATGTTGTCAGTGGAGAAAAACTTCGATAGCTCAAAACAGCGTCGGGGTTGGACATGGACACCGGCAGTTTTGTCCAGGCTTTCCAAGCAATAGCCGCCAACAATATGCTTGTACCGAACAAAAGGCCTGTGTAACCCATTTGTACAATCCGTCGGCGAGACCGTGAAATGAAGTATATTAAATTTTTATTATTATTTATTTTATATTAAATTTTCAATTACCAAACTGTACCTACACTTGTTTTGACAAATGTTATCTTATGTCAAATCATTTACAGTAAGCGGCGTAAATTTTTTTTTACATTTAAACGTTTTATTATTATACTCCAGAACTAAGTGAAGTCTAAATTTCAAGAACAGTTTCTTCACATAATCAATGGGAAAGCACGCACATGGCATATCAAACGTATTGTGTTTTATAAAACCTTCGAGTGCCGCCAGAGACCAACTCGAACGATCTTCTCTAAAATATTCCATAAACTTCATATTTAATTCTAGAATGAACACGTAGAACGAATCAGGGATGTTGTATTCGCTATCCACATTAACGCTCATGCCAGAATCTGTTATTTGAATCAGCTCTTCGTACACATCATCAGCACCACACACGTAGGCATTCATGTCGGGACAGTTCCTGTGCTGCTGGTACCCTTTGTGCAGCACGTACAAAGCCAACTGCTCCAGTCCGTTCGTGCACTGTATCTGCACCGTACAGAACTCTTCGTTTTCACGACGCAAGCTCGCACGCTCATTACTTGGCACATCTTCATACTTATCAATATCAGATAGATGTTTTACTTGCGACATAAATGATTTTAAATCATTCGAACGTAGTTTTTTGCAAAAATATGAAAAAATATTAAATATAGGCAATTTAGTTATACATGCCGTCATTTGTTTAGACGTTGGCTGTAGCGTGTTACTCTTCTCGTGGACTCTATGGAAGAAGGCATACAGGCAGTCACGGCTTAAACCAACGACTGGATACCAACAATTCTCTGTTTTTAAATCTTCGTATATCAACAAAATAGCGTTGATTGTTACTATAACACCATAAAGGAACTCTGGACAACTATTTATATTTTGTTCCTCCTCTAAAGAGATAAAAGACAAATTCCGAAAGAGCTCTATCATGCTATGTAAGAATTGTACTTGCGTTGCGTCACCGGAGAATACGGAGCTCTTGTTCTCGGGTGGGTTGATTGTGCTAAAGTTGAGCATTTCTATAAGTTTGTTCATGGTGGTGACCCACTGCAACGTGTGCGCGGCACTTTTATCCAGTACCTTCAGCTCCATGTAAATTGACAAAGCTGAAGCGGTTGCTTTGCTAAACAACTCAGAAATATTCTGAATGTCTTCCAGTTTATTATTGTTTGGCAAAAGGTGTTGAAGGCTCAAGTTAGGGATAATCTTTAACAAATTTCTTTTTGTGTCATATTTGTATAAAATTCTAATGTGTTTCCATTCAGCTAACAATCCGTCGCCAAACTCAAAATTGTATATTTTCATTTCATCGCGAATATTGTTCATTAAATAAAGTATATCGTACACGTAGTACACTTTGTTGTTGCCTACTTTGATAAATGAACTCCGAGGGCCGCATGATGTCTTTGTATCGCAAATGTATTTTTCAGTCTCGAGATCAGTCATATATGCACGCACTTTAAGACCTATGTTGAACAATTTGAAAATAATGTTAAGAATGAAATTATTAACATCTTGACTATGATTTTGAAAGTCGGATAAAAACGAAAACGCAACCGCCTGCTTCCAGCGATGAAAAAGTCCTCGCACCATGACCACTAGCGCAGTCCTTGCCGGGTGCAGCCTCTGAACGCCGTCTACTTCATGAAGTCCACCTATCTTGTCAGCCTCGAAATCGTAGTAGACATTAGGTGTTAAGTTAGTACGTCCGATGCATACGACACACTGTTTCTGAGCTACCGTCATGCTGTCAACTTTCATCTTTAAAGCTAATAGGACATGATCACTAAATGTGGTCGTTTGCGGAATACAGAGCCGATATAACGTGGAGATCCGAGGCAGTCCAAAAGAAGTCTGAAAAGCTCGGTATGAAAATGGACTTGTAAAGTATGTTTCCAAAGCGGACATTTTAAATTGGTAAGTATATTTATGTTTTTTACTTTTCGGCTTACTTCTCTGAACCTCTTCATCCCTTGGCTCAAATATAATTTGATTAACAATTATCGTTTCATCTTTGTCTTCGTGGTCGTCTTTAAGCACTGTTACACATTTATTTTTCTTCTTTATTCTACTAAAGTCCAGCCGTCCATGTCCAGTCTCGTGTGGTTCTCGCACGGGTACCTGGCTGGTGGAGGCGACAAGCCTCTCCAGCGACGAGGCGGCGGTGCATACAGATAATGACGGCATGTTTTTTGTCTCAGTGTGTTGCTTGCGTTCATATTCTGTAGCAAGATCGTCAAGAGTCTTCTTCAGCAACTGCATCTCCTCCAGCCATGCTGCTTGCCTAAAAAAACGAAATTGTTTAAAACAAAAATATTTTGTTCATTTTGCGTAAGTACCTATACCGTTTGTAACTGTTCAAGTACGAGCATGTCTCTAAACAACAATAAATCGTCAAGTAAATATTTAGGTAAGGGTTGAACAATTAATTTATTTCTGTTTTACTTAAATAAGTAAATAGTTTAATTTTATAATGAAATCACGAAATAAAAAGACTAATGCACAGCTATGTCGGCTGGGCGACAGGATAGGTATGTCGCATCGGGCCGGTGCGCAAAAACGATGCGAACACACGAAATATAATATTTTGTTCAGGGTATGTTATGGGATGAGATATGGTTTAGTGAAATGTCTTTTCTTTGAGGGTCATGAAGTAATGAGGGTGTTTAGAAAATTTTTTGTCATCAGATGGCGCCACTTCAACTGTCACATTGGGCCAATCAGGGGTTAACTTTCAAAAAGCGCTTGAAAGCTAGACCTGAGGCATTGGTGCTGCCCCCTCGTGGGCGCCATTTTAGAAAACCCTTTCAGCAATTTTCTTTTGTCCGTATACACGAAAATCATCCATTTTGTAAATTAACCATTAAAATTTCCGAAATGAACACTGAAAAATATTTGTTTTAATAGCGCCGTCAAAATGGAAGACCTTTTACCAAAGTGACGCCGACTGGTGGCGAAAATTTTCCTAAACACCCTCATTGAAGTAAAATGGACTACGCAACTCTATTCTAGACGTATTCCCCTATATTTGTTAGTATTCGTACATGACAATTCTTGTCTTTTGTTCTTTGTGATAGGTTTGATGTAATGTGCTTGTGACGAGGCACGACACAAGCAGTAGAAAAATTTCTTCGTGTCAAACATTAAAGAATGCTCTCTCCAAACAATAACAATTTCATTACAAACATATTCATGTTTAAACATTGACAAATAATATTTGTCCAACAATAAAAAAAAAGAAAAAAAAATCCTATTTTATCACATTGAATAAGAATTAGTTTAGGTACGTTACGTAGGTCTTGTACTTAATTACAAATAATTTCATCTATCTAGATTAGCAATATTACAAACATTTTGCAACAATGGAAATGGTCGCCATTTTGTATGCTTACTATAAACAAAAATGGCGAGTCTAATAGGTAGGTACTTACATATATTTATTTTTGTGACAATATATTTGGCACCTATAAAAAGTAGGTACAAACAGTTTCTTTCTAATTTATTATATTACTAGCTACACCCCACGGCTTCGCCCGCACTTAGATAGGTTTTTCTCCCTCGGTAACCAGACCAATTTTCGGGATAAAAAGTAGCCTATGGCCGTCTCCGGCTTCTATTCTGTAATCTATCTATAGGTATACCAATTTTCATCGTAATCTATTCAGCCGTTTAGGCGCTGAGTGGTAACAAACACACACACAACTTTCGCATATATTATAATATTATAATATATTTAATAGGATATTATAATAGAACTAACTTCTAATAGTAAGTATAGATTACCTACTTATTAGGATTAATTTAATTGTACAATAAAAGTATTGTGCCTGGGTACAAGGTATAGTCACGGTAATACTATATACAGTAACCCATCTTCATACAAACGGACAAAGCGCGAGCCATGCCTACGCGCCTCGAACTCGACATGCGCTCGGCATGTAGACAGTCGCGACTGATGAAGAGTAGGATATATTGTGCTGTTTTTGGTTGCATGAATTCGTCAATAACGCATCCAGAGATAACTTTTTTAGATTACCTGGAAACTCTGAAAGGTAAGACTATAAAATAATTTTATTTACTAGTAGGTAGGGACATAATGTGTGTCTTTTTAATGGATAAGTATTTCCTTTTATCTCCCGAAAAAAAAGATGTCTGGATTAATAAGAAAGTGAATAGAGTAAAGGAAAGTGATTGACACGAGTGAAATAGGTAGTTATAGGCGGTTCATGAATCATGATACGGTAGATACGCTTGTGTTAAAACCTCGGGGCATATTTGTTTTTTTTTTGTTAGTTTGTATAATTAAAGTAAAGACGTGATATTTTATTATTAATAATAGTTGTTTATTGTACTGTGTGTATGGATAATACAAGGAAAAATAAATTTTCAATCAAAAAACAACACGCATTTTTATTGAACACTTCCTATTAAATTCACAAAGTATTTTATTTGTTTATATAAAAAAAGTATATTTACAATCACAAAACTAAATGGAAACACAAATCAGGCAAATGTAATTAAAGTGCTGGAGGCGGGCAGCCCTATCGCATGTTTACGTACCGCGCGGCTGTAGGCATTTATTTATAAAATACGGCCGAGTCACAATACTGTATTGATAGTATTACTGTGGTATAGTCGTCCATAAAATTGCTATATCATCCTTAGAGTAAATATCGTTTGCATATATACCTATCACAAAACAATAATGTCTATTTTTGCTTGCAAGTGCCCTAAGTACAGTGAGTGATCCTAAGTAGGTGCCTATGTGGTCGATAATACAATACTTGGTAAATTGAATTACAAAATATATAACGTAAACAAGAAAGGCATGTTGTGGGTGGTATTAATTTAGTATTTAGGTACTTATTATGTTATGATAGGTAGGTAGGTACTTAGGATAAATTAGACTTACTTCTTGAGTGCATCATTAGCTACCGACTCTGGTAGATGCGACGTACCGCTGTCACAGCCAGGCTTACTACTTGAATAATCATCTCTGTTCATGGTTTGTTTTGAATTAGTCGTACGTAATAGTAAAGTTTTTGCGGGAGGAGCGAGCGCAAGGTCAATGCGCACGAGGGAGCGGTCGCGACCGCACTGCGCGCTTGCCCGTGTGCGTGGCGTGCTAAAGCTGCCTCCGCACCCCGCGCCTTCCGCCGCCGCTCGCCCGTTCAACATCATTAGTTTTCACCGACTTCAAAAAAAGGAGGTTTCTCAATACGACCATAAATATATATTTTTTTATGTGTGTTTGTGGATAAATTCGTCGTTTCTTTTTTTGTTGGAACAACAGCAACTCATAAAAATCGAGGAGAACTTTCAAAAATCGTACTGGCGACTAGTGCATTGATTATTTTTCTTAAAGTATTTTAAGGCATTAATATATAGGTATTTATTGTACGTTAGGAGTCGATCTGACGATGAAACCGAAAGACAGGGGAACTTGACAACGATTTACAGCAATTACTTGGTGTTTGGACTTCATTTGTAATGATGAGAACTTTGCACTCGGGTTATAAGTGACATTACAGGTGACCATAGACAGTCGAGGGAATTCCTCAACAGCAGTCATGTCGAGCTTACTTAATATGGTTTCAATATTCTTAAATGTTTACTTTGTACAAAAATAATACTAAGCAAGATTTAAGTCTACCCATCACTAAAAATCATAAAATAAAATAATTTTAAATAAAAAAACCGACTTCAAACTGGAAGAAAACTAAAAAGTAAAAAATAAATTTACTTAGCACAAAGTAATTCGTATTTTGATTTAGTTAATCAGAAATGATTAAATAAGTATTTTATAATTTTGAAGTTGGTGCCAAGTAAATACCTACTTTATGTACCTTATTACAATGACTGTTATTGTTTTAATTGGCACCAACTGGCAGACGTAAACTGCCCACCTGATTGTAAGTGGTAAGTAATTGTCGCTCATGCATGAAAGACTTAGTTATGGTAGAATTATTTATAAACGAAGCTCAGGTATTGAGTACGCGTACTTAATACTGTCTCTTTCTAACTACGGTCTCGGGCCCCTAGGGTAGTATTTATAAACGAAGCTCAGGAATTGAGTACGAGCACTTAATACCGTCTCTTTCTAACTACGGTCTCGGGACCCTAGTTAGATAGAGACAGGGGTATGATTCAAGTGCGCGTACTCAACTCAATACCTGAGATGCGTTTATAAATACGAGCCTTAATACGAGTCTGCAACCTGCAATGCACAATGTAGGTACTTACGTCATTGTGTACCTAATATATCTACCTCAACTAAAAACCAAATAAATACACCTACTTACTTATTATGTAAGTATGTAACCTTTACCTACCTAGTAGGTATTTTTAAGTTAAGCTCAAAATTATATTTACATAAGTACGCACTTACCTATGCCTAGGTATAGTCGACCATAAAATAGCTTTACCACCCAATGTCGTTTGCATATCACAAAAGAATCTATTTTCTAAACACAAAATATTTAAAATGCCTAATACAGAAAATGGGAAATGTAGTGTTGCCAATAAGCATTATTTTTGCATTATTATTATTTTTTTTTTTTGATTTTAGTTCATAATTAAGTACTTTTAGTTTTACCTTTGTATTAATTTATGTGTTATGTTTGGTGTACACAAATAAATCTTTTTCTTTCTTTCTTTCTATTTTTGCTTGCAAGTGCTCTCATTAACAGTTATCAATGTAATAAAATGAGACCTAATTAATTTTAACTTTGATAGAAACTAACTTAAAAGCAAATAGCTACTGAACTTACATAAATGTGGTCGACTTCACAAACAAGCGAGCAGGGGAGGTTCCTTAACAATAGCTGTGCCAATAGATGGAATAGGCCGTCACGACTTCTATTTTACGTACCTACGTACATAATAAAAATATATAAACCAGCTAGGTAGGTAGGTACCTAGCTAGCTGGTTTTTATTATATTACCTATCTATCCATTTCCATAATAGGTAAGACGTTTGCCATAACCAACCAAGTATCTATCAAGCAAGTCAGGATCCGTACTTACTACTGCCTACCTTTTATACGCTACATTGTATAAAAAAGTTAAATAAGGTAGGTAGGCATTTAACAACAGCCTAAGTAGGTACCAATGATTTTTTTTTTCTCTTTATTTAAGGACTTTTGTTAAGAAAACATGTCAGTCCTGTAGTATCAAAAACATAACTATCTTGAAAATATAACTATATTTCTAATAAAAATAAACATAGAAGATTTTATAAAATAGTATATGAAACGTACTTCACGTTTCACACGATCATTTCATAAATTCTTCTTGCTGCGTCGGTACTAGGTTCAGCTAATATACTATTAACTGATCCCAAGTTCGCCTTAACAATATTAAAATCCGAAAACAGTTTATCTCTGGCTCTGCGATTCCGATCACACTGTAACAAGAGATGATTGATATCGTCGATTGTACCACAAGTTAAACAATTGGGCGAGTCAAACTTCTTCATCATATATGTTCAAAATTTCTTGATAGAATATGACCGGAACGCAACCTCAACGCTGTGACAACAACACTCCTATTTAGTTTAGACACCAATGATTTAGAATATCATTGCTAAGTAGCAAAACTGTTAAACTGTGGCATTATTGCAAATAATATGTTTGTTATATATACGTTTTTAACAAAATTGTACTAATATAGTGTAGGTGTGTACCTATATTATGTATTGTAGATACACAGCTATAGAAGTATACATTACCTACGACCGGTTAGCGGTAAGCCAGGGCGCACAGCGAGCGCGATGTGCGATGCGTCGCGCGGAGCGGCAACGTTGTGTATCGCTTTCTCTCTCGCAGTGTAGCTTCGGCGTCGCTTCGGGAGGCCGCGTGTATCGCGTCAGCGCTGCAACGCCACGACACTCGACATGAACTCGAGGAATTACCGCGAGAGGCTCATCGACGAGGTGAAGAAATATCCCGTGCTGTACGACACACGGAATGAAAACCACCGAGACATCGACGTCAGGGATCGCTGCTGGCTCGAGATCTCCGAACGGCTCGGAGCTAACAGTACGTAACATTCATCTCACACACACGCACACACACACACACACGCGCGCTCGACTTAAAGTATAGCGAGCGGTATAGCTTACTTGGTGTTACTGGCACAGGCGCTACACTTGCCTCGGCGCGCCCAACTTGCCAATAACTTCTTTATTATAGTAATGAGAAGGTTGAGTTTTCAATGTCAATGTTGTTATTATTGTCGAATTGTATTTATCAAAGTACTAGATACAATCTCGAGTTCTACCTAATATGTAGATATATGTATACGACGACTAAACCGGCAATGACATTGATTGTTGTTTTATCAATGTCGTAGGTACTTAGCGCTTAGTATCGATATATCTACCTATTAGGATACGTAGGTAATTATGTTATTTAAGTACCTAGCTACTTAAGTCTTTTACTTTGCATACGTATCTTCTTATCGTTCTTGTTATTGTTTTTTTAAAAAAAAGAGTGTGTACTCATTGAACGCACGTAAGAAGTTATACTTCTTTGGCGTAACAATCCAAAAATACCAAATAATAACACAACGCGTACATACATAAATAGCACGCAACAATAATTTAAAATCATCAAATATAATTAAAATAAAAGAAAACAAAAAAAAATATTTATTAGATAATAATGTAATAATTTATAATTTGCAATGTAAATAAATTATACATACCGACATAACTGTTTTAAGTGGATACTGTTTTAAGTGGATTGATAGATTTGAGGTTAACACCTCAAATCTATCAATCCACTTAAAACAGTATATTAAAACCACTTTTACCACTAATATTCAAAATAAATATTTTTACTGATAAATGATCAATAAAAAATATCTATCACCGTCATAAATATAATTTAATTGATATAAACGCCAATATATTTTTTATTTATTTACACTGATTATTTGTACTGATACGACACACAAAGGTTCGCTAACTTCAGGGTGTAAAAGGTTCGCAACTAACTTCAGGGTGTTGCTTCTTTCTGTCGGTGTGCGCGCGCATCGTAAAAATTCACTCTCATCATTTTTCCCAATCGCGCCAAAAGAAGTATAACTTCAAAAGACAACTCACTTACTATGGAACAAGTTTTTAGTCGCGACGACAAACATGTAGATACTTGCAAACATAGGTAGGTAAGTTATACTTTAGTAATTTACTAAGTATATACTTTAATAAGTTCATTTGCAAACATACTTTGATAGGCACAATTAACAGACACAAAGTTCTACCTGCACCCTGGACCCGCTGACCCTGACCCCTGACTTGAAAAATATTCATAAATCAAAGTTTTATCCCGTGTACGAACCGAACCTGAAGCACAGCAGTCGCAGTCACATCTACTGCGCCACCGTCCGAAAACTTCACTATACAATGACACATCATTTTTAGAAATGTACTAAGTATATTATTTTTAGCTAGCTAGTACTATTTATTTATTTATTTATTTAATAATAAAACGGTTAATTACTACCAATTACAATAATTATTAATCATATACAATTAAAAACAATAAACACAGATAAAAGGAATAAAATGGAAACAAAAAAAAAACGATATGATAAAACACATTCATGCATCACGCTCGCAGAACCGCAAGCACTCTGACAATATTTTCTGCCATCCATCCGCAAACAGATCACAGTTAGGATTGGCACACAGGAGAGCATTGAGTGCTGATAGTGTGCGCGGTACAGGCGACATGGAACGCGCTACGGTGCGACATGATGGAACAGCGAACAGCACATGTCTCCGGTTACGACGATAGTTGTCAGGAGTATAAAAACGACACAACTCGTCATGTAGATCTAATGCATCAATGTTCCCCCTAAAGATTTTGCACATAACTACAATTTGGCACATATTCCGCCTGACTTCCAGTGAGTTATACCCTAAAATTCCTAGGAGATATTTAGTAGGGTACATATAAGGGTAGTACTATATTTCGCCGAAGAAATGTTGGCAATCGTAGTCTGAGCGTACCTTGCGCAGTTAAGTAGTTCAGGTGTGGTTTAATATGGTAGTAATTCCTTTGTGCTCAGACACGAAATACCAGACTTACAAAACACCAGATTCGCCATTTTAAGTATTTGCTTTGTCACAGTCACAAATTATGCGTAAAAAGATCGAATACCGTAAACATTTTGCATCAAGGAAACATAATAGTTACATCAATGTTTTGTGCCACCAGGTGAGGTCCTAAAGCGCGAATGGAAGATCCTGCGCGACTCAATGCGGCAAGCACTGAAGCGCAGCAAGAAGGGTGCCACCACTAAGAACGGGCTGCCCTGCAAGAAATGGCGCTTCCAAAGCCGCATGGCCTTCCTGCTGCCCTACATGACTATGAGACGGTGAGCACCACTTCCACATTTTGTTAACAAAATCAATATTTTGTTGTATTTGTACCACCTTCAACCTATACCAGCGCTCACTTTAAGAATCTCTATGTTTAATGGTAAAATACGTGCAAATATATGATAATGATCTGCTTGAGTACGCTCTGTCCAAAATTTTTCAATGTAAGTACCTACGTACCTACTACCTACTTAGTTAACTAATAATAGTTTTAATATGGATGCTGAACATTAAAGATCGTTTATCTGTGTAAACATTGTAGTTATACTTTTACAATACATAATACTTACCCCCAGTTTCTGAAAAGCTGATCAACGAAAAATTAACTAATCACCTGTTAAATCTCATGTGAAGTACCTAAAAGCACGCTAAAAGCATGGATAATTAATTAGTTTAACCCTTTCATGGACACAACTGTAGACACAATAGATGTTTTATTGTCATCACGGCCATATACGTTAACTGTCCCAGAAAGTGTTAATTTTAGTTAGTTAATAATTAGATTAAATTAAACTACATGATCATGCTTTTAGCAACCCAATTGGTACTTCACATGAGATTTATGAGGTGATTAGTTAGTTAATTTTTCGTTGATCAGTCTTTCTGAAACTGGGTGTTAGTCTATCAACTAACACAATTGCCTGTTACAGGGAACGTCAGATAAAAGAAGACCTAAAGCTAGACGAGACCGAGGCTTCTGAGGTAGAGGAGGAGCGGCAGGAGACCGCGTGGGAGCCGGCGCCTCAGGGGGACCACTCCTCACTCGAGCTGTTCTTTGCCAGCGTGTGCACCAGCACCAAGCGGCTGCCGAGGAAGCTGCAGGCCGCCGTCAAGAGACAGGTGCTCGATATACTGCTCAGGGTCGAGGACGAGTGGGAGCACGCACAGACCGACGCCAAGGTTGAACTCAATAAAGACTATGAGTGAAGTGATTGTTGAATAGTTCTAAACTTGAGATTATAATAGTGATTAATTATAGAAATTTCGGGACCTGACGGCCATTCTCGTAGAAGAGATAAAAAGACAGGTGTACATTCTAATTATCAAACTGAACTGAAGCTAGTATGGGGTAGTATTATTTATTCCCTTGAGTTCCATCTGGATTATTTCACGAGCGTGTAATATTTATTCTACACAGTTACTTTCGTACTTGCAAGTAGGTCGGTACAAGTCGATGTTACATTGTTCTGAGGTAGGTACCTACTAAGTGATGACACGCGTGGAATCAATGTATGTCGCAGGCAAATTGTATTAGTCCGCCGTTTACAACCTGCCTCGGCATATTACTTAACGCCGGATATATATGTTACCAGTAATGTGTAAGAATACTAATTGGGGATGTTTAAACTAGTTTGTCAACAATTACAATTCGTATAATAGCACTCGCCGGCTGCTGCCGTGGCACGTTCGCTTCGCTCGCTCGGCTCGTGTGCAGGGGGTCACAATTCTAACAGTGTGTGTGTAACAATGACTGCAAGCGTTTACAAAATGACGAGGAAGTATGTAATATAATAATAATAATAATAATATAATATTCTACCACATTCACACAGCGCCATTTAGCCCCAAATTAAGCAATTATATTTGCTTGTGTTATGGGTACTAAACAACCGATAAACTACTTATATACATTTTTTTTTAACGGACGATTTATACAATTTGCCTGCGACATGTATACTCTAACCGCGAACACTGTTAAGTATATCTTTGGTGGCCTTTACAAACGATACTCTAGCTATATAAGTAACAAAGGTACCTACGTTTGACATTCTTTATTAAATGGCCGTAGGTACTAACTGTATTAATTCAAGAGTATTTTAAAGTATTATTTTAATTGTTAGTATTAATTTAGACAGTTTAATATTAGACAATAATGACACAGATAATGGTGAGAATGTGAATAATTGAATGTACTGTAGTTGGTAGACATCTCACGCTTAAGTTCGTGATCATGGATATTTTACACAAAATAACGCCTATGGAACTTTTGTCAATTTAATAGGTAAGTACCTAATTAATGAGTGTTTGTTGCAATTTATATTTTATGTCCAAAAGATATCGCGCAGAGCGAGTTCGCGATAAAATTGTGTTGTTAAAGTCCTAAAATAATATTGTGCAATCGAAAATGAAATAAAATTATTATATTAAGGTTACTTAATGTTTTAATAGATTACTGAATGCTATGCAAAAGTACTAGACAATACCTATATGTTGCTTAATAATAATTAGAGTCCCTGCGCCGATTGTGAACCGAAGAAATCCACAGGCGAACCAAGGAACTGACGTAGCTGGCAGAGTTGCTTCTTTGAAGTGCCAATGGACAGGACACATAGCTCGCAGAACTGACGGCTGTTGAGGCAGAAAGATTCTGGATTGGCGACAACGAACCGGCAGTCGAAGCGGGGGCAAACCCCTCACAAGGTGGTTATAAGGGTGGCGGGCAACCGATGGATGAGGGCGGCGATCGACCGGCCAAGGTGGCGAAAATTGGGAGAGGTCTATGGTGGACGTCTCTTGGCCTATACATATAATGGTGATGAATATAGAGTTGGTAAAGTAGCACATCCACTGGATATAGCAATCTGACTATACTCTTTCTACACGGAGATATCGTACAGGAGGAAGTCGATAACCTGATGAATATCAACGTTCGTGGTCAGCAAATACTGGTAAGTATCGACATGGTAAGCAATGGATAGCTCTAGGCCTTGGGTGGCGATGTGCGCGAACTTCACCATCATGTCCTTCTTCCACAGTGCTAGGCCACAGATTGCGTTCCCGTGGTGTAACATTTTGTCTCGGTTGTATTTCTTCAAGCAGGTCCTTAAGTCTGTTCTGCACCTTCTGTATGAGCGTCTTCATGAGTTTGGTAATTTGTAACACTGGAGCTGTCGTATGTCGGTGTCCACTTCGACAGGTAGTCCCAACACTTTGGGATAGGCCTCTTATACTCGCCTGGCGCTGTCGTTTGAATGCCCTGGAGGTGCGCAGCGCTGTGAGTGCTTAGTTCTGAACTGTGCGTTCATAATGTCGTCGAGCTCCCGCATAGAGGCGAGATCTTCACCCGTTAGGTCGCGACACTGTTCCAGGACCTGCTCCAGCCGCATATCCGGGCCCACAAACATCTCATCACCGAGCGATATAAAAGGCTCGTCAGTCTCAGCTAAACATGTATCTGCAAACAATATAAAATTAAACCAATTGTAACTATTTAATCTAAGTTATCTACTTAGGGAAAAGTGCAACAGTGAGCTTGCAGAGAAAACTGAAATACAAAAGTAGTAAGAACTACACAGTATACGTATACCTTTATAGTTGGAGCACTACTCATGTGTTCTGCAGTTTAGTTGTAACTAGTTGTAAGTATGCAAACTATACGTTCTATTGTAATTGTAAGTGAAATAGCTGTCTTTCTAAGGTTCAATAACAAATGTTTATACACACACTCGCATGGCCCTGTATCTTGCAGTAGATTATTGTATACTTACTTACTTATAAATAGTAATATCAACATTGTTCTATAAGTAATGGCATCTGAATAATTTAATATTTCATGTTATTTTGTAAATTATTTTACTTTAACGATACTTATTAGTAAAAACTAAAAAGCAATACCTAGGTAAATGAAAAGTTTAAGGAAATATGGAATAATAGGTAAATAACTAAGATATTCGCATAGGAAAACCAACCTAAATTACAGTGTGTATATCTGTACGTGTATATTGCAGATACTTACTGAAGTATGTCTTTTACGTGTGATTGTGGTTGTGTAGGTACTCTCTTTTATTTACAGACCTGTCTGCTGTTTGTCTGTTCTGTCTGCTCGGTCGGTATAACTTCACTTAAATATGAAATGAAACACGAATAGAGTTGACTAGCTCGCTAGTTGTTGCTGGGCGGCGGACGATCGATGCCACCTGCGGGGTCGAGAGGGCGGGGGGAGGACTCCCTTAAACCGCCACCCTGTCCCCTCTACCCGAGGCCCTTGCTCGCTGCGAACTCAGTGAATGCGAGCCAAGAGATTTATTTTTAATTTTTGCTACGTGATGTGAACGTTGAACGATGTTATTTAGGGAACTTGTCGTGCGGATGTTGGATGTAAGGAGCGAAGGGATTTGTGTCTCCTTGACGCAATACTTTCTGATAGATATACCTACTTAGGCAATAGGTAGGTACACGTAGTGTAAACTCGTATTTGATGGGGCAGATTCCACTACAAATGTTGAATGCAGCTTGGTGGGGCACAGTGGAATTATTCGCTTCAAACGTTATTGTTATTTTAAATGTATAGGTAAGAAATTAATGATTTAGATAACAAGAATCGCAGCAGTGCCAGTTCAGTACATTTGTTCGAATACAATGCTTTGTTTTGTGGCTTTATTTATCTGGCCAATGGTGATGCTCAGAAATTAACCAAGTATAGACGATGACTACTAGTTTAAAGTATACAAAACAAAGATGGCGCTATCAACAACTTTAGTCCACTTCTATACAAGATCAGACGAGATATATCCGGCCTGAATCGCGATATCAACATTCTCACACTAACTAACTATACCTATATTATATACAAGTCCCGACTACTAACTGTTGGGCAGTAGGCCACCAGGCACGATCACCTAGCCCGGTTGGAGGATCCTGCCTTTGGTTGGAGGTATATGGTGTGATTGGTGAACCCGTCTGCAAGCAACAAAAATCTTATCACTTATCAGGCTGAAACCTGATTCTATTTAACTACCTTTATATTCTAAGCATGGCCGTTTCGATGTCGTTAAAGAAAATGTATTAATAGACGAAATAATGAATCGTTATCCGCGATATTAATTATAATAAAAATGTTAATTGATCGTAAAGTTCGCTACACCGTGGTACTTGATTATGGTTTAGCAGCCAGTCAGGTGTAGAGAGGATTATCGGTACCTACCCGTGTTTCACAATAATAGGTACTGACAAGACACTCGCGGTCTAAATCTGTAAATAAACGACAAATACCTAAATAAATAAAATTGTGAAAGATGGGAGTCAGGCCAGTGGAAAGCACCAATGTTCAACACGAACGACTTTATTAGACACAAAAATTTTTTTGTGTACTCTATAGTGGCAGTAAGTAAAAGACAGATGGTAAGTACCTACAATTTAAATCTCTGCACACTATCAGCAAAAATAGATAAAGGATCTTGTGTGCGTGAATATCCCGATAAGTAAATCAATTGCGGACCTGTAAACACTTATTTATTTACAACTGCACCGTTGGTCTAGTGGTTAGTGTAACTGACTGCGACGCCGGGTGTCGTGGGTTCGATTCCCGCGGAAGGCAAATATTTGTGTGATGAACATTTGTATTTGTCTTCAGTTTGGGTGTTTTCTATGTATAATAAGTATGTATTTACAAAAAAAAAAAAGTACGTATATGTATTATATTTCAATTATCTAGTACCCATAACACAAGCTCTGCTTAGCTTGGGACTAGATGACGATGTGTGATAGTGTCCACATATTATTATTATTATTATTATAACTAGCTGTTTACATTGACGATTTGCCATACAAACTTGAATCCCCTATTTAAACCCTTTCAAGACATTTTTTCAGAAAAAAGGTAGGCTATGTTGTTCCCCGAGGTCTAATCTATCTCTATACCGAATTTGATCATAATCGGTTCAATGGTTTAGGCGTGAAAGCGATAGACAGAGTTACTTTCACATTTATAATATTAGTATGGATAACAAAAGAAAACACAATGTTATAGGTACGTTATGTACTTACCTAAATATGTATATTAGTTCAATTCAATTAGAGACAGTCACAGAAAGTAACATGTCATTGTATTTATTTATAGGGAACCGACGTGTGTACTATACAGATTAATCAACGTTGAAGAGGTAAAGGAGGCATGCTTACACCATTAATGGGAGACAGGCGGGCAGTTATGTATATTTATGTACCTATGTAATATATGTAGTAAGATCCTTTATTTAAACATAGGAACACTACAAGGGAAGTTATGTATATTTATGTACCTATGTAATATATGTAGTAAGATCCTTTATTTAAACAGGAACACTACAAGGGAAGTTATGTATATTTATGTACCTATGTAATATATGTAGTAAGATCCTTTATTTAAACATAGGAACACTACTAGGGCAGTTATGTATATTTATGTACCTATGTAATATATGTAGTAAGATCCTTTATTTAAACATAGGAACACTACTAGGGCAGTTATGTATATTTATGTACCTATGTAATATATGTAGTAAGATCCTTTATTTAAACATAGGAACACTACAAGGGAAGTTATGTATATTTATGTACCTATGTAATATATGTAGTAAGATCCTTTATTTAAACATAGGAACACTACAAGGGAAGTTATGTATATTTATGTACCTATGTAATATATGTAGTAAGATCCTTTATTTAAACATAGGAACACTACAAGGGAAGTTATGTATATTTATGTACCTATGTAATATATGTAGTAAGATCCTTTATTTAAACATAGGAACACTACAAGGGAAGTTATGTATATTTATGTACCTATGTAATATATGTAGTAAGATGCTTTATTTAAACATAGGAACACTACTAGGGCAGTTATGTATATTTATGTACCTATGTAATATATGTAGTAAGATCCTTTATTTAAACATAGGAACACTACAAGGGAAGTTATGTATATTTATGTACCTATGTAATATATGTAGTAAGATCCTTTATTTAAACATAGGAACACTACAAAGTTTATATTACAATCTAAACAAAAAATGAAATAAATTAAATCAATCGTAAAATTATCTATTCACAGTAGCACCAGGGCAATCATGTTTTTGTGAAGGCTACGTAAAACGTTCTAAGCTATAATTTTCCATTTGCAAAGATGGAGTGTACTACGTGAGTTTGACAGAAGTTCGGCGCGGAGTTTTAGATAAAAGACTGACTGAACGAACGCAAAACTGTTGGATTACGGTTCACGAACCAACACTGTAGACAATGTTGGGAAATTACTTCTATTGAATCAACTTCCAAATTTTACTTTAACTACTAATGGTACCTACGTATACTTTTATCTACCTTACTCAGTCTACCTACAAATCGTGTAGGTACCTTTTAAACGCAAATCATTACAGAGGAAGTAGGCAGTGCTTGCTTAAGGTCCTATTAATATTTTAAATGCGAAAATTTGGGTGTATATGTGTGTGTTTTTTACCACTCAGCGCCTAAACGGTTATATATATATGTTATGTAATTATTTGTGTAGATACTTACATATTTTACATCGAGTACCTCACACCCTCTCACCCCACTCGCCCCTACCCCTACACCCACACACCCACGCTCTGAGTTGTAGAAACTATATTTAGGAAAACGTGTTTTAACAATGTTCGAACATAAAAGTTTTTTCTTATAACCTAACAAAATGATTCCTAAATTATATATTATAAATTATAATACAAGCAATTGATTTACTTACCTACAATCTTACTTTGGTTGGTGGTACGAGGTAGTGGGTTCGAATCCAGGCAATTACCAATGTGATTTCTCAAATCATAATGTTCTTTCTAAGTTTATCTTGGACAATTCTAACCGACGGTTAATGAAAACATAGTGAGGAAACCTGGACTTAAAAGTCTGAAATTGCCAATCCGCCTTGAGCAAGCGTAGTGATTAATGCTCATGCCTTGTCTATATGAGAAGAGGCCTTTGCCCTGCAGTGAGTCAATAATCAGGCTGGTATCATTATTACCTTGAGTATCAGTCCGAAAAAATGTACACTGTAGTTTAAGTGCAACGTATCTTATGACGGCTGTTCTAAATAGCAACATTTCGACAGAAAGACCTTTTGTATTTTCATTTTATATGCAAAAGCCAAAAGCTTACTGATATTAGGCCTATTGCCTACAAATTACCTAGTTGATCTTATAAAGATAGCACAAAGGAGTAGAATAATACTTCAATTAAAAATGATCATCGGATAAAAAAAAGAAAAGTTAAATTTGAGGTCACGTCATTCTGATTGAAACTACTCATTGCCGCATTGGGTTATTATTATGAGTACCTACCTATACCTTTATTATTCTGTGCCTATAAATACCTACACACACTTCTCATCTGACATACATAGGTAGATACCTATCTACAGCTGGTAACAAGAGTTTATAATGTCAACACTAACCCGTTTAAGTTGGCAACAAAAACTAATTTCCATCAAAGCTCATGTGATATTCTGTAAGCTCTCATAATCATCGCGGGGTGAGGGCGCGTGGTGCGGGGCGGGGTGAGGCACACCCAGGGCTGAGGGGACGAGGGGTCGGGCGCAGTGTACCCCCTTCGCCCCCTCTCTGTAGGTGCCTGCGTTGTTATAAATAGTCGTCCTTAGTCACTGCCAAGGTCGGAGCGAATCGATACCAGCGCCTTCACGCCACCGCATACACAATATTGGGAACTCTGCAGAGGGAATAACTTGCAGTATTAGTTATGCCTACTTTATATCTTTGGTTAAAGCATATTTTATGTAGGTACTTACCTATGTTTACTGAAGAAATGATTTGGCTGTCTATTATACTTACTTTAGATTAAAGACCGAGAAAAATAGGAGTCACCCCGAGTTGGAAAAAAAAAATTAAGTTTGCCGACCAAAGCGAGATCAAGAGAGCAAGTTCTTTGCTCAGAGGTGCAATGATGCTAGCAGCAACAGATTTAGGAACCGGAAGACTCTAACCAAATATGGATGGGTCTGTTTAATTTTTGATCATTTTTATTTATTAGTCTACCAAAGTGACTCCACTCTGACGAATAGTCAGCAGTTGTTGAAATCCAGATGTGGTGGTCACAATTCCAAAAGCCATCGTCTAAAGCTATGGTGGGCGCCATTTTTGAGATGCTTTTCACGCCCCGCTTAAAAAGGATTCTGTGATACAGTTAGTAACATCTGTATGGTAAGTAGAGCTATTTCGTTACAGGCGATATTCACAGCCAGAGCATGTAGCGATAAGCTATCGGTAATTGGTAAAAAAGATATCGATATTTCGTTCCGGTACTCCCAAACTTCAGAGCGGAAGGGAAAATATACTAGTACCTACCTATTTGAAAAGTTTGACTAATTAGACACCGTATGTACATAGCGACAGAGTGTACCCTCATATTGTAATTTTTGGCTATGTTTGAAATCTCAAGTTCAAAATGTTAAGAGTGTGACATGCAATGAGTTTTAGCGTAGAACAGTGGCATGCATTCGCATATCTTTACATACATACTTATAAAGCGGAAAAGTTTGTTTATGAATGCCGTAATCTCTTTCACTATCAGTTGGATTTCAATAATTCTTTTTGCGTATGAGAGTCAAATTCTTGAGGAAGGTTACAGGCTATGTGACATCACACTACTGGCGTAAAAAACCGTCTTCTATGAAAACCGTCCTTAAATGTAATATTTGACAACAGACTGGCTGTTCGTTCCAAGGTCGGCACCAGAAAACGTTCTTTAGATTTTTATTTATTTATTTATTAAGAACAGTAACATGTTTATTAATTACTGTTCTCTAAATAGCTATCTGCAGGTAGGTCCAGGGTTTCGATGTAATTCAGCCACAAGAAGGAAACTGCTAGCCAGGCGCACGTGTGCCGACAAATCGTGCAGCTGATCGAACGACAGGGCCGCAAGCATTGCGCATGTCATCGTATCGACCACGATACAATATACAAGCAAGAACATTTCTTGTTTGTATTGGTATTAGTGCTGTATTAGTGTAAACTGTATTTGTAATCCTTCACCTGACCAAATAAATCTGGACCTTAGGCTTCAGGAAAATCAGTCATTTGGGGTGAAAGACGTCCAATACATGGCGTAGGCCTCCTCAAGTACTGACTCTTTGAGGGATTGAAACGCTCTCATCCGTCGGTTTTATTATACAACGAGATTTAACATCTCAGATCTCAGACGATAAAGTGTCATTGTAATAGGTAGTATCCAAATTCCAAACATTTCTCTCCTATGCTGTTAGTAGAGCAATGTGCCTTCTGCCGTAGCTCCTTCGTAGCTAGGTCACCGTCGCCTACCGACTCTGATATGTGATAATATACTTGACTAGCTTCTCACAGCGTGGTTTCACCCTCGTCTTTGGTTACTGCCCTGCTACTGTCGTCAGTAGCGTGATATTACATACCCTATAACTTCCTCAAGAACTGAGCTATCATACGCAAAAAGAATTATTTAAATACGAATAAATTAACCACAAGTATCGATTATAATTAGATACAAGAGTAACTAAACATTATACAAATTAACACAAGTATCAACGAACACGTAAAGTACAGATTGTTATATTCTCACTAGATTAAATTTAAAATAAACTTCACTCCACTGTTCTGCCCACCCCCGTCCCTCGTGTAGGGATGAGGAGCCGAGATGAATGATGGTTGATGTTAAGACGAGCGCTCTGATTAGTGGCGCAAGTTATGACTCGCTGCACAACTTGTCATAATAAATGAACTGCTTTATTGTTTCCAACTTGTCGACGATTATATTAGCATTGTATCTGAAATCTCGTGAGTTCAAAATGCCGAAACTAGGAAAATATCTATAAAGAACTTTCGTGAATTTTGAAGTTAAATACGCACGGAATTTATCATGAACACCTTTCTGATTCTGAAAGCAAATTGGACAACTTTGTTAGTCGAACTAACTGCATTATTATTATCTTCTTAGCCGTAAAACAGATCTATTTTTTATGGTCCACAATGGCAAAATACTGCCTAAAGTAAAGGGAGAGGGGTAGGTAGAGAGATTGAGGGAGGTGAGGAAAAAGAAAAGGGAGAAAAAGGGCCTTCGGCGCTCTCTTTTGTGCAGATAGTTCGAAGGAGATTGCATAGGTCGTCGGTCCGTCTTATTAGTGGGCCAGATAACGAAGCGTAGGACGTTTTGTCAAAGCTTACTGTATAATCTGGCCTATTGGTTTAGTGGTTAGTGACCCTGACTGCTAAGCCGGAGGTCGTGGGTTCGATTCCCACCCAGGACAAACCTCTGTGTGATGAGCATGATTGTTTGTTCTGTGTCTGGGTGTAATTTATCTATAATATGTATGTATTTACAAAAAAAAAAATGTATATAAGTAGTATATCAGTTGTTTAGTACCCATAACACAAGCAAATATAATTGCTTAATTTGGGGCTAGATGGCACCGTGTGAATGTGGTAGAATATTATTAATTATTATTATTAATAAGAAAATAAACGAAATAAACCAACATGCTAATAAATTACGTAATATTCAGTACTATAGATAAAAGTTATAATAACAAAATAACCTTGAATCCGTTTAAAAACTTATCTAACAAAAACATAATACACATAAATTATGCGAACACGAACATGAAAGTATATATAAGAAAAATATTAATGAATCAATGAGTGTAATCGTACCCCACTTCAAAGAACAAGATGTCCGTGAACTTGGCACCTGTCACTGCTGTCAGTTGTCCCCTGGCACCACGCACTGCCCTAACGAACTGTGAGTTGACATCACCATACAAAATAGCCCAAGCGATGTATCATGTTGATGAGACACGAGTTTTACATGTTCATCGTTCAGTCACATTCATTTGGAAGCGGCTGAAAAGATTAAAAGAAACGCAGGAAAAAAGTTCTTTTTTAATGCTTTTACTACTTAGATAAAATGTTTATATAGATAAAAGTTTAGGTATAAAACAGACAGCCGCTTATGGTGCTTTGACTTCGACTACACCCGCGCCCTAAGCGTTCAACTGTTAATTCAATAACTTCTGTATTAATTAGTTGTGTGCGGCACTGGCACTATATTATGCGATACTGTGTGATATACGGATTTATAAGGACTATTGTCGCTGTTAAATGTATATTTAACCTTCTAACAGGCACGCAGGAGATGGAGAGGACGTATATCGCTACGTTAGAATAAAAATATTACTTCGCTAAAGCTTTACGACAGGTTATTATGCAAATGTTACTCCCTATAAACTAGTCTCTACGAGTAGATTAGATAGGTAGCAGTATGGAACTGTAGGGGAGGTAAGGGACGTTAATCCGTCGTTTATTAAAGGCGATAGTGAAGATAAACGTAACGAGCCGATGCAACCCTTTCTAAATTAAAGGGAACTTATTTTAAAGATCAAAGCGCGCGATGACGAGCGTGAGTTAATATAATTAGTAACTGTTCGTGGCTACGAGATACCGCTGCCAGCGCCGCATTGTCTGGCATCTCAAACACACGTGTGCGCATTACTGCAATAATATAATATGCACGCCCCTGACCTTATCTGCAGACGTGTACTCCGCTCACTATTAGCGATAGCCCTAGTTAGAAGCACTGGCTAGTCTAATTTCACCGCACTATTAAATTATGTCCTTCGCTAATTACCGTTTTTCGAGTTAGTTATGCTCTCCATATCTGTTCTTAAAAGTATAGGTTGTGATGGAGCGGCATTACGTTTCTAATATTATAGAGACGTTTTCTTATAGGTGCAACCCTATTTGCGTTCACACACACACACACACACACACTGTTATTTTATTGAGCTATCACAAACTGTGGTACTGAAGACTCCATTCTGTACATTATTAATCAACGTCATCATTTACCGAGTTAGCTGCAAGTTCAATTTGAAGTTAATTTTCTTTTATGTTGCATTACTTTAAAGACAGCGATCTCATAAGTGATCCCTACCGAAGTAAATATTATTATTTGCTCATTAATATAAATGTTTGTATTCTTTTTTGCTTCCACTGTTTAATATAAAGTCAACTCCTTGAGCAGTATGATATGAAATCATAACATCTTTTTTCTAAAGCGTCAAATAAGTATACCATTGATGGCAGCAAAAAAATATAAACTCATTTACCACGAAATATAAGATAAACATAAAGATCGCAACTTACATAATAATATATCATATTTGCTCTAATAACTACATGTAGTTGCTAACATTAACGAAGGATTAACAGAAGCATGGACCGATTCACCAATAGGTACGTCTGAGATCACCACTAAATTTATTTTAATCTATCTCGATGATGTTAGGATAGTTGACAGCTTAGACAAGATCAATGCTTATTAGATAACACAGACATACATAGGTAAGTATATAATCGATACCCGTGCTATAGATAGGTACCTGCGTTCTACCACTGATATAGGTAGACTACACTAGCATTTTGTGTGTTGCTATCTGGTCGGTCTCTTAGTGATTGGAGCGGTGCCTAGCGTGAAACCATGTGCGTCAACCAGGCAACCGCGCTGAGCGACGCCGACCCGTCTGCACTTCACTGCTCATACCAAATGCAAATATAAACCTTACTGACTTATACTAAGGTGCTTTTTACATCTGTGACACAGCACGCGTGCTGCCAGGTCATAAATAAAACATGACGCAAGAGACGATTTAAGGATGCCACATTATATTTTAGCATAGTTGTTGAACCAGCAATTTGTCTAAAAGCATCCTTTCTTTGGTTAAGTTGTTTCGTGCAATTGTTGTCAACCAAATATAATAAGTATATTGTAATATAAGTTAACTAGCTCTACTTACTAGCTTTTAAAAGAAATATTAATCTATGCACTCTAATTAACCATCAATGTGTTTGTTATTTTCAGAGACAAATAATAATAATAATATGTGGACACTATCACACACCATCATCTAGTCCCAAGCTAAGCAGAGCTTGTGTTATGGATACAAGATAACTGAAATATGGGCACATACTTTTTTTTTGTAAATACATACTTTGAATACATAGGAAACACCCATACTGAAGACAAATACAAATATTCATCACACAAATATTTGCCTTCCGGGGGAATCGAAGCCACGACATCCGGCGTCGCAGTCAGTTACACTAATCACTAGACCAACGGTGCAGTATAAATATTCTACGATTTTGGCGAGAACCAATCTTTTTATTTATTTATTTATTTATTTATTTAATCAAACTTACAACTATCATTACAGGTTTAATCCCAATGCAATAGTGTAGCAACATAATGACAATTACAATTTATACATACATACTATATCTTGTAACAAATAACAAATAACGTTATCCTTGTGAACTCACTCAGAGCACAAAAAAATAGGTCCGTCTCTATAGCTTCTTCTTCTTCTTCTCTATATCTTGTGTAACCACACCCCAAAATCTACATGAATCGTACAAAGTTACAATTAAGGAATGTTATTGTTTAGCGTGGGGTCTGGTACAAAGATCATTATTGATTACATATACGTGAACAATCAACGAGTCACGCTCACCTAACTCCATCATTCAAGTAGGTAGTTGTTGGGCACATCGGACGGTCGGCGTGGGTTCATCGAATGATGTTCACTGATGGCTATCTAATCTGCGTAAATCTGACTTGTAGTTTAAACTAAATAATAGATTTATTAGCACACAATAGTACAGTTTTTTGTGAACACCGTGATGTGAATAATCAAACAATTCGCTGGTGGAGTTTCGACAGCCCCGCTGATTGTAAGATAATAGCTACCTTAATACTAAGCACACCTACTAAGCATAGGTTGATGAGCCACGCTCGGACTTAGGCCGCTATTAGACTATCATAGAAATATGATCAAAGATGTGACAGTCATTTTTAAATGAAGAACATATGACGGTATAATAACTCATCATAGTTCATCATAGTTTGAGGGTCGTCGAACTATGATCATAGAATTTGACAGATATGAAATCATATATATATGATAATGTAATACCTGCCTTAGTACCTGTGAGCTTATCACTTTAAGTAATGTAAACTTTTAGAGTCAAGTTATTTAAAATAAAGCACATGTGGTCTAGCGCCTAGGAAAATTACATAACAATTTTAGATTTGTATCATTCTTTTTCAATAACTGCACCTACTTTGTTTATCTCTGCATCACCTAAGGTTGACTGGTAGAGAATGCTTTTAGCATTAAGTCCGCCTCTGTACCTATGTGCATGAAGTTTAATAAATAAATAAATAAATAAAAAATTTCTTTGTTAATGTCAAATTTTATGAGTAGCTTCCACCGGGTTGAGCGACATCAATCGGTTGAATCTGTGAGAGGTATTTTCATCATCATCATCATATCAGCCACAAGACGACGTAGTAGATCCATTTAGACGGTAGTAGATCCACGCTGGTTTCAGCATGAATGGGCCGGATCGTCCGGGGAAGTACTACCCTCTCATAGAAGATCGACTTAAGAGTAGTAGTATCCGTACTACTGCGTTTCGTTCGGTGAGTGAGAGTGCCGGAGGCCCAATTTCCCCCTATCCTCTTTCCTCACCTCCCTCATTCCCTTCCTCTAGCCCCATTCCCAGCCGCCATAGTGGAGGCCACTATACCAGCAGTTTAAGACGATAGCTTTTGGTATGGTGGCCACCACTTCTGGATTCCACTGACTGCTTACCATCAGGCGGGGTGGAGTCACTTTGGTAGGCTAACATAAAAAAAAAAAAAAAAAAAAAAAAAAAAGACGTCCACTGCTGGACATAGGCCTCCTCCAATTTTCGCCACCGTTGTCGGTCGTTCGCCGCCCTCATCCATCGGTTGCCCGCCACCCTTATAAGGTCGTCGGTCCACCTTGTGAGGGGTCTGCCCACGCTGCGTCTTCCGGTTCGTGGTCGCCACTCCAGAACCTTTCAGCGGCCGTCAGTTCTGCGAGCTATGTGTCCTGCCCATTGCCAATTCAGAGAAGCAATTCTGCGAGCTACGTCGGCTACTTTGGTTCGGTATTTTCATAGCTTCTATGAAAGTGCATGTTCTATAATTTGTTATTAATAATAATTCGATTATTTTATCATCAGCAGTCTAAGATTCCTGTTCACGTGTATCTCATTACTGCTTAAACTGTCGCTGGCATTCGATACGTCCTCTACCCTCCCGCTCTCCCTCACATTTGGCAACTGTTCAATAATTCAGTTATCTCATGTAAGAACTTTAATTAGATCAAAAGTGGGTACCTATGTAAGCATTACGTACAAGCAAAATGCAGACACGTCCCCGTGGAGCATTGTGTCAGAGCTCGCCACTAACAGCTACACACTCGTTGGAGTTACATGAACTGGCGTGGGACAGACACATCAATGCACTAGATGTTTATTAAAGTTTCTGGAAGCTAAAAAGCAACGATTTCTGACGCCGAAAAACTTACTACTCTGAAACTGGTTCTTAAAAACAACGCTTTACATTGTAATTTCTATGATTTACGTCATTAATATCGACTTATATATATATTGGACTAAGGTAACAGTCATTAAATGCACAACATTTGGAGCAGAAATCCACAAATATCAAGCGACGTGCGAATTCCTTGTGAAGTGCTCCTGATGCTGTCAATGTGCCAAGACAGCTACTTTGTTGACGATAGGTAGCGTGCTTGCGTGCTTCACGGATACTTTTAGTTCGAAGAAGTTGAACGAATAATAAACCAGGACAATATTCTTTTTGGCTTGCATTTGTCAGTCGGTCCGTGGTTTCTCACAATCGAAGCCTAAATAAACAAACGCCAGAAATAATCTCAGTTCTCACTACTTTAGCCGTAAATATCCTAAGGGTAAGGAGAAGGAATAATTATGGCAAAGTACACAAACAAAATTCCAAGTTGATCAGACGAAAGTGCTACACTATCGCTTCTAACGTACCACAAACATTCACCAATCTAAATTGGTCGGATTAATTCATCCGACAACTTTCTGCTTCAAATACATACTAAACACAGCCTTGTGTATATATCGCAAGGTTGTTTTCCGATTGGTGGTGTAGTTGTAATAACTGGTAAGGGTAAATTTGACAGGGATGCCGGCAGTCGCGAAGTTAGTTCGCAACGTTAATTTGTGTTCGTCGGTTAGTAATGGTTTGGTTCGCACAACTTGTTAATAACTTGAGTCTATACGAATAGTATAACACAGACTTATGTGTATGTTATGTATGAGAAAGGTACCAGTTAACATATAAAACAATAACATAAACGGAGTGTAAGCATTGTATAACAAGACCGCGAAAGTAAAGAATTATGTAGGCGCTAAATAAGCCCGGTATTGTGCATTGCAGAATGATAAGGCATTATACCTATACAATGTTGCAATTTAAGATATACTGTCGTTGACAACATGTTATAACATAATTACTTATTACCGATTCGTGTGTTTACAAAATTGGTTAATTTGGTGCATTGGGTAATCTCTCTATTTTATGTTATCCCGTGCTTTAATAACTTTACGTAAGGTGCCACAGGTGTGAGAATTAAGATCATAACATAACTGTTAATTATAGTTTGTTTAATTACATTAGCCGTGTTTTAGTGCTAAAATACGCAGCATAAGAGGCGCAAGGAGAGCCAAAGTCACCTACACACAGCTGGTCACCGGCTCAGCAACTATTCGTAGCGCTAATTATAATGTATAAAGTTACAGTTTCATTATACTTGAAATTTAAAACGAAAGGTTAAATATTAAATTTTATTTCTAACTCGGAGCTAAAAACAGTTTTTAAATAATGTAAGCTATAAGTAGACTCGACTTACGAGTACATCTAGGTATCTACTTCGTTTGTCATACAAACACGTTTCGATAGTTAGATCTGAGGGCTTATCCCTGAGTTCGTAGGTATGGTGGGTGAGGCTGAAGCTCTACTTTGTAGCTCTGGTATGAGAGGCTGGATGAAAGGGCGCTGGGCCCTTTGTGCAAGTAAGCTAGGATTAGCCGCCGATATAAGTAATTCCACTGATATTGCGAGACGTCACACTAACACACGCTATACAGAAGGTAAAGTGTGATATGTCGGTGAAATTACATACCATAATTTATCAACAAAGTAATATATTTATAACAACCATATAAAAGAATGTGAATTTACAACTTACACAAAAAAGTAGCTTTGCAAAATAAATCGCAAAGGTACTTTATCGCAATATTACTTACATTTCGCATTATTGTTAAAGTTCACATTTCAAAGCACTTTTCTTATAATTAAATAAGTCATCAGTGAGATTAACCAAAAGGTGAATTGAGTGATCATGATTTAATATAAACACATGAACCAAACAATAAAATAGAGAGCCTAGAAAAGTGGAATAAATGCTTATAGAATAGATTAATTAATGTATAGAATCAATGTTGGCGTTAGCTTATGTCAATCCTATACATTTTATATGTATAGGATTGACTTGCCTTCTGATCGGTAACTGTCGACCCTAATGAAGCGATGGCATGAGCACTTGAGCGGGTAGGCATGCACGAAAAACAGCTGTTTCTCTCGGACTTGTAATACTGTCTACTTACTCGCCTCGCGTCCCAAGAGCGACCCTTCCCTGGGGTCTTTCCAATGCCTCTTTTATGAGCTTTGAAAGGTCCGAGCGATGGCTTAAGACTTTTGAGGATTCCATTTTTCTTGCACTCACCTGTTGTTTGTCTTCTTCACACAAACACTTGAGAACGTATTTCGGCTCGAATGTCAATTTATTTTATTTATTATGCGATAGCTTCATAAATATTCGGGTGCTTGTGTTGTATACAGAAACCTATGTATGTACATAAACCATGTGAGATGTACAGGGACATAGACCACTGAGAGGATTTGTTGAACCTCAGGCATTGCAGAAATTTACGAAATTGTTATAAATATAACCGATAAAAAATCAAGGCAACATAAAAAGTTAGTATATATCACGATGCATCACTTTATATATCCTCATATTGTAGTGCTCATTCATCAGCTGCACTTCAAGCTGATCTCCACGGTATTGTGCAACAACTTGTCAACATTTGGAACTCACAATACACATGTGTGTTAATTAAATGGTATAAAGAAACACGCAGATGACAGCGACGAGCAGATATTTTCGAGTACATCACTCCCCACTCTCAGCTTTCCCCGTCCCCGGCCCAGTCTACGTTGCACCCTCTGCGCGCTCGTAAACATAGCTATGCAAATATATTGTTTCCGTGGAAAGGTTGAACCGTTGAAGTAACGTACACAACGTATATAAATAGGTAACAGAGAGACTAGCTCACATAAAATGTGTTACATGTAAAACTGCGAGTGTAGGCGCGGGTGTTATTGCGTTCCAACCTCGGATCAGGTGGGATCTGCGGCGAACTTGTCATAAATCTTGCGGTTTTGTTATTCATGCTCGTGTTAAGGATATATCCAATAACTACAATATTTTATGTGTAGCGATATACTGACTAGAACACCAGCTGCCGAACGTAAAACACAATAAAATGAAATGCCACTTACTAGTACCTACCTAGAGTGTTTTGGGCTTGGATCTCAGTTCGAATACTTATTACAGTAAATCGCAATGTGTCAAAAACCAAGAGGAACATTGACATCATAATCTAAAATATTTATTGGGATTCGTTCAAATTGTGCTAAAATTACACAAAAAGATAATTGCCTGTGTTTGTTTAAAAGAAGCTTTCCACGTAATTAGTGGTGGTGTCGCTGTCGGTAATTATTCATAGTTGTCAGCGTGCGATGATGTCCGGTATTAGACATGCGTGCGTCAATCGTGAGAGGCACCCTCTCTACCCTCTCCCTCCGCTTTCCCAAAGTCGTGATCTTTGGCACGGTGGCTTGCTGCCCGCGCGCGGCGATCACACCAGACATTCTGTCGCGCACACGCAAGCTATAAGTACCTACCTACTACTACTATACTATTTGTACTAACAACATGCATTATAATAATCAAGTAAATCTAGTAGGTATTAGTACACATTAACTGCTGGACATATGCATTTTCTAAAGGTTTTAGAGTTTTGCATTAGTTGCCACTCTAAGCGGAATGATGATAGGTATTTAGTAGCAGAAAGTACAACTGCTCGTTTCCTGGCGTTCCCTTAGTGGCATCCTATGATATACAATTGCCCTTCGGCGGCTTGGAAACCAAAGTTTCGAAATAACAGAATTGTTAGGTAAGATAAATGTCCCATAATTCGATATGATAAATCTCATAAGGCTTTAAGATTTTTTAAATATATTATTAAACGTGATATCAGTTTGATAGCTTTTGTATGATAAATACTGGTATTTTGCCAGTATGTTAATGCATGAATTGCCAACTTTAAGTTTGATTTCTTTTTATTACTAATGTTTTTGTGAACCTCTCGTTTGAACCCTATTTCGTGATAAAATTTGGCTCTGCTTTTAAGTTCGTAAGTTCGTGACAGAGGTCACGAACTTTCGGGATTAAGTTTTTTATAGTGAGTTATGATAATTTATTAATAAAAAATATAAAGTATATAAAGAATTTAATAATTATGAACAGGATAAAGATATATTAACAAACCTAATCTCTGCCATGTGATGAATCCGTCCGACTAATGATTCCTCTTCGTCGCAAGAACTGTCGCATGCTCAGAAGGAGCAAACATCCCTCGTGACGGTAAGTGGTAACTATCGCTCATGGACGACTCGAGTCTCTGGGGACTCTGCGAAGCCGCTGCATACCGTGAAGGGAGTGGGAAAGAATTGAGGGCAGAAGAAGGAAAAAGGAAAGAGGGGAAATAGGGCCTTTACATTTTGTACGGCATGTTGTTCGTTGCATGTTTCTGCAAAATGAAGAGAACTAATCTTTGGTTAAATTGAATGTGTGTATCGTATTAATTGATCTATATCACGAATTTGGAAAATACTTAGTAAGAAAATAGAGCCTCTTGTTTCGTGTTATTGATTCTTGGAATGTCAAACTCATATTATAAGAAGTAATAGTGAATAAAACATATGCCGAATTTAGCTTATTAGAAACTTAATTAAATTTTATTTGATTTTTAATTGTTTTTAAATTATTTTAATTAATATACAAATGCACAAGCAAGAAAAATTTATCTAGAATATCCCTAATTCGGTAGTGACACGAACTAGGAGACACACGCAGTAAAATAATAAAATAAACGCTATTTCGTGAGTTCATTTATTGCAATTTTGAAGGCATTCTATGGTTGCATATAACTGTTTTATAAATCAAATCAATTGTTAAAGAACACAAAAAAGCACTAGGCATTAAAAGTTTTATTCAATTGAACTTACCTTTTCCTTTCCAAAGAGCGCTAACATTACGATGAAAAGGAATACACGCATCGCATAACTATTTGTGGTCGGCTGACAGTTTTGAGCTTCGCATTGCTGTCATTTTAATTGAGAAAATGTTTGGACTTGATTTTTTAGATAGTTTAAATGATAGAGATTTTGTATGAATGTACAATTTAAATAAATAATAGTTAAATTTCTTATTTTTGGCCTCAGAAACGAAACTAACCAAATAACGTACTATCACGAAGTATGGGCTCTTAACCTAAGTTCCTTGCATACCTATTATATACATAACTAATTAAGGCTAATGTGCAAATGTAAAATGAAATTTTGCCAAGAATCGAGCATTGGAACATTGGACCCGAAAACTAAGTAGACCTCTATGTCAAACATCATCGTTTACACTGTGGCCGAGGAACATTGTTTAATAGCCATACTGCAGAAAGTTGGGTACATAGCGAACGTAGGCACTAGGCACATAACACTTACAATGCTTGCACCTCCAGCTGAAGAAATCGCCGTCACATATCAATGAGATTAGTACATTAATACTATGCAAAAATAGGTGACTAGCGAACACGTTGCTAGTAGTAGTAGTTTTTACGTATAGCAACTATTAAACTGGATTACTGCATTACACCTGACGCTCGGGCTTAACTAACACATGCGTTTGGAACTGTTCCATGCAACGTCAGCGTGTAACAGATAATGACACGTGCTCTAATTATTAATAATCAAATTATGATACAAAGTGTGCGGTATTTCGAGCTGGGTACCTGCGCGTTGCCATAGCGACGTCCACATAAATCCCACATGTCAGTAATGTGTATGAATCAAATGAGAGCAACAGTATAAGCGACAGCTGGCACTTGGCAGCCTGCCACCTCTGCTGGCAGTACTGGCACTTGAACCAGTGACGGTGGACAGTCAGCCGCCTGGCATGGCTGCTGGCACACAAGAATGCGTGTCTATCATTTATTTATTACTGGGCATTATATCAATCTCACACATACTTAATATAAAGTTATTGATTTAAATATTTTATGGTTTTACTTTACATATTACTATACTATTACTTTACTTATCATATTTAATTTTGTATCTGAGTAAAGTAGCCTGGTTCAGAATCTAGGTAGGTAATCAGGAACGTAAACAAAGAAATGAACACAAAATAATTCTTAGAGACTTTGCAACTGACGAAATTTAACAATTATGTTTGATAATGAATAAACTATACTTCCTTTTGAATCAGAGTGTACAGAAATAAGCTTTAAAGGCTTTAAACACTAGGATCTTTGACCAGTGTGTGTTGCCAGTGATGACATACGGAGCAGAGACGTCGTCGCTAACTATAGGATTTATCAGAAAGCTTAAAGTCGCTCAGAGGGCGATAAGCGGGGCTATGTTAGGCGTGTTCCTGCGCGATCGTTTAAGAAACGAAGAAATCCGTAGGCGAAACAAAATAACCGATGTGGCTTCTCTGAAGTGGCAATTGAGAGGACACATAGCTCGCAGAACTGACGGCCGTTGGTACAGAAAGGTTCTAGAGTGGCGACCACGAACCAAAAGACGCAGCGTGGGCAGATCCCTATGGTGACCGGCAAAGGTGGCGAAAATTGGGAAAGACCTATGCCCAGCAGTGGACGTCTTTTGCCTGATATGAGGAAAGCTTCATCAGCTTTAAAACTAAGTTTGAATTTAATACATATCAATTTTAAACTGTATTTAATTTTGACCTTGGCCTTAACATAGTTTGAGCAAAGTCCCGGTTTATCTACATAGGTATACCAGTAAAATACAACTTCTTACACGACGATGGTTGTAGAACTGCTGAAAATGTACACATTATCAACACGAGATATCAGTTAACACAGTTTGTAGTTTTCTTTTATCGTCAGTGGTATGTATTGTTGTAATATCGTTGTCAAAGAATTTATCAAGAAATTGTCCTTTCTTGAAGTCAACTTTACACTACCTACTCAGAGTTTTGAAGATATAGAAACCAATGAAAGTTGCTCGTTAAGCATGCATTAACACAATTAGATGTTCGCCTCTATATAGTTGGAATGCTCATTAAACAACACGGTCATTAATTTATTATATCTGAATGTTCCCGACAAACTAATGTTACAAAATGAATTAGCTGTTTGTTTACTGACAGAGTCTATTTTGTCGTTCCTTTATATATTTAACAAGTTATTAGTATTCGTTTGTCGTTCCAAATTATCCGTCGGTACCTACTACAGAGCGGGCTACGTTCTTTCTTATGAAGTCGCACTGCGTATATAAACGTTTGTGTCAGATCTGGGTTAATACGAGCATGAGGAAGCGCCCTGTTGTGATCAACTAATGTTATAAATTAATGCGAGCTAGATGATCTGTTAATAGTGGTGTACCCTGACGTGCTGTCTTATACTGTTAGATGAACGTTGCGAAGCGGCGTCGGCGACCATTAACGTCATTGATTCGATGTCAGAATTCATAAATACCTACCATTAATTAATGAACAAAATAGTGTAAAGTGAACTAAAATGTACGATTAATAAATTAACTGAAGAAATAAATCTTAGCTTTTTGCTAATGGACTTTCTTCTCTGTGATGAAAATTGAGGAAAATATCGACTCTTTTTTCCCTCCTCCCCCACCCATCTCCTCCTCGCTCCGCAGTAATGTGACCGAGGAGAATGAATCACCTCAGCGCACTTGTGCCTCTCGTTCGGTTGAATATTTCCACAAACGTACTTTCTCATTTTTAAGGAAATGAGCGAGTTTCTCGTACCTAATCAGATACAGAATACGTGTTCTACAAACATGTCCGGTGTAATGTATGCGCGGTTAGTTTGGACGTCCATTAGCCGGCCTGACCGGTCGGGGTCGCCCGCGTGTAATCATACGGCCTTTGCAATTAGTATGCGGCGCACACCCGGCGCTGTGACTTCAGTTATCAGACCGTCCTATAATCCTGTCGTTTCATACCGAGAGCATGGGGACCGTACGACCGCTGGATACCGACCTCCGATACACTTATTAAATTCGTTTAGGTACACACTGTGCATATTATTTGGTTTTATATTATATATATTATATTCTTTTTGAGGCTTCTTCTTAATCGGACACTCTTGTCAGAATGGTCGTGGTTGACATGTAGGTTACACGGCGCGCGATGTCTCTCCAATTGTGGTGGCTCGTTGCATTGCGAGCACCTTGCTGGATTGCGTGGCTTTGGTGATGGAGTCTATCCAGCGAGTTGGTGACCGACCACGTGCTCGCCTGCCTTCTACATAACCTTGTACAACGAGCTTTTCCATCGAGTCTTCTTTTCTCGAGATGTGTCCAAAAAATGTCAATATCCGCAGCTGCACAATCGACGAAAGTCTTTCTTGAATGTGAAATTCTTTGAGGATGGAATTGTTAGTGCGGAACGCTTCCATGGTATTTGTAGCAGCCGTCTCCAGCACCACATCTCTAGTGCATCGATATTTCTGCGTTCATTCTGTTTCAGCAACCACGTTTCGGCTGCATATAGGAAGATTGGAAATACTGGACACTTCATTAGTCGAACCTTTGTTTGTTTGGTTATGCGCCTATCTTTCCAAATCTTACTTAATCGCTCCACTGCCGACCTAGTGATAGCATATCGACGTTAGATCTCGTCTTTGCATCCTCCAAATTTGTGATAGTGGAGCCGAAGTATAATATAGCTTTGTACAACTTTGCAGTTTTCGAAACAAACTTCTTTTGCATATGATTGAAAATACAATTAGGTACTTACTGTGATGGTACTCAAAATAAACAAAGAACGGGAAAGTGATGCCCTAATTATAAATGTAAATGTTATTATTTATGCGGGTAATAAAGCCGCACGCCCAGCTGGGTGCAAGAGAGCGCAAATAGAATTGTTTTAAACGAGGACATCAATCCGTCGGACTGGCGGCAGTAAAAGGTAACGACGTTCGTATTGCTGATTTCGTCGACGGAATCAGTATCGCAGAAACGAGCCCACATTACGGACTATCAGTTCACAGATAGTGTTTTAAAGCGGACAGTAAAACGCAATCAGAGAGCGATAGTGCGCTCGTAAACTGAGCTCGCCTAACGAACGGAGCACAGCGGAACTAAGCGGGGCGGCGTGTCGACCGCATCACAGCGAGCGTCGCATGCGGCCTGCCCGGGACTATCGCTCCACAATCGTTGGTGCCCGGCACTAAAGTGAATTATCGCTGGACACCTCGTGAGTTATAGCTCATAAATCTCAAGGTCACCCCCCGCTCACTTTACACATATTTATTTCGTAGATACGTATGGATAAGTATTTGGTATTTCGTCTAAGGTGTACTTTTAACTGAGAAGGTTTTTTAATGATAGTTTAGTCAACGGCAACGACCCTATAGTACCTAACCGAATAGTATAAAAAAATTACTTCTCATAGAAATCTACAAAGTGAAGGATTCAGCAAAGCCGAATGTTTTCTTTAAATCTTCAGGTCGGGAAGTGATGCAGGAAGTGTGTAATAATAATAATAATATAATATCACCACAACTACACACAACGCCATCTAGACCCAAATAAGCATATTATTATATTATAGCTTGTGAGTTCTACTTCTAGAATGCTTGATACTCTAGTGGTACCAACTTCCAGAGACCATGTATATTCTGTTCATAGAATATATTAAAACATGTAGATATGTCTTACCTACATTTTTTAATCTATTCTATGAACAGAATAGAAATCTTTGCCACTTGTCTAGGCCCTCAGGGCAGGCAGCAGTAAAGTATTTAGTAGTATAAATAAGTAAAATGTAAAACCCAGCAGTGGTTAGATTAGCTAGTTTTTAATAAAATAACTTTATGTTTCAGAGATGTTTAGAAATAAGTATATAACTAATGTTGACCACTGACGGTTAATTAGTTATTTATCAGTTGATCACTCACCCATTTGAGAAGATTTATTACCTACTAATAATAATAATAATAATAGAAAAACACAAAGATCACCTATAATAATAATAATATTCTACCACATTCACACAACGCCATCTAGCCCCAAATTAAGCAATTATATTTGCTTGTGTTATGGGTACTAAACAACTGATATACTACTTATACACTTTTTTTTTGTTTTTGTAAATACATACATATTATAGATAAATTAAAGATAAATTACACCCAGACACAGAACAAACAATCATGTTCATCACACAAAGTTTTGTCTTGGGTGGGAATCGAACCCACGACCTCCGGCTTAGCAGTCAGGGTCACTAACCACTAGACCAACAGGCCAGTCAATACTAGCTTTAGTTTTGTTAGTTGTAGTGTTTAGTCTTTCCTTACTGCTCTGCTCCCGTCGCCAGTAGCGTGATGTTACATAGCCTATAACCTTCCTTGAGAACTGGGCTATCACACGCACAATTAATTTTCAAATCCAACTGGTAGTTCTAGAGATAAGCGTGTTCAAACTAACGAACTTTTTCGCTTTATATAATAGTAGATATAATAATTTAATAATAATCTTTTAATAATAATCTTTATTAGGCATTCCAGTGTTTACAGTAATAATTTACAATGACAACCGCACTAGGCAAAGCCTGTATCGCGGCTATCAACAATACGGTTTCCTTAGGACTAATGAAATCAAAGTACAAATACAAGACTTAAGTAATTATAACAATAATACAATTAATGTGGGACTGTGAGTGTGAGTGTGTGAGTATGTGAGTGTGTGAGTGTGTGAGTGTGTGTGTGTGAGTGTGTGTGTGTGTTTGTGTGTGTGTGTGTGTGTGTGTGTGTTTGTGTGTGTGTTTTGTGCTAAAACTTTCAGCCTCTTACTGTGTGGGCTTTAGTAGGTGTTCTACTTCATTGTATGTCAAGTTATTTAAATATTTTGTAGTTTTTGTTTGCATTACGCGCACCGTGTCTTCTTTAGATACACAAATTTTACATATTTTGTTGTATAAGTAAGGAAATAGAAAATTAGAAAATCTTTGTGCAAAGGAAGTATTGACTGAGGGGACCGGGATTCTAAATATTCTATTTGACAGTAGTTTATTATAAGATTCAGATTTTAATATTTGTTTATGTGTAAGACAGACAGCAGCTTTTATGTAAAGGCGACGAATACTTAGCAAGTTAGTCTCTTTGTAAATATGTGCTGTGGGATACCTAATGGGCTTTTTTAGCATAACCTTTATCACGGACCGCTGAGCTCTTTCCAATGAAATTAAATGTGACGCAGCTACACCCCCCCAGGTATTAATACAATACGTTAGAATCGATTGGCAAAGAGAGATGTAAATATATTTAGCCAGATCTGGGTTTGCTACGTCTCTTATTTGTTTCATAACAGATATCAACTTTCTGGCCCTAGCTGATAGAACTGCTGTGTGATCACTGAATGTGAGGTTTTCGTCAATATTTACGCCTAAATATTTTATGGTATGAATTCGTTGTATAAAGTTACAATTACAGGAACCAACATCAGGTGGTTTATTACAAGTACGCTCATGAATCATGATATCAGATGTGAACAACGGAGATGATATTGCGGTTTTATGAAAACATACGTATTTTGTTTTCGCAGAGTTTAACGATAGTAAATTATCAGAAAGCCACTCAAAGACTGTTGTCATTCCGTGTTCTACACTTCTAAAACATTCACTCCAATTTGCTTCATGGAATATTATTGCGGTATCATCGGCATAGCAAATAATTTCAGCATTTGGCAATGATAGCGAGGTAAGATTATTTAAATAAATTAAAAATAATGTAGGACCAAGAACACTGCCCTGTGGAACACCAAAGGACAGTCCTCTAGAGGAACTAACCCAGGAATCTATTTTTAAACATTGCTGTCTTCCAGTGAGATAGCTTTGGAACCAATCAAGAGCAATACCTCTGACACCAATGCTTTCCAGTCGTCGCAGTAGGATTGGAATTGACACGGTGTCAAAGGCTTTTGCGAGGTCTAGGAAAACACCAATACATGCCCTGCCATTGTCCAAATTATACACAACATCATGGGTGAGTAACTTAACTGCATCCTCGGTAGAGCGTTTTGACCTGAATCCAAATTGATTTGGTGATAAAATATTATTGGATTCAACATATTTCACTAAACGTTTATTGACCACTCTTTCTAATATTTTTGAGAAAACCGGCAATAACGAAATCGGTCTAAAGTTATTGGGACTATTTCTTTCACCACCTTTATGAATCGGGACAACTGCTGCTGCTTTCCAAGCATCTGGGACTGTTCCAGTAGTTAAACTATTATTAATAATAGCAGCAAGGGGATTAGCAACATGATCCTTAATAGATTTTATGTACTGGACTGATAAGCCATCAAGTCCTGGCGCAGTATTAGATTTTAAGCTGAGAATGATACTGCTAATCTCGTCACTGTCAGTAGGTTCAAAAAAGAAAGAAGAGGAAGGAGAACTACAAGTATCTATTTTACGAGCAAGTTCAAATTGTGTGGTATCCAGTTTTAATAATATTTCATGAGCAAACGATTCACCTACCGAGGCAAAAAAGTCATTACATAAATTAATTGATTCTTCGGGACAACTCTTGATGGTTATAAGTTCAAGGTTTTCAGACTTTGAGGTGGCTTTCCGGTGTGTAATGTCATTGATAGTATTCCAAAGTTCACGAGGATTGTCTTTGTGTTTTTCTAGTAGGTTAGATTGATACTGGTTCCTTACTTTCCGTATTAATGTGATATAAAAATTCCTATATCTAGCATAAATTATAGCCTTTATATCACTTAAGGGATATCTTTTAGCTTCCTGGTGTAGCTTGTCTTTTACTCGAGAACATTTTAGTAAACCTGGTGTCATCCAGGGCTTTAATATGATCCTTGACCTAGACAGACGCGTACGTTGGGAGTTTTTATCTAATATATTCTTTACAATACCAATAAAAATTTCAACTTGTTCATTCACATTGGAAATATTATTTAAAGATGACCAATCAATGTTATTCAATTCATCTGAAATAGAGTTGTAATCAATACGCAGTCTATATCTAGGCCGGGGGACAGGTTTTACGATTGATCGGGTTATGCCAGTTACAATTAAGTTATGATCAGTTATGGTTGTAGAACAAATTATAGTTTCCACGTCTACTTCACCTGCATAGAAGACGTGATCAATGCAAGAACCCCCTCTCGTTGGTTGGTTTACAGCTGGTTTCAGACCTAGTTCAGCAAGCGTACAGAGATAAGTTGAGACATCATTAGAGGCCGCGTTATTAATGTTAATATTTATATCGCCTGTGAAAATGGTGCAAGGTTTTAGTTTGAGTGTGGGTATGATTCTTTGTAAAGAGTTAATAAAATTGACGGTATTCTTAAAAGACGGAGATCTGTAAACACCCATGATAGTAATGATCTCTGGGATGCTCAGTACAATACAGTCAGCGTCGTCAATTAAAGGTTCATGTACCAATGGTGACCAAATATTCAAAACGTAGACCACTACCCCGCCAGCTTTGTTCACGTGATTAGTTGTGTGGAAAAAATTATAGCCCTGGATTTGTGGAAATACTAGTGAATTTTCAAGCCAGCACTCAGTAAGTATTATTGCATCAAAATCTACATTAAGTCTGTTTAAAACTAGTAAGAAGGAGTTAAAATTGCGATTTAAACTACGAATATTCAATGTTAAAGTTTTAAATGTATGGTTATGTATGATGTCGTGACACTCCTCTGCTAAGTTTATAGAATGACATTTTATAGGAAGCGTATTATCTATGGATAGAACGAGTTCATGAGTTGTCATGGTGGTTTTTTGACAATTAAACTTATTTGGAGGAGGCAATGAGTATTGTATGTCATTCTATTATGGCTGTCAAGAGATAGCGAATAAGATATGTGATTACAGAGTAGAGGAGTGTGTAGGTTTAATAAAATTAGGTAAATGCTATAAATGTAATTTTGTGTGAGTTTTACATTGTGTGTGTGTAGTGAAGAATTATTTAAGGTGCGTTTGGGTTTGTGTAATAATACAAAAAGTAGTAAACATTTAGCAAAGTATTGGGAATCAAGAACATAACATAAAAAATCTAAGAACTTAATAATAATAATAAAAGTAGCAAAATTAGCCAGAGTTTTCTGTATTAACCGTAGATGTACTGGTATTAATGAGTTTATCCAGATCTTCAATCGATTGAATACGTATCGCAGGAAATTGACCACTAGGTCCGCTCTCGTTCTTCCTGATATATATATTTCCATCACGTAACCAGCAAAAACGAAATCCATACGCACGAGTTCTTGCTCTGGCTTCTCGAAATAACAGCCTTTTTTCTTTGGTAACTCTTTCATTCAGATAGATGTTCGAAGGAGTAGTGTTCACGATGTTTTCCGAAGTAAGGTTTTTCCTGGATTTTGCAGCTTTCAGTAACTCGTCTCGCTTTCCCTTCCTAATTAATTTTACTACAATAGGACGGGACTTAGTTAATTCATTTCCAATTTTAGGTCTTGGACCAGCCCTGGAAATAATATCGATATCAGTCTCTTGTAAGTCCACATTCAGTTTCTGAGACATCGTCAGCAGGATGTGTGTCAGATTTTCAGCATTTTGCTCGGGAACACCGCAAACTTCAATCTCATTTCTCAACGAGGATTGTTCCAAGACCCTGAGGGTAGTTTGAAATTGGGATATTGTTAGCTTCAGACCTTTTATTTCCTGATCCTTGGCTTCAAGTATGCTATTAAATTTAGTAAAATGTTGTGAGAAGTTCGGGGAGAGGTTAGCAAGCTCAGCTTTAAGGTCCTGCACATCTTGTCTCAGTAAGTATATATCATTACTGTTTTGCTTCAAAGCCTTTATTTCGAGTCTCAGTTCCCTAATTTCGTTAAGCAACTCAGCAACAGACGTTTCAGAATCTAGCATTGATGTCCCACGCGTTCCTCTATTCATATTTACATTTTCAAAGGAAGACTCGTCAATATTTAGAGTAGGGTTCCGGGCCGGAGTTCTAGTATTATCTAGCTTAGGCTGTGAGCACACGCAGTTAGGGCATAGCCAAGATTGTTTAAACTTAATGGTGAATTTTTCCCAGGATAATTTGGTTATATTAACACACTCCAAGTCAAATGCTTCTTTACATTTGACACAATCCATAAAATATTTATTTGAAATTTTCTTACCGCATGCATCGCAATTCTTATTCATCTTGAAATCCAAAAATTAGTGATATAGATATGTAGTTTACCTAACCTCATTCTTTTTGTTCGGTTTTATAATGTAGTCAGTCATCTCAAATGTAAGGATATTTTTCTAGGTTTAGATTTATTTTCCTAAATCGTGATTAAGTAATTACTTAGTCACTTCCTCGATCATAATACAAAGCTATGTACTTACAAAATTTGTATTTGCCACGTCCCACACGCGGCGGCTTGTTCCAACACCTAATAATAAGGTATATTGTAGTACTGTGGAAGTATGAATAGTGGCACACTTGTACGTGATTACAAGTAATAAGTGTAGGTAATTACTGCATCACGTCATTCCGCTGTAGTGCCGCTGTACAAAGGCACGGTTTGTTGAACAACGCTATCGGCGAGTGTGTATTATATTAGTAATAATAATATAATAATATATATTATTATATTTTTAAATGTATGGTTTTTATATAAGTACTTATATTTAAAAATGTAATTATTGAGAAATGTTTTAAATAAAGCAGAATAATAATAATAATATCACAACAACTACACGCAACGCCTAGAACCAAAGTAAGCATATTTATATAGCTTGTGTTATGGGTTCTAGAATGCGGATATACTTAAATACTTTTTTTTGTAAATACATACATATTATACATAGAAACACCCAAACCAATGCAAATAGACATGTTCATGCACACAAATATTTGCAATGAGCGGGAATCGAACCCGCGACCTCTGCATGATCGTTAAATTGAGGAGAACTCTAAAAGGTACCTATGACGTATCTAAGCTATGTCAAACATATGTTGATAAAAAAGTGTACATATTATTATTTATTTATTTTATTATTTATTTATTATAATAAAGAGTAATATATTATAGTTTTGTACATAATTTTGTGTAAGTGCGTGCGTACGACTCTGTGCAACATATTGTACATTCTATTTTTACACGCAATTAATATTGAGCGTACTTTGTGTCCATTAATTTAAATTTCTTTTTCACTCCAATTTTATGTCTCTTCAGAGCTCGTGTCCGTAACACACACCGCACTCACACTTGTTATTCTCAGAAACTGTCTGACGTACGAACTGTAATATTATGCCAAATTAATTTGGCAATGAATGGCAACTGATGGATGTTGCTAATAGTTATTTAGTATTATTAAATATAAGGTAACACGTGCGTGACCGCCGGTCTCTCTGTCCTAGCCTTCAACCCTACTGTCTCTATATTATATCATCACAACATTTAACTAGATACATATTGACTTGTGCTTCTTTATAACCTAATATTTCATGGACTGACTAAATCAAAATTGCAGTGGGTAGTTGGGTGAATGAGTGCAGCAACATGACTTCCAATAGCAAGAGCTGGCGAGACGTCGTGATGCGCATCTTCTCACCAAACACTGCATAACGACCACGACTGCTCTGCCAAGAACAAACCGACTGAGAAAAGTATTTTCATTTCTCATACTCAGAAAGTAGTGTTGTTTTGATTTGATTATTGGGTGGCAGATGATGCTTTCCTTTCATAGGGAGGGAAAAACTCATACAAATTCATGCCGACCCTCGGGCCGGAATGAACTTTAAAAATAGAACTGCTGTCAGCTGTGAAGAGTTTTATGTACTTAAAAGAAAACTAATTTAAAAAATGTCATGCAGGACTTTCTAAACAGCCAGTGTGAATTTAGCGCAAACTTCTTTGAGCGGAATAAGCCGCGAGTGCCGCGACAATTACGCGGCGAGCGGCGAGTTACATATTTAAAATTTAAAAATTCAACACAAATTGGCGGGATACTAAAATCTGTTATGTATTATAATTATCTGTAACGAACTTTTGTGCTAAGATTTGAATTGAATATTAAAAATGAGTTCAAGCGAAATATTGACACCAGATTCCATTACAGACGAGGCAAATTGTGTCTTAGAAAATCTTTTTAATTTTACAAATTGTCCTAATTTGACTATTAATTTTAAATAGGTACTACTAATATATTATTATCAATAAATAGTTTAGATAAACAACTAGTTTTATTTTCCTCATATTCTAAATGAAAAGTAGAGTGTTTGCCACGGGTAAAAGAATCAATTCCTACTTGGACTATAGCCTCTAACTACCTCGGGCATTGATTCTTTTCAACCCTAGGCTAACACTCTACTATTCATTACCTATCTACTAGAATGAAAGTGTTACCAGATTACCTTGTCAGTTCTCAGAAGTACCTGACTATTCATGTTATGTCTCCATGGAAACTAACCGAGTGTTATAAATATATATAAAGCCCATCAAACATTAAATGGTGCTGGATACAGGAAAAATGTAATCAGGCAAGTAGCTAATATTAAATCTAATATAACCTCAATGACCTGAATGACTGTTACAAATTGTAGTTGTTGTTGTTTAAATAAATTGAAATTCGGAAAGAGGGTATCGAAATCTATAAAATTACCCATTTAAAAAAACTACCAAAGAACTTTCTAGGTAAACTGCCAAAAGACTACAGGTGAATTTCAAATATGATATACTTGAAAAGTGCTTATGAATGAATGCGATATCTATGTAGTTCTAGCTACATAAGTACTTAGGTTATACTGTGGTCAAGGTTGCGTCAGTTTCGTGCAACGGTCGCCCTTGCTTCGGCGGGCGGCGAGCGGCGAGCGGCGACACGCGGGCTGGTCACCGCTGATGTTGTGTTACTGCGTTGGCTACACGCCACGTTATATCTAAACATGACAAAACACAGATTTCACTATAACTGCATTGCAATGTTCGCGTCCAACTCTTATATAGTAGAGGGAATGGAAAATATCAATGATTTCAGAATAAATAAATAGATCAGGGCACGATTGGGAACGTGAAATATTTTAGGGTCCGAGTGGGTTCTAATCCGTTCTCTTTCACCCAAGTAAGTACACCTAAAAGTTTACCTAAACCTTGAAATAAGTAAGAGTGATTTTAATTAAACTCATATGTTGGTTTTGGATGAAACACCTAGGGTTCATAATGTTTCTAAAGCAACTATAGTTTAATATTGTGGTGCTATAATTTTATAAATATTGTTATTTGGTGAACTTTGATTTTTTTATTTAAGGGCGTTCCGTCACATATGACCTTGAGCGTTTCGCTTCCTCACCACCCCGCGCCTCACCCGAAAAAAACATTGCGTGCGAGTTCGCCCTCTAGCGGCAAGTAGCAGTAGCACAACTATAAGACAATGACCTTACTTGTCCGAAACCGCAGAGCTAAAATCTGATAGACGCGCCAATAATGAATTATTTTTTTAGTATCTTTTATTATTTCGTTTAGTAAGTATGTATATTTTTTAGTATATATTATTTATATAGTAGCGAAAGCTAAGATAAGTATTTAGAATCATAACGTTTGTTAAATATGTACCTAGTAGAAATAAAAATAACTACTGTGGGTTAATATTTTTTGAAGTCGCTTAAAAATTAAGTCCCAATGACAATACACCATTGTGATAAATTCCTATAATTGACAAGATGTGTATTTTTCAACTAATACTAGTACACTTTAGTTTAGTAACCCTGCCGAGTTTATACTTATTTAGTTAGATATATATATATATATAGGTTTTTTGTACATGAACAAACTAAAACATTTTGACTTAAAAAATGTATTAACATCCTATTAATATTATAAATGCGAAAGTTTGTGTGTGTGCACGTATGAAACGTATGCGTACCTCATCTTCATTTATATTTTTACTATTTGCAATAGTGTCGCTAGTATCATGAAGCCGCTATGCTAGCAGTTTGAGACAATTTCTATTAAAATAGTGTCTTGCACTTCTGGACTTCATTGGCTGCTTACCGTCAGGCAGAGGAGTGCGTTACCCCAGCAAATGTTGATAAAAATGTGCTTATAAGAGGTGAGAGTATAACAGATAATTAGTGCGTCGTAAGGAGTAATTTGTTTGCCTATAGCAAAATTTGTTTGCATTATAGTTTTAAAGTTATTCGGAAAAAACAGATTTTGCTGGGGTAACGTTTGAAACATTACCCCAGCAAAATGTCTTTTCTTTAAATTATCTAGGCAGAGTCACGTTGGTAGACCAGTATGAATAAAATAACTGTATCAATAGTACTAGTACATGACTTTTTAAAACAATACTGAAAAATTCAATCTTTATTTATTAACTCCACTGCGTCTTCATGGACTGATGATATGAGGTCCTGCATCAATAATAAAAAAGCATCTCATAAAGACCACCTAGCCAGCAGTTTGAAACAATGACCTTTGGAATGGCGGCTACCACTTAGTCTTTTGGATCCCACTGACTGTATCATAAGGCAGAGTGAAGTCACTTCGATAGGCAATTGTACGGCACGGTTATATTGATGTATGTAAAGTAAGGTTTTGTGCAAGACAACTTTTTCTTGGTTCTGTAGATACGTACCGCTACCAAACTCGAGTAACAAATCAGACTACACTTGTGCATTGTCCTTTCAATTCGGCCTCTATCATTAAATGGCAAATCTTGCGGAGTGTATAGGCTTGGAGCCTATTAAATGCAAAACAATTTTGAAGTGCTACAGACTATGGACCTCCTAAACACTATTTAATTTCATCAGCCTTAGTCCACGAGGTAGGAATAACAGGCACAGTCTGCCAAAAATGAACACAAAATAGTAGGACTGTGATAGCCACTCATGAGTTGGTGTTGTCTAATATCTGGTCCACTGCTTTTAGCGCTTTACAGTTTGCCATAGTAAATTCATCCTTTATAATAAGGCTTCTATCGCGCAGCCAAATCAGTAAAAGGATTATCTACTCTACGAACACGAATCTAATCGAAACAAAACGCTGTTCTGTCTCGAGCAAAGATGTATACAGAATATTATACTAAATTATTCATATTTTATTTCCATCCTGTAATCTCGCTTATTGATACATTTTGGCATAAAATGTTTTTTTTTGTATTAATTATATATTACATAATGCTCGAGTCATAATTGTACAGTTAAGTACACATTTTGTATTGTTTTGTTAAAATTGTATACTTAGTATTATAAAAATTATACATTGTGATTTGTGAAATAGAGGTGTAAATTAAGTTCATCTTACTTTATACTTATATCGAATATTAACAGTTTATATAATACTTACATAGAAACATTTATTACAGTTCACATGTTGCCTGTACCTTTTGTAGCAATATGCAAATTGAGGCAGCCTGTAAAGCACACATTTTACTTTTTATCTTTTCTTTGCAACATAGAAAGCTGTAAGTATTTAATTACCTATAGAGTTAAGTGTATTGCCTGTGTCACTTTGCATGCTACTTGAAACTGTAACTTACAAAAATTGTAATAACCTGGCGATTAAAAAGAGTGGCCTGAGTTTCTTGCCAGTTCTTCTCATGGCTCTACTTTGTCAGCGAACTGGTTGTAGGTTAATTTGCTGACATTTTGTAAATTTGACGTTCATAAGTGTTAATTTAATTAACCTATATGAATTAACATATTTTCATTTTCCTTATTTAATTTCGGTTCATCTGGATATCACAAATATAACTTCAGTAAATCGTTCTGTATATTGTATAGCCAGCAAACATTTTACGGAAGTAGATCTTTTAGAATAAGCGGAACGGTTTGGCTGGAGATGTGCATTTAACATGTACATAACGACGTAAAGTGTAAGTTTTGTCTGAAAATCAGTGGTCCGAAGACATAGTTACCACCTCGGTCCTCTTTATTTCCTTTTTTCTCCCACAGTATCTTTACTCTGTATGGCCACCACTGCACTGAATTTGAAACAGCACCATACGCCAGCAAAACTGAATTCAAATGATGGAACTGATAAGGATTTTCAGTTACACATGCTTTAAACAAAGCGTCATCATTCCTATGTTGATTATCTTCTAGTAAGTGCCCGTACGTAAGGTACACAATATCATGTACCCTTAGCAAAATAAGTAACACGAACAATTGCCAAAGTAGACGCATTGTACCCACAGTTTGAGTGATTTGGATGTACCGTGAAAATTACCTCGCTAGAGATTCATTAAAAGTATAGATTACTGCAATATGTACATACAAATATATGTGTACATACATATATTTGTATGTACATACAAATATATGTGTACATACATATATTTGTATGTACGTACATATTGCAGTATTGTAAATCTATACTCTATACATATAATAAAAATGTAACCGGTCGCTGTCTGTACATGGAAGATATATGAGAAAAAATATTATTGGGACCTTTATCAACGCAAATAGAACCCAAAACAATTATTATTACAATTTTTGTCTGTTTGTCTGTTTGTCTGTTTATCTGTTTATCTGTTTGTCTGTTTGTCTGTGCGTTTGTTCACGCTAATCACAAAAACGGCTTATCCGATTTAAATATGGTTTTCACTGATACATTGTGGTAAGCTTCACTTAACATTAAGTGTTTGTTTCATGTCAATCGGTTCATAAATAAAAAAGTTATGCCAATTTAAATAATCACGTCATACATGTGGTATGTATTTAGCTTAGTTTTGTGTGTTTTTAAGTTAGGTTAACACGTCTTATTTCTTTATCAAAATGTAAATACTTTGTCAGTTAAAATGTAAATAAAAGTTAGATGTATATTTTCTGGACTTATTTTCTTTTTATTTTTTGTGATAAAAACATGTTTGTTAACACGTCTCATTACGGAATAGGTGGAATTAAAGTGAATTATGAAATAGTAGTAGTCGATTTACGCTGGTTTCAGCATGAAGGGATCGGATCGACCAGAGAAGTACTACCCTCTCATAGAAGATCGTTGTAAGAGTAGTAGTATCCATATTATTGCGTTTCGTTCGGTAAATGCGAGAGCCGGAGGCCTAACTGATGCAGAGATGACAATCCTCGCAGCATGTGTGGGACCAGCTGAGTATCCGTGGAGTCATTGTGTGGGTGGTGTGGGTCAACCCGCGGCCAGGGGGACCCATATAAACGGTGGTGCCGCTGGCCGCCCGCGGCAGTGTACAGGCGCCCAATTAGACCTAACCGTAGGATTACGGTAGTAGATCCAAGCTGGTTTCAGCATGAATGGGCCGGATCGTCCGGGGAAGTACTACCCTCTCATAGAAGATCGACGTAAGAGTAGTAGTATTCGTACTACTGCGTTTCGTTCGGTGAGTGAGAGTGCCGGGGGCCCAATTTCTCCCTTTCCTCTTGAGTTTCCATCTAACTTTGATCCTGAGTCTTTTAAGCGGGGCGTGAAAAAGCATCTCACTAAGCCGCCATAGTGGATACCAGTAGTTTGGCTTTTGGAATGGTGTCCACCACTTCTGGATTCCACTGACTGCTTACCATCAGGCAGAGTAGAGTCACTTTGGCAGGCTATTATATAAAAAAAAACCTTATAGCGTTTTTATTCCTCGGATTTCTCTCATTCCAAACAATTTCCCGTTTAGTTTAAACGAGTTCAGTTTCCAGTGAGCCTATGTTTCGCGATGACAATTAATAAAGCCTAAGGTCAGACACTAAATGTTGTGAGTGTGAATCTAAATATTAGCTGTTTTTAGCATGATCAGCTTTATGTGGATTTGTCACGTGTAAGTAATTCAAGCAGCCTGTATGGCTTTGATCCCCGATGGCTATACGTCTAATATCGCATAAAGAGAAGCATTTACTGTAAAGATTTTTCTTATTCACCTAAACGAAGATGTTTATAATTCAAAACAAACCAAAAGATATATCCAAAAAATGCTGCCCAAAATCACTATTCCACGCGGACGAAGTCGCGGGCACAGCTAGTGTATAATATAATGCAAAATCGGTAAAGTAGAACTAATGTCATATTATCGCTAAGTAACGGATCCATGCGGACGACGTCACGGGGTAGTTTTACAGTACATACACTTATAATATAATATAATAAAGATACATACATACATACATAGAGTGCTAAAACATAATTCTTTTGCCTTTACCTAGTTAGGTAAAGACTGTACAAAAAGGAAGAGAATTATTTATACTGTGCCACCGTGCCGGGTCTATTACTTTCTACATACACTTATCACTCGAAAAATACGGCATTAGTTTTGTTATGTCCAGTAGGCGCTCAACAATATATTATTTAATTTTAGGATTAAAAATTCATATAGTACGATAATAAAGGAACAGAGAGTAGGATTTTTAATTTACCTAATTGTGATAATTTCAGTCTTCAAATATTTTAGTTTGGTTAGAGACTAAGACGTTTTGTAAAGCCTTTTTTTCTTCCTTTCTTGCAATCAAATAAATAAATCAAAATAAGATGCATTGAAAGTAGAAGGGTAGGTATTTACTTTAGCCTAGTATCTTATCACTGATTTTATAAGCTCATGATTCCTCATGAAAAAAAATCTAACCAGGTAAATACTTGAATATTTTATCGGTATTACTTACCGATAGAATATTTAAGTACACACCGTATGTATAATTATATAGAATGTATAGGTATTTATGCTCGTGCAAGATAACGTAGATAGTTAGGTACCTAACAGCAGCGTGTATGGTTGTTTTGTGTAGGTACCTAACTAGGTCGCAAACCGACGCATGTCACGTATAATCATTGTAATTTGAGTTCTATGCTAGTTGTACAACCGACGCCGACGTTCGTGTTCCGACCGAAACACCTCGTACCTACGCCGGCGTCGCCGTCGTCGTCGGTCGGAATCGGAAAGCGCCCTTGCCACATGAGTAAATATCCAAGTTAGATATTTTACTCATGTGCCCACCTACCACACACCTAGTTCGAAATGATAGTAGACATAGACATATTGTAGCAAGCTCATATTCATATCCCTAGGGTATATAACAGCAGAAATTTACTGATTCTTGAGGCCTGGTGTTGCCTTGATCTTATCACGAGCGACAATAGGCTCACCACCTGCTACCTAGTTTACGTGGAACTAAACATAATTAAAGGATATCCTAGGTAAGTATCTCAAAGAAGGTATTTTACTAAAAATATGAAGGTAGGTATATACCTACTTACAGGATATTCATGTGTTGAATCTTTTGCATTTGTATTTGTTTCAGTCGTGAAATTTTAGTCATTTTGATGAAAAATAATAATAAATATAGGTAAATACCTACGTATTTAATACACTAAAAAAATCTAAATAACTAATCTAATTTATTTGCAACACTAAATCTATCCACACAATATTTTTTTTTTGATATTATTTATTTGCAATTATTGAATTACGTAAATATTTTTTTAAAAACCGCATACGTCCGTCCGTCAGAAGGGCTTACGCCGCTCTGCCGCTCTGCCTCCCGTCGCCCGCGCAGAGCCCCTGCGACGCTGATTCAGCCAAATTATCAATAACTATTGAAACATTATCCTAATAAATGAAATAAATCTACAGAGTTGACATTTGGTTTATTCCGGTTGATTCAATATAACTTTTATATTTATAACTATAGTAATTACAAAGTAATATTTCGATATAAGTGAAATCACGTTGTTTTAATATCGTTGGTATAAGTTATATAATCAATTATTGTAAATAATTCTTCTACTATTCTAAAGTTCATGAATCAAAGTATATTGTAGGCAAAAAGAAAAATGAATAAATAGCATTAAAATCTACTCAATATCGAGATGAAAGTCGCGGATTTCGGCGAAATTTCGTCGGAACCACCTTAACTTGTGCATAGTTCAATGTCCAGTTTACTTAATATCAAGCAAACCACTTACTTGGTATGATCCCTTGAACATAGCCAGTGTAGTGGCATGCGCGATTTTCTAACAAATAATAAATTTAGTTTGTTGCCCGCAGCAGCGACAGTCTTTTATCACACTGACAGTTTTTGTGTTTTCCTGAGCCTTCCTAGGTGTTGATTTGACTAAGTACCGTTATCAGGTTATATATTACATAAGCATACGACCGTTAATTTATTAATGCTATACTTACTAATTACGAGAATTATTAGTTTATTACAGGATGTTATATAAAAGGTACGCAATACAGATGCGTTGTGATTTATAAAGAAACGTTTATATGAAACTGCAGCGGCGCATAGAGACATGAGATGTAGTTAGTTAACCTTTAGACGAACATCCGAGGTGTAAGGTGACCGCGAGCTGTGCTGTCGGTGCCAACTGTGCCGAGCGGACAAGCGGCAGATGTTAACCAAACATTGACCAGATTAGACGCATCACGAGTACCTGAGCTCTGTACCGAGCTATAGTGCGCTGTGTACCTACTGCACTGTAGGTCACCTCGACACGGATCACTGTTTTAGATTTTATTAACGTTAACAAGGTTGTTTAACACTGCGAGGTAAACACTTGTAATCGACAAACAGAACATGTAAAGAACACGTACTCGTATAGTTGAAGCGTCTATCTACAGTTTGCCTATTTATAATGGCTGTACATCTGACGTTTTGTTTGGTTCACTGGCCTGTTGGCCTAGTGGTTAGTGACCCTGACTGCTAAGCCGGAGGACGTGGGTTCGATTCCCACCCAGGACAAACCTTTGTGTGACGAGCATGATTGTTTGTTCTGTGTCTGGGTGTAATTTATCTATAATATGTATGAATTCGGCGGAATTCCTGTCCTGAAGGCCCTTCAGAGGCTCTTTAGTGCCGTCCTCCTCGAGGGCAAAACGCCACAGGCATGGCATAGGGGTGTGGTGGAGCTGTTCTTCAAGAGGGGCGATAAAACCCTGAAGAATTACAGACCTATCACACTCCTGAGTCACGTCTACAAGCTGTTCTCAAAAGTCATCACTAATCGTCTCGCAAACAGGTTCGACGACTTCCAGCCTCGCGAACAAGCCGGTTTCCGAAAAGGTTTTAGTACCATAGACCACATACATAAGCTGCGGCAGGTTATACATAAGTCCACAGAGTATAACCGGCCCCTATGCTTAGCGTTTGTAGACTATGAGAAAGCCTTTGATTCGATCGAGACCTGGGCCGTGCTGCAGTCTCTCCAACGGTGCCATATTGACTATCGATATATCGAAGTGCTGAAGTGTTTGTATGAAAACGCCACCATGTCAGTACGAATTAATGGTCAGAGCTCAAGGCCTATCCAGTTGCAGCGAGGAGTGCGACAGGGAGATGTCATATCTCCGAAACTGTTCACCGCTGCACTGGAGGACGTGTTCAAGCTTCTGACCTGGAATGGACTTGGCATCAACATAAACGGCGAGTACATCACTCACCTTCGATTCGCGGACGATATCGTGGTCATGGCTGAGACCGTGGAGGAGCTCAGTGCAATACTCGATGACCTCAGTAGAGTCTCTCGACAAGTGGGCCTAAAAATGAACATGGACAAGACTAAAGTCATAACCAATGTCCATGTTACACCCACTCCTATTACGATCGGAGGCTCGATGCTCGAATTCGTTGACGAGTACATATACCTGGGACAAACAGTCCGATTTCGACAAAGAGGTCACTCGTCGAATCCAGCTCGGCTGGGCAGCGTTCGGGAAGCTACAACATATCTTCTCGTCCGCACTACCGCAGTGTCTTAAGACCAAGGTCTTTGACCAGTGTGTGTTGCCAGTGATGACATACGGACCAGAGACGTGGTCGCTAACTATGGGTCTTATCCGAAGGCTCAAAGTCGCTCAGAGGGCGATGGAGCGGGCTATGTTAAGCGTCTCCCTGCGCGATCGCTTGAGAAACGTAGAAATCCGCAGGCGAACCAAAGTGACTGACGTGGCTCACAGAGTTGCTTCTCTGAAGTGGCAATGGGCAGGACACATAGCTCGCAGAACTGACGGCCGCTGGGGCAGAAAGGTTCTAGAGTGGCGACCACGAACCGGAAGACGCAGCGTGGGCAGACCCCTCACAAGGTGGACCGACGACCTTAAAAGGGTGGCGGGCAACCGATGGATGAGGGCGGCGAACGACCGGCTACGATGGCGAAAATTGGGGGAGGCCTATGTCCAGCAGTGGACGTCTTTTGGCTGATATGATGATGATGATGATGATGTATGAATTTACAAAAAAAAAATGTATTTAAGTAGTATATCAGTTGTTTAGTACCCATAACACAAGCAAATATAATTGCTTAATTTGGGACTAGATGGGATATTATTATTCTCTTTATTATTATTATCTCATACCTAATACTCAGTAAACAAATATATTATGTTTAAAGCTTCAATTCTTTATTCTTGATAGCCTGTGTGTAATAAAATAAAATTCTAATTTGAGATACTTAAGTACCTACCTATTAACAATATTGTGAGCTTGTCTATGATTGTCACTGCAGCTTACAAGCCAAGTTATATAAACCTATTGTCATGAGGTGTCACAACGTTACAACTACAATAAGCTGGTGACGTCACGTCGTTTGGCGACCTTCCAGACCGCAAATGAACTGCATGCACCACAGACATTGGCACATACGTGTACATGTATTATGTGCACTAACTACAGGTAACACTGCATAGTCGGGTCGGGAGCAAGTAAAAACATTCACTGCTGGACCCAGGCTTGGCAGGACGTAGGTTCACCTTGCACTGGGTTAACTGACGCCAAGACCATTGTCAATTCATGTATATCAAACCATAAACAATAGTAAAGTTATCCCAATCTCCCAGCATATATGAGAAAGCGTGCGTCAGCATCACCCCCGGTCATCTTCGGCCACCTGACAAATGTCGGCTAATACAAAAGTGCGCGCGTGCAATCTGTGCGTTATCGAGAGATAAATGCGTTCCGCCCCTTCCCTCCTTCCCCTCGACGGCGCAACGGCCATGATGGATGCGTGGAGGAAATTGAGCGGCCACCGGAAATGGTCGCCATCTCCAACATTATTCATTTCTGTAACGCGCCGGCTGATCGTTCATTTTTATTCATAGCCTGTTTCGCTGATCAGTTTCGATTTGTGCAAACGTTCCGTGTTTGTACCAATGTCGTGTTTCATTTCATTAACCATCAGAGTGACGACATTTATTTACACTTTTATGGTAATAGCTACTGAATTAAGTTAGTCTATCTCGGTTATATGAGTACCTACCTATAGAAACTTTCTCCAAATCGTAGCACAGTAAGTTGTTAAAGCTCATCGTTTATTTCGCTCCATCGTCACTAGGTCTGTCTCTGTACTTAATGACTGGTCTACTTGTTAAGTGGACAGTGTACCATCAACATTAATGTCTCTGGAACGAAGAGCAGTAGCCGTTAATGTGCATCCGTCGCACCCGAGAGCCGTGAGCCGTCAACGTTCAATTGTCAACATTTAAATAAAAAACCAGTGAACAACAAACTCGTTTGCACAATATTCACGAATACTTAAACACTGAGCGGAGCAAACGGGAGCGGAGCGGGGAGGAGGGCTCGTACTATACAAATTATAAAATTGAAAATTTTACTATAATAATTGTGTTAAAGGTAGAACGAGGCTGTTATTTTATCAACAACAACAAAAAAGCTCAAATTACATAGATTTTGTGGTCAACTGATATTCATACCACACAAACTGGTGGTTTATAATACAATTGAAATCAGCCCTAATCTACGGATATTTATTTATTTATTTATTTAAACTTTCTGCAATAAAAAGCTTGCACAAGGCGGACTTAATGCCTAAGGCATTTTCTGCCAGTCAACCTTAGGGTCATGCAGAGATAAATAGGGCAGGTGTCAAAATTGGAAAAAAAGAAAATTAAACAACACAAAAAGGGATATAAATATGATATAAGTACTTACATACATTATATTAAAATATAAATAACTTAATTAAGATATTAAGGCTGATTTCAATTTTATTATAAACCACTAGTTTATCTTCCACGAGTATATCAGAGAGAGATTATATTAGAGAATATCTTTCACGACAGCGACCACTCCGGAGGAGTGTGGTCCGGTGGAGTGAAATATGTAAGTACAACATTATTAATAAACTACTTTTTTATATACTTTCATAAGTCAATATAAAATACCACAACAATACGTGCAATATACTGTTTACTTGATGAGGGTAGCAGATATTTAAATCGTTGGACGGTAGCATAGATTTATAGACGGTAGTAAACGTGCGGTTATCTCACAGTTTATCTCACCAGAGGGCCTAGACAAGTGGCATAGATTTCTATTCTATTCATAAAATAGATTAAAAAATGTATGGTGTTGACAAGCTAACGCCAACATTGTCGTTAGCTTATGTCAATCCCATACATGTATAATCTATTCAATTTTATTCCGTAATTAGGTACTTCGAATCGAGAACTAAATTTTCGTTAATTATAATTTTAGCATCCACACTTCATCACACACAAAGGGAAACTACCTATAATCTATGTAATTTATGTTTATTAAATAAATAAATAAATAAATTAATACTTGCTTAGTACATGGTTTCATTACTTAACAAGTGAGTTGATTATGTTGTTTTCGGTTAATTTATTAAATAATATTTTGTAAACTATTTATAGATTAACCTGTACTTAATTGAATTCGGTAGTGTGGATGTTGGATGTGATCCCTTGCCGTGTTACGTAAATCTTTTCTTACACAAAAATTCCGCCACTGGAGAACATTACCGCCGGTGCCTGAGGTGTAGTCAGGTTATAGGAGCTAGGTATACCGAATTGCGATTACAGTATAAGTTTAATATATATTGCAGTAAGAATGTTCGCAAATTTGGGAGCCTGAGCCTTCATTATACAAAGTAATTTCTCTAAAGGATGCGTGGTCTAGGGGGGGTACAACGTAAACTTTTCTCGCTGAGACGGTTATAATAATATTGGTTGTCAACTTGTTTACCGTAATTAATCATGTTCACAAGTACTCACTCGAGCCTCGATAAAGTCGACTGTTTGTTCAGGCAGGCTCCTGTGGGAGTACAGTGTCGCTGACAGCGGCGGCCCCGCTCCATATCCACGTGTCATCTGCACGCTCTCTGTGACGTCAGTGTACTTTTATTATCATGTCAGTCTCTATCCTTGTTACCTACTGTAACTAAATATTAATAAATGCTTTGATACGTAAATCAATTACATGACAGATGAATGATTCTTTTTACAGTTTTTTTAATATCTATGTGTTGTTAGCTCAGCGCTGGTAAGCCCACGATAAACATCTCTATGAGTCACGGCTACAGTGCAGTCATATCACCATGTTACCGCCATTGGTTGGTCTATAAAAAACGAAACAAAACTAACATGATTGAAATCTAAACTAGACATAATCAAACTTTGCATGATTGATAGTACCTATGTACTGTAACAAAACATTTTAGCTCAACAACATCTTCTGCTGGACATTCTTAGCGCTCCTCAAATTTTGACTATTTGCCACGCAGGCAACAGCAGTAGCGTTTCTTATTACAGGGCGCCTTTGCTCATCATGTGTTCCATTGTATCTCCTTTACATAGGTATACATACCTACCTTGCTAGTGTGCGGTGGGTCTATCTTCTTAACTGTCAAACTAAATTTAGTTCAGTGTAGTTATTGGAGAGGTAATGAAGTGAGCTGTAGTCGGTGTTGCTAGGCGGCACCGAACTGTTCGCACACCCACAGTCCGTGCGCTCGTGTGAGTGAGGTCGCTGCACCCGTGTTGTGTAACTGCACAGCTCTGAGCTGCATACATTCTGCTAGAACACCACTCATAACAACGCTCTACTTCTAATATAATTTTCTGTTTTTAGTTATTTATAATAAAAATATGTAATTATTAATTTTAGTTTTACCTTTGTACTAATTTAAGTGTGTTCTGTTTGGTGTACAAAAATAAATCTTTTTTTTTTTCTTTCTTTCTTTCTTTCTAATATACGAGCCACCTCCAAGACTCACTGTGCGCCTGGTACACGTCCGACATACATTACCTAACTATACACAGCTAATATGCAATGCTTAGATCAATGAACTAATTTATGTAACAACAGCGTCCAACGCATGTAAAAATATATGTAATTATAATATTAAGAATGAATACAAGGGTGATTTAAACAAGTACAGGTATATAATTTAGCTGCCTACATTGCCTACATTACAGTGAAGAGAGTGAGTGAGTACTAAGATGAACAACAACAATGGCCGCGTCGAGTCAGCTGTTGCTAGGGCGCGCCTTTGTGTTAAATTGAGCTCAGTTTGATACTACCAGCGCCATCTCTTGGCAATACGATGAAACTTTGTTTAATTTTTCTTGTTTTTACTGCATCTGGATGACCATATGGGTTTGTGAACAATATAATGTATTACGTCTTATCTGGTATTAGTGATAATTTAGTGGTTAAGTTACATCTTCGTCATGGGATCGACGTGACCGAGGTTCAAAACTGGGCTAGCCAAAATATTTCTATTATTTTAATGAATTTGTTTCAATTTCTTGGTGAGTGATCTGATCTGAGTGATCAGATCAATTATCTTCACCAAATAATCAATAATGTTAGAAAAAGTGTGTAAGTATCAGTATTTGTATGTGCGAAAGTCTCGCCTACAGTGGGACAATATGGGCTGCCATGTTTATAATTATGCTAAATTGTTTAGTCTTTTGTGTGCTGTCTATATTTGAATAGGTAATACCTACTACTTGTACCACATTTGTACTGTAGGTACAATCACGTACCTACATAATGTTGTAACTCATGTTCTCGTTAGGTACTTCTAACTTCTGATCCATTATAGGTAGAGGTACCTACATCAAGTGAAATAGAGCCAACAAACAATCATTTATCTAGAAGAAAAAGTGCTTAGTTGTTGTTTATTAGAGCAACCTTAGAAGCAATCAAAAGTAAGTTAATGTAGTTGACAGCGCACGGTCGCAATGGTCTGCGCACTCGGCGAGCGGCTACATATTATTACAACAACGTTACATATTGCACGTAACTGTGCGGACTATCGTTCTAACACGAGCCGATTGTGGAGGTTATGGAGGAATGGAGGTATGGCGAAAATACCTTGTTTTATAACGCTCAAGAAATAATATGAGAGAAGGAGCGCAAATTAGCATCAAATTAGCGAAGAAATCATCTTCAGTCAAGTGTGAGAGTAACCGAGACTGGCAACAGTTCGTACGAGATGAGAGGAAGGACATATCTATGTTGTTAAGCTTACGACACACCTTACTATTACTGGGCAATAATGAGCCGTACTGATAATAATAATATAATAAATACCACCAAGCTCTTTTCTCATTTTTCTTTCAACCTCTCGCCATTTAATGTCCGCACTAGTATCTACTTAGTTATAAAACACATCATATGTTCTTAAATATGTTCGAACTGTAACCATCGATATCGATAGGTACACACTACGGTCCCTGTGTCATACATAATCATATCAACTCATTATTATCCCACTGCAGAGAAAGATCTCTTCTCATACAGAGAAGGTATAAGCATTGATCGAGACCCAACTAGCACAATTATGCTGCTTGCTTTGGAGCGTATCCGATTATTACCTATGGTGTTAGACGTAAGCTGTAGAGCGTCTACTACAGACATAATGTAGCCGCTTTAGCGCCATCTGGGCACAATATTATGCAGCCATAAGTTCTTTTTAACCTGTACAACGGTTGCTTAAAGGTGGTTCAAGAGCTATAACAATTTAAAAACACCATATTATAGCTCTAGTGGCGCTTCTTCTGAATGATTTAATTTGAACTGCTTTGAACGAATGATTTGATTACGAAGTTTTATTGTATTCATTTGTCAATTTATGATAATATAGGTTTTCGTCGCCATCATTAAAATAAAACAAAAGTATGTTACAGTTTGAATTATGTATTAGTAAGTTATATAAAGTGGCTTAAAACGCTGTCCAGTTTACTGTGGATATATAAGATAATTTTCGAGTATCTTTGACGCGCTTTCAGGGTTTTATTAAAAATCAAAAGATAGGTGTGATAATTTTTATTGGTTATACGGAGTAGAATTTACTGCCGTATTATTATGTGACGGCAACTTACTATTTAGAAGTAGCCGTTTGTTTGATGGTAAATTTAGTGTAAATTAAACAATTTAACGTCATCACAATCATCTCAACTATTTCAATTTTTCACGTTTTCTTAAAAATCATGGCGTCATTGTTATGTAGTCATAACCTGCAGTGTAGGCTCTAATAATTCACTTGTGATAATTAGAGTGCTAATTTTCTCCTTTGTAAAGCTTGAAGCGATTTTTGATCCTCTAATGCAATTCACAGTCACAAAAGGGTTGCTATTCTTCCTTTTATACGGCTAAGTATAATATCTGTCACTTATTCGTATGGTTATCGTTCTGGAGGTCCGTGATCCTTATTGAAAATCCTTTACTCAACACAGAAATGCTACGCGTCTTAAGTTTTAAAACGATATCCCACATTACCTAACGCTTTTAACTGCGATACTTGAATTTACTGATATTTCTATATAAACATGATAATAAAGGTTGTTTTTAATACATAATATAATATAATACATGCCATTAGAAATAAGATACAGTAATTTTATAGTGAAGTCTAAACATTTTAAATACTTATTATCTATTACTATTTTATTACAGAATGCCTTTTAAAATAGTAAAAACATTAAATGGCAACAAGGCAGAGCTGTCAATCTGGGTCAATCTTCAGGGTGGGAAAAGAGGGGCCAAAAAAAAAAACTTTGCAAAATGGACGATTCTGTCCAACCTGAATGGACTCAAATGAAAAGCATCGTTAAGGAACATGTTATGTCTATTGTAATACTAAAGTCAGCTCATCTTGCTTATCTAGGGATTCACTATAGTCTTCAGTTACACTGATGTTTTTTTCTAACTATAATGTGCATAAGAGCATCTATTACTTCTTTAATCAAACTTGTAGTAGTGTAATAGTTGCTACTGTAACTCATATACAGTTGCTGCAAACAGTCTACAATTAACCCCATTCTGTAATCAAGTAGCATATAAAAGTTACAATAGAAACCACTGTGCAGCTGTAGGTAGCAGAATGATCTTCTTAATTCTCACATAAAGGTGTAAGCAGCAAATGAGTTCTACTGTGAACTACTGTAAATGCCAAAGTTGCATTTGGTTCAGGTTCTAGCACTTTTAGTAACTTCTATAACTTTAGACGTTACCGGACGCACTTACACAACTTTGAACTGCTTTTTTAACCCTTAAACCGCTATTTTACAGCTGAAAGTTACAAAATAAGCTGCCATTGTCACTAGTGTGCTCGTTGGGGACGTGCGCTTAAGGCGGATTTCTAGGTTTCCTCACGATATTTTCCCTACCCGTCAGTCAATAATGTCCGGGTAAACTTAGAAAGTACAATATGATTTGAAAAGTTACATTGGTACTTGCCCGGATTCGAACCCCCGACCTCGTGTTTACGAAACCTTTACCACTGGGCTATTACGATTTTAAACTTCGGAATCGGAGGGTGTGTTTCAAACTCTGTGTAACTAAAAAAAAATGCTAAGAATTCATGTGTATTGTGTACACACGCAAGAAGTAAATTACAAGACATCCAAGTGTTAATTGTCGCACGCTACATACGACACGTGTCGTCACGTCGTAGTGTCGGGAGACGACAAATTATGAGTTGATGTTGATATGTTTTTATGTCAACACAGATGTAGAAGTCGAAATGGCCCAGTGGATAAGGGGCTCACTTTGAATACACGAGGTAGTGGGTTCGAATCCGGGCAAGTACCAATGTGATTTTTCAAATCATATAATAATATATGTACTTTCTAAGATTATCTTGGACATTTTTGACTGACGGTGAAGGAAAACATCGTGAGGAAACCTGGACTTAAAAGTCTGAAATTGCACATTCCGCCTTGAGCAAGCAAAGTGATTAATGCTCATGCCTTCTCTTTATGAGAAGAGGCCTTTGCCCTGCAGTAGGACAGTAAAACAGGCTGGTATTATTATATTATTTATTATAAACACAGATATATGTATATCTAAAATTTCTATTTACATCCCAAGGAATGTATAGAGAATGCTGCTTGTCGTCTTTTGCAGACAGAGACAGAGATCTTCTGTCAAAGTCAAAGTCAAAGCATTTATTTCATTTTGATCATAAAGTATGATGCTTATGAAAAGTCAACATTACATTTTGTCAGCCAATTGACCTACAGCCAGTTCGCTGACGAGGTAGAGCTGTGAGAAGAACTGGCAAGAAACTTACGCCACTCTTTTCAATCGCCAGATAATTACAGTTATTTAAATGAGTAACAATTTAAACACTCAACGCAACCAAAGAACCATACAAAGTAATTATTACTAATTAACCAATTAATACAATACTAAGATTAAGGAAAGAAAAGAGAGGATTTCAATTATTTAGTTTCATCTAGTATGGTAATTTGACTACGTATTTTAAATAAACTGGTGAATGCACCTCCTGGCCACATTGCACGACAAGGTAATACTGGATTAAATATTAAATGTATGCCATGCCAAGATTGACCAGTCATCCCAAGTAGCACCCGTTCACGAGCATGACGCACGGGCCAGCCATCATCACCCTCGCCATATTAGAGGGAAGGTGATGACTCGGCCAATACGACACCACAAGCAATGTCATTTTAGTGAGCATGACAATGCAGAGCATGGGTGGTAAAAGAACCATAATAAAATGTATAGAGTATAAAGTGTAAGATAAAGACAAACAAAAGGATCGTGAAACAATTGCAAAAAAGTAAAATAACATTCTCTTAGCTTGCACATATCCACACATAGGTACCTAAGCTACATCTACAAATATTGCATGCCCTGTTGTTATTAACTGATATAAATATTGTAATAACGCGGTTTATTATGCACCTTGGCTAAGTTGCTGACATTTGTGAGCCGGGGCTAGAGACAAAGCGCGGGGGCTCTCATCACATACTATGTCAAATTCAAATTCAAATTCATTTATTCAAATAGTAATTTTACATAGTTTTACAATATAAGCTTAATCTAACATGTAAGGGCAATATATTATGGGTATTACCTGAACTAGGATAAACCTGTATTTCAGGTGTGAACAATGCATATTTCTAAACAATATATTCAAATGCTTATTATTTAAAATTAATATTCTAAAGTGAAAAACTAAATAATCTAATATTATTTATATGCTAGCTTATAACTAATAATACATGCAATACATAAACACTAGTCAGCGTAAAACAATTAATAATGCTTCCGTTTCTTCATAGTCCAATTTTTGCAAATAAGGCTTACAACATTTTTGCACTCAGCAGTTCTTAAAGTGGATATTGACAAAATTTTGTTTATTTTGTTATACAAGTATGGGCCTAAGAAAGTAAAAAATCTATACATAAAAGAGCGTCTTATTTTATTTTTATAATTACATACTTTATATTTGCGTCTATTTTCAGTGGCAATATTTATATGGGATGAACATCCGTGTTGTTTTATCAAAGTATGGAAAATGAATAGTTGTCGTGAATGTAGGGTTTGTAGGGCTCGGGCTCGGGTAGCAACAGCGCGGGCACGTGCTCTTCGCGGTACAATGGACGCTTGTCGTAGGTTGCGACCTGCCAGCTACCACTCACTGCGCACTTACGATATGATAGATCACAAAACAGTTCATAACTACAATAAGTATGCTTCATCAGTTCTACCAAAGACTTTCACTGTTGGACTAGGCCATACATTTTCCTTTGAGTGATTTATAATTATACCTAAACTAGCTGCGACTCACGGCTCCCCCTGCGCCTAAAATGTGTTTTTCTCCCTTGGGAACAAGACCGATTTTCGCCAATGGCCGTCTCCGGCACTGAATCTATCTACATACCAATTTTCATCGACATCGGTTCAGCCGTTTAGGCGCTTAGTGGTAACAAACACACACATACATACATAAAACACGTATGGTTGCTGAACCAATATGCCGCAGACATATTGGATGATGTGATGACAGCAGCACTAAGCAACACATGCCACAGGGTAGTCGTAACTGAGCACATTATGTGTACAATAAACAGAAGGATGATTATACTCTTCACTTGTTATTTTTCATGAGTTTTCGTCAGATTCAACGAAAGCTAAGTTGTTAGATCGACATGTGAATTCTACAAAATGAGAGTCACAATACTTAGTAATTTCAATAGGAATTGAATTTGAAATGTCCTACCTACGTATGCCTACTCCTTCAGCTAACATACGTTATACTAGCTGTTGCCCGCGACTTCGTTCGCGTGAAAATTCTGATGTGTACCTGTATGAGAATATTTCTTACCTAATCTTACGGCATTCGTGCATTGTATTAATAAATGTAATAAATATCAGTATAATCCGTCTCTAAGGCGAATCCGATTTAAATCTATTCACCCGCTACCCCTAAAACAGACGAAATTTTGCGATATTTAACGAAACTTGCCACTTTTGCCCACTTAATAAGAATAGTTCCTAGTTTGGAAACCGTAATATCAAAACTCCCGTTTAAAAACTATAGAAGCTTCATACAAATTTTGTTCCCCTTTATACTCCAGGGAAATGAATTTCGCAAAATCCCGTCTTAGAGAGCACCTATTTCCAAAATTTGAAACGCCTAGCACTTGTAGTTTCTGAGATTTCGTGATGAGTGAGTGAGTGAGTGAGTGACCTTTTGTTTTTATATATGTATAGCTTCTGCCCGCGGCTTCGCTCGCATGAATATCGTTTTTCCAATAGACATTTTTATATTGCTTAAATACTGTTTTGCATATTATTTCTAATCTCATCATCATCACCATTCGTACAAACCCTCTTTCACCTACCGAAAGATATCCTCCGTAAAACAATATCTATACAATACACAAAGGCAAAATTTCACTACAATAACTTTCCCCTTTCCCTCATTTCCTTTCCCCCTTTTCCCCATCCCCTCACTTCCCCTCCCGTCTCCCTCCCATCTCCCTCACTTTCCCCACACTTTCCTTTCACTTTCCTTCACTTTCCCTCACTTTACACTCACTCACCCCTCACTTACCACTCACTGACACCTCACTTCCCTCACTTTCCCTTACGTCCCCCTCACTTACCTCTCACTTGCCCTTCACTTGCCGCTCACTTGCCCTTCACTGCCTCCTCACATCCCCCTAAGTTCCCTTTTTCTTTTTTTTTTACACAACGCCATCTAGACCCAAAGTAAGCATAATAAATGCTTGTATTATGGGTTCTAGAAACGATAAACATACTTAAATACTTTTATTTTTGTAAATACATACATATTATACATAGAAACACCCAGACCAATGCAAATAGACATGTTCATGCTACAAATATTTGCACTGAGCGAGAATCGAACCCGCGACCTCTGCGTGGCAGTCCATACACAGTACCACCGAAATACAGAGGCAGTCGATTTTCCCCTGACTTTCCCCTCCCTTTCCCCTCCCTTTCCCCTCCCTTTCCCCTCCCTTTCCCCTCCCTTTCCCCTGACTTCCCCCTCACTACCCCCGCACTTTCCCCTCACTTCTCTCTTCCGTTTCTCGTCCTCCCCCTCCCTTCCTCCTTCCTACAAATTTCAAGTCACCAACTTCAAAAGCAAAGATCTTTAAGAGGGTATTTTTTATTTAAATAAAAGTATTCCAGAACAAAATTTCAAAGCTGTAAGTTAAAAAATGAAAACGTTTCATACAATCGTTTTCATCCCTTTTCATACACTTAAGGGTTGAATTTTTTAAAACCCTTTCTTAGTACACTTCTAGACATTAAGACAAACACACCCTCCAAATTTCAAGTCGCTACGACCAGCGGTTTAGGCTGTACGTTGTCTGTCAGTCAGTCAGTCAGTCAGGACAAAGCCTTTTATAATATGTATGGATGTATGGATTAGACGTATAGCCATCAGGGATCAAAGCATACAGGCTGCTAGGAATGCTAACACGTGATAGAGCCACATAAAGCTGACCGTGCGAAAAACAGCTAATTCTTAGATCCACACCTTGTCTTACCTTGGGCTTTATTAATTAGTCATCGCAAAACATAGGCTCACTGGAAACTGTACTCGTTTAAAACTAAACGAAAGATTGTTTAGAATGACAGAAATCCAAGGAATAAAAACACTATCAGCTATTACGCAACCTGTTAAAATCTCTGCTTCTATAAGATTTCGTAGTAAATTAACGAATGTTCGATGTGATTCTTAAAATTGGCATAACTTTTTTATTTATGAACCGATTGACATGAAAAAAACACTATGTTGTATGTTAAGTGAAGCTTACCACAATATATTAGTGAAAACCATATTTAAATCGGATAAGCCGTTTCTGAGATTAGCGTGAACAAACGCACAGACAAACAGACAAACAGACAAAAATTGTAAAAATCATTGTTTTGGGTTCTATTTGCGTTGATATAGGTCCTAATAGTATTTTTTCTTATATATCTTCCATGTACAGACAGCGATCGGTTACATTTTTATTATATGTATAGATTTACATGCTCAGTTTGAAAGAGTCCTTCACTCTATATACGCATGAGTAGGTACACCACAAATACATAGGTACTCTACATATCGCATCTATATTATATAGGTACATATTAATGATACGATCAAATGAATGTTCGCTTCACAGCAGTTAGTAAATTACAGACTAGCAGAGATACGAGTTAGTTATTAGTTTAATTGTACACTCATTACATAACACAAGTACTTGTTGAACTTCAACCGACATAACGACGAGCGAAATTGTACTCCAATAATGATACTCTACAAATCTGTTACTGCTTACTCTCTTTGTTGTTTTATTGTCATTCAATATACGACCGTATCCTGTTTTAATATGATAAAAAATTGAGTAACATCGGCATGAAACAAGTAATTTCACCATTTATTTTATTTAGAAGTATATGTCAATGAGTTTAGGGTGTATAATCAGTTGCGGCTAGACTCGATGGTAATTGGTGAAAGTCGCCCTTTGTTCGCAATCGAACCGTCCATCCGTAGTACATTTGCTAAGTACTAATGTTTCACTGTATTATATTTAAGTAATTTGATTTTTACATAAAAGCTTTTTACAAGTTCCTTAGTTGTTCGCGGACTTCGCGGAGTTCAGTGTGGACTAAGAGCTTACTGCACTCACGAGCATAATTGACCGTGTATATTGTATAGAGCGGGCACAGCATGAGATGAACGAGCGGCAAAACATTACGCTGGCTTTATGCAGGTGCCAGAGCTGTCAGAAACCCCGTGTTGTACCTACTAGCTCTTGTATAGTAGGTACAACACGGGGTTTCTGACAGCTCTGGCACCTGCATAAAGCCAGCGTAATGTTTTGAAAAAATAAAATATATATATATATATATGTATTATTTTTTTTATCTGTCTTAGATAAAGTCAACAGTAAAATTGCTTTACCACGCTTAGATTAAATGTCGTTTGTATCACAAAACAATAAAGTCTATTTTTGCTTGCAAATGACCTCAGTACAGTGACAGTTGACAGCTGTAATAAGTGATAATGAATTTTAATTTTGATGGATTTTTTTGGTCAAAGGTGGTAAAGCAAATGCCATTAAAAACATCTTGTAAAAAAAACAAGTCTCGCAACTTATTTCTTTTACCGTAAAAGTTGTGAGATTCATGTAATACCAAGTCTTTTAATTTATTTAGCGACTACATAAAGGACCTTCTGTCTTAAGTCATTAGTCATTCATTAATCATTACCTACGAGATTAACTACTCTTTATTTTGTCCAGCCGTCTATTTTCTTTTTGACAGCTCATGTCTATGAATTATAATTTTTTTTTGTTTGGAATAATGTACTAAAGTAATATCGTACTTTATTGACGGTGGACGCCCACTTAGTGAAGTGCCCAGTGCTTAACAAACAATTACAGACTATATCGATTGCTACCTACGTATTTATTGAACAAATTTTTAATATTTACATGTTTATTTATTTCATATAATATAATTAAAAAAAACTAATAAACGAATAATAAAAACTTTATCTAATAATATATTTGGATACATTAAATCGATTGAAAGTTCTTCTAACATAAAATCGATTATTATTTTATATCAAATTGGTAATGCGTGAGGGAATCACTAATTTCGAACTGTCAAAAAGAAAATAAACGGATGGACAGAGTTTAACAACATCATAAAGTGACCTTATCAATATTAAAATTCTTTTATGTTTTAAATAAATAGATTGACTTGGCCATCGCAAGAAACAGTCCAATTCAATATAATGTGTATTACGTATGAGATAGATTGTTTTCATGTCAATCTATTTACTTAAAAACATAAAAGATTTTTAATATTGATATGGTCACTTTAAGATACATACGACCGCTTCATCAACGCCTTTAAAATGCCGGATATATTGTTATCTATATACGCATGTGCATTTGTTAAATACATAGACATTTTACTGAACTTTTATTCCATCTCCTAGTACTACTATCCACTGACATGTTGATGGAGGCTAGCAGTACTGCGTGTACGTTAAACTTATTTTAATGCAAAAATAATTGTTATTGTTATGTGTGTTTCTGCTTCAATCGCGACCATTTATTTTATGTCTCAATTCCCTTTCGACCCTAATTACAGTAATTTTGGCGTTTAAATATGACCGACATGGCGTCGACTCAGTGTGGATATCCAATTTGTATGAACTGCCTCTAATTATACGGCAGCGGCCATTATGCGGTGCTTGCGTCAAATCTGCGGCGGGCGATGTACGCGATTATACGCATTATTATATTACTAGTAGGTAATAAAGTTGTGTGTACGCAATTGTGGTTATTTTTCGGGCATTGTCGTAAAGTTTAATGCGTCGTTTGTTCGTCTCTGGCTTGTAACAGTTGATTGACGCACGCGCGCCGCCGCAGCACGACTAGGTACGAGCGACTTCTTGTTACAATAACCGTATACCACAAGTATCTGAACCGTTACGCAGAATGTCGTGGGTTCGATTCTCCAACCAATAATATTAAAACAAATACTTACTTGTTTCGAAAGACTGGCTTTATTTATTTTGTGAACGTACGGTAGTTGTTTTCCTTATTACAATAATAATACTAGTCCGTCTTCACATTTTTACAGAGAACAACGAGCATTATCACCATTTTAAGTTCAAGTTTCTCCTGGATAATTATGTTTTTATTTATCGTATGTTAGTAATATGCCTACTAACCAGTAGTAACCAGTTAGTGTAGTAAAATTACTTAAATAAACATAGAATTATTTATCAGTGTATAATTTAAATTTCTTATTCTAACAACAACAACAACAACAACAAATTTATACAAGCCACCTCAGCGTCGACTGTATAATACAAGTATAGGTACTCGTAAGTTAGTAAGAAAATAATGTATGCGTATTTATGTACTGTAATTTTACATCGTTTCATATAAAGCTCTAAGTATGTACAAAATACAAATGAGTTACTGTATTTAAGTCAGTAAGTATATAATGTTAGCATAGATGTGTCATATAAAGCTCTAAGTCTGTACAAATGAGTTAATTGAAACGAGACGTAACAAGTAACCGGTAGAGCTACAGTACTAGAGCTACGGTACCTACTCGTACCGCACTCTGAGTACTTTCACGTTTCACCTTCAATTTTAATCTCTTTGCTATGCACAAACAAGGTCACTCTAATAATTATGAGCCACATACACAGGGTGTGCTTAAAGTCGTTCATTATATTTTAGGAAATTAAAAGTTTCTACAGACACGTAAAGTAGCGATAATCGGGTAAGATTAATACATTTTTAACAGTAATCTGCGAATTTGTTTTGATGGTAGTAGATCCACGCTGGTTTCAGCATGAATGGCCCGGATCGACCAGGGAAGTAATACCTTCTCATAAATGATTGACTAGTAATAGTATCCGTACTGCGTTTTGTTCGGTGAGTGAGAGCCAGAGTGGAGACCCAATTACCCCCTTTCCTTTTTCCTCACCTCCCTAAATTCTTTCAACTAACGCACTCAATTCACGAAAGGCAGTGGCTTCGCACAGTCTCTGTCAGTGCAGGAGTAATGCTAGAGACTCTGAGCAGTCCATGAGCGAATGTTACCACATGGGCTGTTAGCTAGTCTGCCAAAAGTCGGCAATAAAAAAAAAATATGAGGAAATTGGTTTTAGTATCTATACGACTTTAATAGGTTCAAACTCAAGCAAGATTCAGTATGAGTAGACGTCCACCGCAGAACATTTTAAACACCTCTAATGACATTTATAAGAAGAGAATAGATGGTTCTATAATGTACATAGGTCGGAGACCTGTTATTATGAAATTGCAGAGCTTATATTAAACGTTACTGACTCTGAAATTTAACCACCATACACCACGTTCGGTGAGTGAAAACAATTTTTTTTCTGTGAATTACGTTGATGTTGCGTTATAATAGATTGCGTACTAAAGCCTATTTATGTTCATTTATATCACTCTGTATACACGAGATGCAAACATCTTTGTACATACGTAATTTAATGTTAATTAATTAATGAGGGTGTTACACACCTCTGCCTACACCTGGCGGGCGCCGGCACGGGATAAAGCCATCACGTTGTAATGTTTACTTTACTGAAGGCCTACTTAACACGTCTCACTTACTACTGACTTGAGATCAACGTGTTACAAGTGAGCTTAGTCTAACTTGGGGTTGAACGATTGAACCTCTTTGATGTTAGTAACTTTAACTGCGTAGCACTTTAACGTAGCAACTGCGTAGCACAATTGTAGCATAAATTATGATCTCGTAGCACGAAAACCGCGTAGCACTTTTAAGCTGTGACGTCATTATTCAACATGAAAATATAACGCGAGTCGTGATTTTAAGCAATATAACTAAATAACTGATATAAATGAATCGAGTTTGAAACACGTCTCATGTTAATTGCTTTCTCGCTACCAACCACTTGATAAATAGAGAGGCGCGGGAAGGAAGAAGAGGGGTAGGCACCGGTGGTATTAACGACAAGTAATTTACAGTTAGACACAAGTTAGTGTAGTGGTCGTGAAGCCTCCGTCCTGTACAAATACTGCGCCGTTGCTCGAAATAGACGACCCTCGCTCTGTACGACCTTGGCAATACTAAGCGAGTGGTAAATATACTAAATATTCGACGAAACGTTTGTAGTACATAGATACATTGTGAGGGAAGTCTCGCATAGATAATTCGTAACAAGTTTCGCTCGTGTAGTTTTACTAACAAGACGTAGGTACTGCTGAAGCGTTTAAATACCTACACATGATCAGTGAAGGAATGTAATATACCCTACATTCTTTAATCGTTATGAAAATAAAGCTCAAATGTGATTAGGTACAAGTGGGCAGTTACATCTGGGGCCCAACACAAACATTATACCAATACTTAGTCTCTATCCTTGCTTTTAATGGTACAAAAGAAAAGACAAAACACAAAGTACGATTAAAATAATACTGCTCTACTCTCTCTCTCTCTCTGTCTCTCTCTCTCTCTCTCTCTCTCTCTCTCTCTCTCTCGACTTTCAAAATGCTTATGACAATATTGATAACGATTGTTGTTACCAGCCATTGGGTTCTTCTTAACTTTATCTCTGACTATTTAAGAGATGGACGTCAGTATGTGAAACATGGTTTATACACATCGGAGCCTTATCATACCAGATCAGGTGTGAGTCGGGGCTCAGTGCTCGGACCTTTGCTTTCATTATGGTTCATGATCTACCTCAGGTGTTGAATACTGCCGAATGCCTCTTATACGCTGACGATCTGAAGTTCCTTCTTGAGTAATATCTTAACATTTACTATATCTTTGACATTGTAATTCCATATAGTGTATTAAATTGATTGTTTATATTATATTGATAGTGAGATAAGTGAGTAATTAAGTATCTATATAGAGTTAAGTGTATTGCCTGCGTCACTTTGCATCCTACTTGAAACTGTAACTTACAAAAATTGTAATAACCTGGCGATTAAAAAGAGTGGCCTGAGTTTCTTGCCAGTTCTTCTCATGGCTCTACTTCGTCAGCGAACTGGCTGTAGGTTAATTTGCTGACATTTTGTAAACTTTGACGTTCATAAGTGTTAATTTAATTAACCTATATGAATAAACATATTTCATTTCATTTCATTTCAGATAATTGTAGTTAAATTATATTTGTTTTTATCTCAATAAATAAATGAAATAAATCACGTTAGGATATGTTTAGTTGAAGTTTGTACTAGTATTACCTACATTATTTAAAGCTTCAGTTCCTGTAGGTAATGTATAAGCAGATGGAGCAGGTAAACCTACCAATATATTTGTATTAGCGTCGATAGGTGAAACCACGACACCCTCAATGTTTCTACTTGTGTAACTACGCCATCATAATGATAATTGATGACATCAAATTACCTATATTAATAAAACCGTTCACTGCGATACCAATACTATCCAGGAGCACTGCTCTTACCAGTCTCAACAATAATAGCAAAGGACAAACCGGCGCCGCCGAGCCTTACCCGGCGCTCTTCCTGACATCAATTAGACACGACATCTCTGTCGGTCTATATTGTAATACTGTTCAATATTGTCCTATGAGTCTGTCGTCATTCACCCCTACTCTCGCACCTCAAGGAGATAGGGAGGGGGAAGAACTCGTGCCATTAAAAATTCACTTTCCTCTGTAAAAACTTTACCGAACATAGCCTCGGTACTTCTTATTTCCTGCCTTTGTTCAACCTCACATAGCAATGTCGATCTTATCTTATACCCCGTAAAATACAGATCATAATAACACAAAAGTTCAGTCTTACAACTTTTTGATGTTCTAGGCGTAATTTTTCTGTAAACAATTTTGCATTCAATAGCTAGTGCGATAAGGTCGATATTGGACCGTTATCAGTTGATAAAATAAAGTCAATTGTAGTCAGTACGGAAATGATAACATTATACTTGTTTAAGTATAATTTAGCTGGGATCGGTGAGGTTTCCAATGTTCATAAATCAGGGTGAACCAAATTAGGGAAAATTTTTGTGAACGGTGCGGAGTGGAGCGGTGCGGAGGGGAACGTACGAATGAACATTGATAATTCAATTGTTTACGTTAACTTTGCAAAATAAAGCTTACATACATACACATAAATCTGTGTGGACACTATTACTTACCCATTAACTTATGAACGGACGAGGGTTCAATCAGCGAGCCCAAACTTTGTTAGTAAATCTTATCTCGATAACGTGAATCCCATGAATTAATCACATATTGAGAAGGTACTGTTTAAGTTTGTGATACTTTAACCTATGTATGTGTCGGACATAGGTAGGCTTAGAGGTTTACCTACCTGCGAGTAAACTGTTCGATGGATGGTTCGGTTGCCGAAGTGTTTGTCTACATGTTCGTCGTTTGAATATTTGTTCTATGAGTTGATCATTTCGTATTCCTTCTAAAAATAGTCTCTCGTTACTAACAGTCTTTAGACGTTATTAATAATTTCAAAATAAAAAATAATACTGACGAATTGTGTTTGATGAATAAAATAAAATTATATCAATGAATAATCGATTGTACCTTTAATAAAATTACTAAATATGATCGTTGTAATGATATTGAGCGTGTTGCGTTATCGCGCGCACAGCACAGCATCATGTTTGTAGAACGTCGGGTACCAGATAACATCCCCGCAATGTTTGCCGCCGACATTAGCGCCCTCCACCCGCCGCCTAATATACATGTTACGGCAATAGGGCGGTTACAAACTAGCGTTTTTTTCTGCGCGTATACGGTTGTTTCCACATACGAGTTTACACGCGTGCTAACTTTTGCGCTTCAAAAAACTGAACTGGCATACACGAGTTTATTCCGTCGTCGTGCGTGTTCGCTTAAACTGTTAATGGCAAGTCAGTATCAACTAGCGCTATACTAGTTTTTATAAGCGTCAACGCTCATACAAGTTGCACTTGTGGCAAAAGGCACGCCTATACGTAAATAAATCTATTTTGTTTCTTCTCTTTTCTTTATTTCAATGTATATACGCTCACACGCGTTTAAAAAACAAATTTATATTATACGCTGGTTTGTAACCGATATTATGTACGGTACCTACACGAGCTCGTGTAAGGGACAGTGGAGGCTAATCACTCGCCGAGCGATAAGGTTTCAACCAACCTCATACCTGCGGGCTCTTAATTACCGACGAGTAACACCATGTGTAACGTATACAATCCAATAAAACAATTAAATAAATTCTACAGACAGTATTTTACTAAATAAAATAACATATTTTTTCTTTTAGGATAACTATAGTTCAATTTAGTATACAGTTTAAGACGATGGCTCTTGGAATGGTGTTTACCATCGGTGGACCCCACTGACTACTTACCATCACGCAGAGTGAATACTTTGGTACGCTAATACCTAGAACAAACCTTATGCCTGCTCTATCGTATAATCCGTTTCTCAGTTTTGTACCCGAATTAATGGGTAAATAACTACATACATTTCATTTAAAATGCTGTTTTATGTAGGCTAAATGAATATTACGAGTCTAAGTTTGAAACACAGTTGGTCCCGGTCAAATTGTCGACCTATTAATAGACATTATACTTGAAGCAACAGTGAGTGAACATAGACGAGGCAGGGCAGGTTGCGCTCTCAAGTCACGTGGTCACGTGTACAATGTAATACACAAGCACCTTATTACCTTTATAGCCTGCGCAGACGAGGGATTTTTGTCCGCGTACTTTTTTATCCGCTAAAATAGATCGCTTACAACTGTATCGAGTAACGCAAACGAGGGATTAAAAGTACCGCGTACAAAAAGTCGCCCGAATAACTGAGTGCATGCAGGGAGCGGACCGGACAAAAGTACGGGGGAGTCCTCGAATAAAATAGCGCTCTTGTGACTAGGCGAAGCAACGCACATGGGGGCCTTTAGTCCGCGTTGTGCGCTCGAGAGTGACGTACGTATGCACAACTGTATTTACAATTTCGGGCAACAAATGATCGCACGCCGTGTGCGTTGAGTTCGCGGTAAATCTTCGGCGAACTTTTTATTTGCGGAGCATACTTTTTTCTCCGCCGCGGAGGAAAGTCCGTCGTCTGCGCAGGCTATTATACAGACTATTGCCACACTTACATTATTTTACAGATTATGTAGATTACGTTCTAAAGGACAAGTACACAGCTTCGACAGTGACATACGGACAACACAGAGCTGACTGATACAGTACCAAACAAAATAATGAACATCAGTCCAGTCGCATAATAGCATTAGCTATGAAAAAAATAAAAATAAGAAATGTTTATTTGAATAAAAAATAAATGGTAGATACACAGCTAGATACCAGGGGATTCAAATCTATGTTAGATTTGAATCCCCTGGTATCTAGCTGTGTTTCAGAAACTAGTGTCTTCTCCCTTAGACATAGGTATAAATTGTTTTAAACTAATAATAATAGTGTGGTACTGACGACACTCGCTACCCTTCACCCTTCATCAACCAGTGGAACTCCTGTGTGTATCACAATCATTCTTTATAAGCGAGAGAGGAGGAGGAGCAGGGTTGAGGGGAGGGTATGATAACAGTTTTCAATCATGGTGAGTGTCGCCGTGCTTTATGATGTACAACACTTGTTTACTACAGGATATATTGAGATATCTATTCCTTGTTGTGATACATTTGCTCTGTGTTGTTGTATTCATACTTCTTGTACAAAGTTTACTGTTCTTTTTTGTTCCAATTTTTTTATTTACTATATTAAGCTCAACTAGGTGTCATTGTGTCAACAAATGATATCGCTAATTCGCATTGGGCAAGCGTGGCGATCAATGCTCATGCCTAATACAGGAATAAAATAATTTGTAAGAAAAATAACCGACTTAAGGCAGGAAAAGAAAGGTAAAATAAAAGTCGTATTTTGATTTAGTTAATCAGAAATGATTAAAGTATTTCTCCAGAAGTATTTTCTCCAGTAGAAAAACAACGGGCTGGATATAGTGAAGTATCAACAAACTTCGTACTATACTGTAAACGCTAACAAACATTAGCAGTATTGACACTAACAAAATTTGTGTCTCGCAGATGTTACTCATTCAGGCTTTTCTGAAGTAATAGCACATCAGTAAATACGGCTTATCTACTGTGTAATAGCAAGAATTGGACCTATACAGTAGGTAGTTCGACTTGCTACGAATATTAAACATTGTACTTATCTGTAAACATCTGTATGTAAGTATGTTTACAAACAATAATATAAATTGTTGACACACAACACAAAACAATAAACACTAACACGGTCAGCACAAACATAATCATTTATTGGGATTATAGCCAAGATACAGAGGTGTTACAAAAATATTTAGTGCATTCAGCCATTCAAATACACACTATTCTTAAGACGCTTACTCACAGGTGATTTAATAAAATACTTATTGAAGGCAACAAATACAGCAGTATCATGTAACTTTATACATGATAGAGTTAATAGTTTTGAATTGAACCTATGTTTACAGCTTTCAGATCAATTAAGTTAACAAATTGCTCTTACCCCTTTTTCCTGTAGGTACCTCTCAATACCATATCCAACTCAACCGAGTTTCCCCAGAAGATAACGCCATATCTTAACACAGACTCCACAAGACTGCAGTAATAATAATAATAACACCAGCCTGTTTACTGTCCCACTACAGGACAAAAGCCTTTTCTCATATAGAAAAGGCATGAGCATTATTCACCACCCTTGCTCAAGGCAGATAAGCAATTTCAGACTTTTAAGTCCAGGTTTCCTCACCGCAGTATGCAGAGATGAGTATTATCAGCTATCTGATTCACTACTTTTCGAAGTATGTATAATGTTTAAGAAAATTGATATAGTTTTTAACATACTTCTCAATGTTTCAGTTCTAAGTACAACAGGTTCATCTACTGTATTTTGTCAATGCCACGTCATGACAAAATACCAGGCTTAGTGAGTAATCCGTGTAGTCTTGGGTGGACACAGACTGCAGTAATCGGTTCGCTTCCTCAGCAGTCGATGCCGAAGCACGCGCTAAGTGCGTTCCTAAATATTCTTAAGTGAATACAAACTTTGAATCGGTTTTTCGCTCGATTAAAACTCGTCGTTATCAGCCGCCAGGGGGCGCTCGCTCGCACGACTCAACTTCTCCACAAAATTGATAAGTGGAGTTATTCCGTTATGAATTTTATATTCGTACTCTCGAGTAACTCATCAACTTTGTATCGATACCGAGCAACTTATAAACGAGTTTGAAATTTGTGAGTTTGTTTGTTCACGGGGAGTCGGCTCGCTACGCCGTTGTAAGTGGTTTCGTATCTCTCCCGTAGGTAGTGAGTTATTTTTGTATCGTTTAGTATAAATATCGCAAATTCGAATGGACATGCTGCCCATCTTTTAATGTAGTCGTCTAGTCGTTGCCATGATACCGTGTGACATGTGCTCGATTTTCATCTTCAAATATTTGTGCCTATTTCAGTTATGTTTGTAAAGCTTAAATTTTACTAACATATAACTTACTTATATGTTTGTAATTTTTTTTACAAACTACACAGGGCATGTTCGACCATTTCGAAAGATGTCTTATAATTATAACAAACAAATAACATTAAAATTCAATTAGTTGCAGGGGCCCTTTTTTTGTAGAGGGAAAATGCATTTACGCATACCGCCACGTCTGGGGAAACAAGGCGGCTATGTCGGGCTCGCTGGCCTAAGATGGTAGGCGGCCAAAATACCGACTAAAACCTCCTGCGCACCTACTCTCGCCTTAACGGATGGGCCGCCAGAACTTAATACAGCGGACCACCCAGCGACAGCCCGCACCGCGCGACCACTAACACCCGGTGAGTTGCAGGCGCCCCACCACAATAGCAACTATAATCTTACTTTGTCTCTATCCTTGTTTTTAAAAGTACAAAAGAAAAAGACAAATCACAAAGTAACATTAAGATAATACTGCTAAGAGATGGTGGTAGGCGCCAGTTGTATCGACAAAGCAGTGAAATAACGTGACGTCATAAAGTACACAGACTGCAGTTACCTACACGCTCAATGTATGCCAACAGTATCAATGCCGATGCCGTAGAGATAGGCCTCTTCTTCAGAGAAGAGTTAGACTTCATAAGTTCTTACAAAAGTTAAGCACTCGATACTGTTAGTATACCTTGAGCGTATATAGGCTTAGGTATCACTTGTATATAAATAATAAGTAGACAAGCACCCATGTATACCTACAACTAAATATAAGGTGCATCTAGCCACAGACAAGTAAATCACATGCAGTTGAGTCAAAAACAATCGACGTCACAGATGATCTGTGGCCACATTATTTACGTCACGGTGTGTTTGCCTCGCCCACTCTCCCTCTCCCCTTCCTTCTCGCGTCTACCCTTAGCATGCGACGACAAGTACCTACCTATACGCAGGAAACTGACCGTATGTTACGAATATCGTTGTTCAATGCACCAATGCACCTGTTGACAAAACTGTGTGTGTTTTGTTTTACAACTGCATAATAAACAATAAGGGTGTTTAAGAAAATTTTCTCCGCCAGTTGGCGCCACTTCAACTGTCACATTTGGCCAATCAGGGGTTAACTTTCAAAATGCGCTTGAAAGCTAGACCTGACGCGTCAGTGCTGCCACCTCGTGAGCACCATTTTAGAAAACCCTCTTAGCAATTTTCTTTTGTCCTTAAGCATGTGAATTATCCATTTTATAAATTAAACATTAAAATTTGCGAAATGAGCAATGAAAAAGATTTGTTTTGATAGCGCTGTCAAAATGGAAGACGTTTTACCAAAGTGGCGCCAACTGGTGGCGAAATTTTTCCTAAACACCCTCATTACTTGTATGCCTCACAGTACTCTTGCTTTGTATGGACTGCGCGTTTCAGCATTTGAACCAGTAAGGTCATTTGACATAACTAGACCGTGAGCGTCTAGTGACTGAGTTACGGCCGTCGGAGCTAAAGCTAACTCATTAATGAAAGTCTTCTGTGTAGGTCATGCATACAGCACGTTAAACCCACGTTCTAATCCTTTCACAATACGCAACAAACCATTTCTCGGATTCTCGACAGACGGGAAGAACCTAGAGACTTATGTGCTTCAGTGCGCGGCAAGGTTGAAGCCAATCAGTCAAGTGGTCTCAATGCAGCCAAACAATATCTACATCAACTTGTCATACCATTTTATTTGAAGCTAAAATTAAATCACGATATTAATGACTAATTATAAATAAGTGTGAGCATATTTGTATGTAGCTAACAATATCACATTACTCAGTAGGTTATTATTAAAGGCACACGTCGATAATGATGTGTGATGTGAGTAGACCGCACCGCGTGTAAACAAACACGTAATGCGATCCAAACAGTACAACAATATTAACAATACTATTGTACCCTGATCTACAAAGCTACTCGTACTTACATAGAGTATTACATCTACAATACCTACAAATAGGTAGATAGATTTATACGGTAGTAGATCCACACCGGTTTCAGCATGAATGGGCTAGATCGACCGGGGAAGTACTACCCTCTCATAGAAGATTAACGTAAGAATAGTATTCATACTAATGTGTTTCGCTCGGTGAGTGAGAGCGCCGGCAGCCCAAATACCCCCTCGGTCCTCTTCCGTTTCCTTCCTCACCCCCTTTTCTGTGGTCAACGGCTTGGATGTGTTTTCAAAGCATTATTACTTTAGCGATGCTTGGAAAACACAGCCATCTCTATAGGTTACGGTTAACTTAACGTCAGGTGGGTCGTAAGCTTGTTTGCCACCAATGATGTATAAAAAATTAATCCTACGTTATACACTTGACAAAAGCTCAGGAACACAGGCTTGTTTACGCGTCTATCTGCTACTTACTTTTTATCTATTAGCCTACCATATAACTCCACCTTGCCTGATGGTAAGCAGTCCAAGTGGTGGCTACCTTTTCAAATCCGAGAGAAAAGTTTACGCATCGCATTTATACATGCCACGAAATATAATTTGACTGTTGTATACAAAACAATAACGTAGTGAGTTTCTAACAGGATCTGTAATAAGTATTGCCTATGTCATTCATTACGTAGTGGCTAGTGAGTGTACTCCAGTACACGTTCACTAAATACGTGTGAACACTAGCTACGAGTAAGAACTTAAGAGAGCATAGTGTGTGCGTGCTAGCCGCGAGCGCCAGACAGGTTGGCGTCACATTACAGGCGGTTTAATCGATGGATTTTGAATTGCGAGGACAACGTTCAACTGCAATAATAACACATATGAGTACCATAGCTTTACGCTTTTTTCCTGAAGGGTTAAGTAGAGATGTAGGTACGTTCACGTTTCATCAGGGGTGAGCTTGCTGCTATTAACAGTAGAGTTGTATGTAGCTTTCACTCACGGTGATTGTCACCGGTATTCCATAACGTCCAATAAAAATTTGATTTGACTTGTTGTCAAGTTTGAATTCAAAAATGTTTCATAGGTTTCTAACATTTAACTTCTTGTTTCCTCCAGAAAGGACGAGGGAGGGTTCGTGCACATTTTATACGCGAGTATTGTAAATACTTTCATCACGCTAAACTTACACATAGCTTTGTGTTGCCTATAATTGCAACGAGCTACGATCGAATGCTACGAGTCCTACGCAACTTTCATGTTATGGTTGCTCCGTGAAGGTACATATTCGAAATGCTTCTATGGTAAGTGTATGGTGCAGGTAGACGAGAAAGTATAGATAGGTGTTAGGTGTGAGGTCATCAGTGACATCAAGTTCGGCTGGTCACCCGTAGACAGTTGCTGCGAGATGCTCGTATCGTTAATAACGCTGTACCAATAAATAACAACACACACCGGTGATACATGTGCGGCTACACAAACAAACATGCAAATTCGGAGTACAGTCTCATTGAAACGTAGTATTGGAAGAGCTTCTATTTGATTTATTGGGTCGTGCGTGTCCCTGCGCCCCGTGCGCTACTCGCGCAAAAGGTATTATTATCATATAACGATACACACATAAAATTGTGCTCTATTTTGTATCACACAAAGTTGATATTACAAGGAGCGCGATTAGGTGTGCTCAAGTATGGTAAACGAGTAGGTATTTCCTCAGAATAAGTGAGTTTGGTCCTCCCGGGGGACAAAAAGGTCCGCCCGACAATAGATTCTTTAAACAGGCCAAATGACGTCACGTTTCAATTTATCCCAACTATGGGTCGGTGCGGGGGAGGAAAGAGGGAACTGGGTGGAGCGACCAATTTGCGTGTCTTTGTTGCGTAACACGCCGCGCGACCAGCTGTAAGCGAGCGAGCGGAGGCGGCGCGTGCTCTTCTTCTCAAATTATAAAATGTAGCGGAAAATTATGCTCCAGTCATAGCGAGCGCATTCAACATACAAACGTGTCGGTCTTCAGATGACTGTTGTCTTGCACTGTCAGTGTCACCCAAATGGTAAGTGGTAACTACTAACTATAACTTAAAGAGATGACTGTTTACCCAGCATTGCAGAATTAATACTTAGAAGCCACCAATTAAATTAAGCAATTATATTTTGCTTGTGTTATGGGTACTAAACAACTGATATACTACTTATATACATTTTTTTTTTGTAAATACGTACATTTTATAGATAAATTACACCCAGACACAGAACAAACAATCATGCTCATCACACAAAGATTTGTCCTGGGTGGGAATCGAACCCACGACCTCCGGCTTAGCAGTCAGGGTCACTAACCACTAGACCAACAGGCCAGTCATTTGTAACATTATTGTGTTTCAGTCTCCAGTGTCTCCACGCTCGTGTACTAATTTATTGTAATTCATAATTTGTGACATGTTCTTGTAATTTTAATTTATGACATGTAACTGAAATTTTTAATTTGTGTTATAACTGTTATAAGTAATTGTAAAATTTTGATTTGTGACATGTAATCTTTTTTTTTTTTGTTTTCTCCGTTTTTTATTTTTTAAATTTTTATTCTTTAGTAAACCCATTCACATCGCATGTACATTTCAAATACAACGTAAATTGTTTTGTAAAAAAAAATCAGAGTAAAAGCCTGCGACTGTTCAACTGAAGCCGCGTCGCGTCCCACACAAACTAATATTTCAACAATTTTCATTTGAATTTCACAATAATTTATTGTGCAGATGAATTTAGGCGCCCTGAACAAATCCTGACACTAGATTGACCTCCAACTCAAACTCAAACTCAAAGCATTTATTTTATTTTGATCAGCTAATTGACCTACAGCCAGTTCGCTGACGAGGTAGAGCTGTGAGAAGAACTGGCAAGAAACTTACGCCACTCTTTTCAATCGCCAGATAATTACAGTTTTTGTATGAGTTAAACAATTTTAATACATCAACGCAACCAAAGTAATTATTACAAATCAATCAATTAATTTAATTACCAAGATTAAAAAAAAATAGAAGATTTCAATTATTTTGTTTCATCTATTATGGTAATTTGGCTACGTGTTTTAATTAAAAAAGTAAATGCATCTCCCGGTCATAATGAAAGACTAGGTAATACTGGATTAAGTATTAAATTTAAGTCATGCCAAGATTGACCAGTCATCCTAGTCAACTAGAAGAAGATCAAAATTTACATTAGGTATATTAGAAGGAAACATTGATCGACGTTGAGACTAAAAGTAGGTGAAGATTCAGCAACAAAAAATTATAAAAGAATAAAATGTATTGCAATTATTTTATTTTGAATATACAATATGAAGTTGACGTAAGGCTAGTTTGTTGTGAGCCGAGCCTATATTATAAAATTTATAACTGATATACATATAACCGATAACAAAACATCGTACCTACTTGCAGTTGAATCATGTAAATACACCCAGTTCAGTCTCGTCCCGCACTCGCCTCGCACTTATACCATGTGTGATGCACTGTGTACCATGTAGGTACATTGTACAGATCGCGCGTCGACGACACTCAAGTACTTATTGTTCATTATACGTAGGTATCTCTAGTATTTACAGTGATTATATACACGGAGTCACAACCCGCACTAGGTACTACTAGGAACTTACAGTCACACGCGTGTAAGGGAGGCTAGCGCGGCAGCGGATCATGTTCCACAGTGAGCAGGGTGGGCTTGACGTCGCGCTCGTCGCCGCTGTCGTGTGCCGAGTTGCTGAGGTTGATGGCGTCGCGCTGGTCGTGCGCGTCCGCGTCGTCCAGCAGGCGGTGCAGGAAGGCGAGGCACTCGCGCCGGAACAGCCGCTGCTTTGTAGTGGGCAGCTCCTGGTAGTCATTGTAGATGCCGCGGAAAAACTGGAAGTAGCCGGAGTTCTCGTCCGGCTCGAAGGAGCGCGGGCTGGTAGGCTCGTGCATCTCCACCAGAGAATCTGACTCTGATTTGGTATGTCCGGCCAGCGCCGACAGCCAGGGGCTCGACAGGAACGGCTGGAGGTCGACGGACTCGGCGCCGTCGGCGCGTTCATGATCATGCATGTCCAGCTGGTACAGCGACGGGTAGGCAGAGAAGCGCGCCGGCCGCCTGCGAGCACACACACAACGCTATAGTGCCGGTAAGTCAGGTGTACAGTAGTCGGTATGGACGGTGTAGGAAGGTAGGTACTCACGTGTCGGTGGCCATGTGCTCGCGCAGGAAGGCGAGCTCGTCGGCCAGGTACCACTTGGAGACAACGCGACCGCGGCCGGTGCGCACGCCACACATCTCGTTGCGCAGGTGCCGCGAGTAAGAGTTGCGGACGTGAGACCACTTGCGACGCACGTCCGCCACTGCAATGTGCAACACAAACTTAATATCACATCATACACACATGCATACCTAACATAATGATAAAGCCTTTGTTTTCATAGTGTGGCTAATTAAAAAATGGCGTGTGATTATCACAATGGATTTAACTCGAGAAAATTTTCGTGCGATGATTAATATGTTTTTCGACGTGGGCTCAACTCAGTTCGACTTTTGGGGATCAAGCACCATCGAAGATCACTGTGTATCACTGGTTTAGTGAGTTTAATCGTAGACGGACGAAATTAAACATGGTCGGTCTAAATCACTTGTTGTGCCACAAAACATCGACGATGCGTATTAAGCGGGTAACCTAGGCTAATGTTATTACTTATTACTAGTCTTTTTTCTTTCACCCGCTTTATATTACATACTGTTACGAAGGAAGTCCTAAAGCTTATCAATACCTACTATTGTTAGATAGGTACCTAGTTGATATGATGGCATGATTAATTATTTTAAGGTAACTAGCTGCGCCCTGCGGCTTCGCTCGCGCGAAAATTGCTATGTGTTTAATTAATGTAACTCGGGAATCAGAGCGATTTTCGGGATAAAAAGTAGCCTATGTCCTGAAACCAAATCTATCATCTATCAAACATACCAATTTTCACTGAAATCGGTTTAGCTGTTTAAATTTAATATGATGGTTAAGAATTTTTAACTTTCTAAATCACCGCGCAATTTTCTTAGTTTTTCTTTCACAAGAACCTTCTCCTGACAATAACAAACAACAAAAAACGAATTGACGAAATTGATCTAGCCGTTCACGCGTGCTGCCATGACCAAGGGAAATAAGGATTCATTTCTATATAAGGCCGAATGTTAGCTTTGTAATTGTAATGATGAATAATGATGAATACTTTAATAATAAATAGAAAGATAATTATTTATATTTTTAAAGACAACAGTAGTAGAAGGCACACATCCAAATAAGTACTTATTTGTGTCGATCACACAAGTTCTTCCTTCGCGTGGTGTCGAATGGGTATTGAACCCACGACACTTGGTAAGAGTAGTGGCAAGCGTGTAGTCATACAGTAATTCCTAATCGTAAATTATTAATGCAATTTTGATGTTATTATAAGACTAGCTTTTCGCGGCGAGGTTTCACCCGCATCTTTGCTTACTGCGCTTCTCCTGTCGCCAGTAGCGTGATGTTACCTTCCTCAGGAACAGGGCTATTATACGCATAAATAATCATTTAAATCCTATTGGTAGTTCCAGAGATTAGCACGTTAAGACAAACAAACAAACCCTTCCGTTTTATAAAATAGTATAGAGTAAGTACTTATAGATAAATGGGTAAGGAGGCAACTGGACCCGTTCTAAAAGTGGGACCACGGGGTCAGTTACCCAATCGAATATTCTTATCGATATTCTTTGGGCGACTGGCACCACTACAAATATGATTAAAAAATGTATTGTTTAAATTCAATCCTTGTACAGTCAGCAGCAAAAGCATTCGAAATTAAAATCAAAGATTGGTATTAAAATTAATAATTTTCTTTATAACAAAAGGATTGTAAATAATTAACAGAAGTCATAAAATCAAACAACAAAATGACAACGCTTTTCAATAATCTCAAAGAAAATAGATCACAATAATATTTAAAAGTGTCTTAACATAATATTTTTGGTGATTATTAAGATGTAGGTCATCTTAATAATGAGAAACTATTATGTACTTATGTAATTAGGTTTATATTCAAAAGCTAAAATACAATAAACGTTTGTATAACATTGTAAAAAAAAACATCAGTCTTAAGATTAATTTTGTACCAGTTTTTTCTGGCGACGGTACATTTGACGTCATATGGTTGGTGGTCCCAGTCGACACATTTAAAAATGTTATTGGGCGACTAGGACTGCGGTTCCAGTCCCTTGTGGTCCCAGTCGCCCAATTACCCAGATAAATTGCCTATGCAAAGTTAATTCGTTTTGGTTCACTTTCATCGTTCATAGCTTTCACAAACTACAACTTTTAAACTTGTTGAAAATACAAGCCAACTGTGGATATAGAATTATTTTAAGAAATACGTAAGGAATAAAGTGAATTTTACACTTGTATAGATAGATCTATACGGTAACCATGCGTCCCGCTTTAAGCGGGACAATACTTTTCATGCTGTCCGTCTCGCTGTCCCATCGAAGTCACACGTCCGCAACGAGACCAGTCCATCATTTAATTTAATTTGGACGCTCCGCTTACACATAGACCGGTTTTTGTATAAGGCACGATTCAAGACAAGCATAGGAATAGGAAACATAGTGCAGCTAAGGGGACGTGCTCTTTTTATTGTTGTTATATAAATAAAAAAAACAAATACAATACAGAAAGTTTGTGAACCATTTCTTCTACTAATTACTACACAGCGGGCATGAAACCATAACAAATTGATATAACACTACAATGTTATATTTACCGTTCTTTCTGTAAGTAAGTACTTATTTGTTTTTGGTTTTCTTAACATTATTTTTGTTACAAAAACTACTTAAGTTACTCATTTAAAACCGACTATCAGAAATAAATAATATTACATTTCTTTTCTTCTTCTTCTTCTTCTTCTTTATTTTTGGCAACAGAGCCGACGATTGTGTCAGCTATTTCTGCCAGCGTCAAGTTTAGAATTATATTCTTGTTGATGATATTAATGATATATATAATACAATGATAAAAATAGAAAAAATGTGGATGAAATTAAATGATACATCCATCTTCCGTGAAAACAAAAGATGGACTATTTCTTTTCTTGTATGCACTGTTCAAAACTTCAAACAAACTGAGGTTCAAAAAAGATGACATCGAATATACCGGGGCATTGTATAACAAGGATTGAACTCGTGTTATTGTACGAAATGGAAACGATTAATTATTGCTTGATATGTTTGATAATTATAATTACACGGACTGTAATCAATAGTTTCCATTTCGTAAAATATCACGGAATCAATCGTAGTTAAATTAAAATTTTCTTAATGTCATTTTGCGAATTTAGCAGCATTTAGGCTTAATTTATTGTCTACCCGATGATATTAATAAGATGGTTCACACCAACTGACGTCACTGCACGTTAGTTTGTGTTATCTATCAGGTAGATAATACATTATGCCTAAATGCTGCTAATGTTGACGCAGTGCGCACGCGTGTATGTCAGTATGTATAGTCAAGCGTGTGTGTCTTACCAGTCCAGCCCATCTCGTCGGCGACCTCCTGCCACAGTTTCTTGACCTGCGCGTAGTAGGAGGCGATGGGCATGTTGTTGCGCGCATACAGCGGCGGCCGCTCGCGCACCAGTCGAATCATGCGCCGATCGTCCGCTTGCGATGAGTCCACCAGCCGGCCCACCTCGCTCGTGCCCACACCCGCCCCTACCACGGCTTCCGCCATAATTTCTGTCGTCGCCGCAATCGGCTGCAGGATACGCTTGCGCTTGCTCGACATCAATTGACCAACACTCGAACGTTATAAATCTAGCACTATTTAACTAAATACCATAAAATGAGCACGATATAAAAGTGTGGCACATAAATAACTGTACAGTATCGCGCTAGCACGTCACACCGCAGCGAGGACGCGAAGCAAACACGACGACGCGCACAACGGCAGACAGACACGCGCAGCGCGAAGCAAGCGCGCAAACGTGTGCATCTCGCTCGCACGCGCGCCGCGTGACAGGGAGCGAGCGGTGCGAACACGAAAACACGTGAAAAAGCAAGAGCGCAGACGCTTTGGAGCTGCGGAGGGGTGCGGGGTGCGTGCGGTGGGGGGCGCGCGGCGCGCGGTTACTTTTATAAATTCCACTCGTTATCGATCTCAGAGGACGGGCCGGCCGGCCTGGCTCGCAGCTCAGCGCTCGGACGCTTCATGTTTTTTTATCAAAATATAAATTATTATTTTTGGGCGATAGCGTGTGATATATTACGATTACGTAGTATCCTATACAACAGTGCCCGTATAAACAAGGTCAGACGTCGTTATCGTTATCTTTTTCTATAGAAATGATAGACCTTAATAATTAATGCTTATATACCAAGAATTATATTATATTGTAGGTGACGTAGGTACGATAGGTACGAGTAAGTTACCTACCTCCTTCCATGATAGCAAATAGCAACATTGTTATCAACTGTGTATAGATAGTAGCTAACATAATAAGTAATCAGAATCACTACTAATCACACATATTGAGTAGGTAATTGGTTGAGACACAGGCGGCCATAAGCCCGCACAATGTCGCAGCTATTGTAAAATGCGAGCAATGCAGGTAGTCGAGGGAGCGAAAGGTGCTCGGTGCTCGTAAGTGGCGTCAAATCGAGCCGTGTCGTGTGGTATGTACTACACACACTCACTCAAGACCTAACTCATCATGTTGTGATGACAACGCACCAGTAATGCCACGTCATGAGATTACTAACAGACAATTTGTTTACTATCATGGAGTCGTTCTCGTTTACCAGAGAAGCGCGCGGCGCGGCCGGTGGCGCGTGGTGTCGACAGCGCGTGGTCCGAGTGACGAGCGGCTAGTAGCGACCAACCGCTAGCGCTTTAGGAATTCATCGTCACCATCGCTGAGGGTTATAAAAATACCTAATAAAAGCTCACTATTTAAAGCTGAAGTACTTAATTCTTATTGCGGGAAACATGTATGTCCTCCTTACAAACTAGTTTAGCTAGCGTGATAGGCGTACTTATTATAACTTTATGACACACTGATTTGTTATTATCACAATCCAAAATAACCATACCTAGACGTCATTCATACATATCTGAGCAAGTAGGTAGACTCATTTCTATTTTTCAATGAATTACCATAAATCACAATACCTACTACGTCAATCCTACGTGTCGTTTTTATCTGAATACCAATTTAATTTGAGTGCTCTTCTCAATGTATGCGTAAGTACTCATACATGTACGAGATTCTGTGAAGGCGACGCTAGCGACCCCCCGTGGTGAATCAACCCTCGGCCTCGCAATTTTCCCCTCATAATTATGGCGCGCTCAACTTTATACTCTTTAGTTTTTGACTGGTGTGAACTTTCAAAGGGACAAGGATAATAGAAATCGACAATAAAACTGCCATTGTTCACTTACCTATATATTCGTATTTTAGTTTTACGTCGTTCAACTTACAAATGCATGGTACTATTATTACTATTTACAGTAAGTAATATGAACGTTTAGTTAACACTACATATTATTCATTATCTGAACACGATGATAATGACTAACTGTTGCTTATGTACTTTCTGTTAAACAAACAGGACTAGTGGCATTTATAATAACATAACATTTAGACTAAAGGACATAGGTATAGGCACACGAGATGGTGAGGACAGATACATTTGAATGTAGGTAGGTAAAGTACTACGTGTGGGCAAGATATTATACGAACAAACTGAGGCAGCTACCTCAGTCTGACGGACACGTACATGCTCGTACAGTAACGCTTAACTATTAAACCGAGAGTCATACACTCATCAGAGGGAGTATTTACGTGCCGCAATCGACACTGGACACAATACTGGTGGATGCGCACGCGCACATCCGATCCCACTAAGTAAATGTTTCAATACTGTTAGTTGAACACTTAACGTGCGGCCGACGCGTGTTCCAGGCGAAGGAGACGCCGACAGGTTTACTCGCTGTCCTCGGGCTCGTCGTCTTCCGCATCATCGTCGTCGCCCTCGTCCTCGGAGAGCTCTTTCTTGACCTCCTTGCGCTCCTTCTTGGCCTTGGGCGTGCGAGGCTTGGGTGCGCGTTTCTGTCCGCGTTTCGCGGGTGTGGCAGGCGCGCCCGTCGCGTTGAAGGCCTCCAGGTCTTGCGTGTACTGCTCCTTGGCGGCGGCGGCGCGCTGCTCCCACGTGGTCTTATCCTCCATGGCGCGCCACAGCTCGCCCGCCTTCTTCGCCACCTCCGTCACCTTAAGCCCTGGGTGGTCCGCCTTAATCTGAGCGCGCGCACTATTCAGCCACAGTAGGTACGCCGACATCGGCCGTTTCGGCTTTTCCATCATATCTGGAGACAAGCGATAACAAATTATTCCACTAACGTAAACACTCGTCTTATATAAGTTTAAACAATTTAAATAAAAAATAAATTAATTATATCAGTGGATAATAAATGACGTACGCTTGGGCCACAACCCAAACGCTATGTCACGCCGCCATTTAAAGCGAAGCGTCATAACCAAATAGCAGCTAGTACAATAAGTTCGCGTTGGCGGAACTGTTATAATTACATGTATCTACAAAATGTAATTTATATAATAAAATTAAGTACTTACTTGTAACGTGTGTTTGTTCCGTATAGCTAGAGGTAACAAGCTGCGGCAGGAGCGCGCGACACTAGCTGACTGGCTGGTCCGGGCGAGGCTCGGGCACGCACTGCTGACTCGGGCGCCACCGCGCCGCGCCGTCGCCGCGCCGCAGCCCCACAGGACGCTTCACATAAACACGTTTAGCGTTCTCTATCGATTCCGATCCCACTCGAGCGCTGTAATGTGTCAGCTGCTTTATTTTTACTAGCCCTTTGAGTATATTTTGTTGCCGCGCGCCGCATCCCGCGTCTAACACTCTACATACCATAGTAATTTGATTTAATTAATAGTCGAGTGTTCTTACCAATTTAATTTAATATATTTTTATATTATTGTCATAGGTACCTACTGTACCTATATCCATACCTATTTCAGTGCAACAAGGTATTATGTTGATATGTTTTCTCTAAGAATGTTTACCAGCTAAAGGCTCTTCTGACTTAGCTCAAGTATTTTTTTTTATTGGATTGGTCTGTTTGCGAAAGAGGGACTTTTATGAGTTCACTGGGACAGCGAGACTGTCCCCACTAAAGCTGGACGTATGGTCACGTTAGGTATCTAATAAGTAGAAGACATTGCTAGCTAGTAGGATGAAGTGTATGTACTTCTCTTTCCTAATCAGTGGGTTTTGTAACCATGTTATAAAATATAATAGTGCTGAGAATGTTTCAATTAGGTACCTGTAATATTTTTATGTTCTTATAATTAAGTAATTTATTGTATTCGATTATTTGTAGTGCTTTAATAAATAAATGATATTGTACATAATTATGATTTTTTAATAAATAAAAAAAAATACTTAAAAATGTATTTAGAATATTAAGAATAATGATTATAATATAGGCAGATAATACTATGTAGGTTTAAGTTTGTAAGTGAACGTGTCGGAAGTTTAATAATCAATTACAGTGAAAAGTTGCTCGGTGCTCGCGTTTTACGACTCTTTTTAAAAGCTCTTATCTTTACAGCGATCGTGGAAGTTGTGCGATAAATTTGCACTTGTCTGAAGGAGCGAGGGAGGAGTCGCGCGGCTATAAACCTGACTCCGCCACCCTGTTTGTCGTACGATTCCTGCTGGAGTGAACAGATCAGCTTTTTATCGTAAATTACCATCATTTTTAGTAGTGAGGCATTTATACCGCTCGCGCTCCGCCCTAGCCACGGCAGCGAGTCCCTATACATGCCTACAAAGCTACACTTTTGTCCGTGACTTTGTTCCAACACTAGTTTTATAGTTAACTAGCTGTGCCTGCGACTTCGTCCGCGTGGATTAGTGACTTGGGTAGCATTTTTTGGATATATCTTTTGGTTTGTTTTGGATTAAAAACATTGTCGTTAAGGTATTTAAAAAAAATACTTTAAAGTGATGCTTCTCTATAGACGATATAAGACGTATAACCATCGATGATCAAAGCACACAGGCTGCTAGGATTGCTAACACGTGACAGAGCCACATAAAGCTGACCAAGCGAAACACAGCTACATCCACACCCACAACTTTTAGTGCCTGACCTTGGGCTTTATTAATTGTCATCGCGAGAGATATGTTATATGTTTATTATATTATGTATAATATTATATCGTTCGGAATGAGAGGAATTCGAGGAATAAAAACACTCAGCTATTCCCCATCCTGTTAAAATCTCTGCTTCTATCAGGTTTCGTTGTAAATTAACAAATGTTTGGCGTGATTTTTTTAATTAGCATAACTTTTTTTATTTATCAACCGATTGACATGAAACAACCACAAAATTCTAAGTGAAGCTTACCACAATGTGTTAGTGAAAACCATATCTTAATCGCATAAGCCGTTTCTGAGATTAGCGTGTACAAACACACAGACAAACAGACGAACAATCATTGTTTTGGGTTCTATTTGCGTTGATAAAGGGCGCAATAATATTTTTCTCATATATCTTCCATGTACAGACAGCGATCTGTTACATTTAGATACAACCTGTCCGCGTTAAATTTCTACTTTATACATATTATATAGTTAGGTGCTACCTAGGTACATATAGTATACATAAGTATGTACCTGTAATAAATAATAATTCATGCTTACCTAATTAGCAACTAATAAAGTAGTAAGTTGTAATAAGTAAGTAATTTACTTATACAGGATCTTTCATTAAGCGTGTCCTATTTTTAAATTTAAATAAAACAAAGTGTGTGTGAAATATTGTCGAAATTATTTATTTATTTGAAAGATGTAGTGATGTCATTATGTGTGATATATGACATCATTCAAATGTCCGCCACGGCTTCTCTGGATGGAGCGCATGCGAGATATCCAATTTGCCATGACTTTTGCGCATAAATCAGGCTGAATTTGACCTATGGCATAGGTTATGTTAGCTTTGAGGGCCGCTGTGGTTTGTGGTTTATTCGCATAGACCTGCGACTTAAGAAAACCCTACAAGAAAAAGTCTAGCGGGGTTAAGTCATAAGATCTCGGTGGCCAGTTCACATCAGCTCCACGTGTGATGACCATGCCCTCAAATCTCTCATGCAGAATATTCAATGTGGCATGAGCTGAGTGGCACGTAGCGCCGTCTTGTTGAAACCACATGTCGTTGGTGTTCAGATGATCCAGTTCATGCCAAAAAAGTTGGTAATCATCGACCTATAGCGCTCGCCGTTGACAGTGACGGCCTGGCCCGAACAGAACACTCATTTTGATAAAACAATTTTATCATTTGCACGTGTTGTTGAATGCTATTATCCATGGTGATTTGGCAAAACAGAATGAATAAATGACAACCAATTTGACAGATGTAGCTTCAACAAGATGGCCTCTACCAACTGTCAAAGTTCGGACGTGCTTATTGGAAGACCCGTTAAAATAATAATTAGTAATTTATTAAATACTAGAGGTCCGCCCTCGCCTAGCTTCGGTATTAAAAGTTTCATTTGACCTCACAACAAACTTCTACAGAAAATATCATAGCAATAGTGTCATATTGAATGTCACATTATATAAATAACTTGTAATAGCATTTTTTTTTATATTAGCCTACCAAAATGACTCCACCCTGCCTGATGGTAAGCAATTAGTGGAATCCAGAAGTGGTGGCCACCATACCATCGTCTTGAACTGCTTGTTTGGTGGCTCCACTATGGCAGCTAGGAATGGGGTTAAGGGAAGGGAAAGAGGGAGGTGAAGAAAGAGGAAAGAGAGGAATTGGGCCTCCAGCGCTCTCACTCAGCGAACGAAACGCAGTAGTACGGATACCTACTACTACTCTTACGTCGACCTTCTATGAGAGGGTAGTACTTCCCCGGACGATCCGGCTCATTCATGCTGAAACCAGCGTGGATCTACTACTATATGAACAAATGTTCTAATTTTTAGGATTCCGTACCCAAAGGGTAAAATGGGACTCTAATACTAAGACTCCGGCTGTCTGTCTGTCTGTGTCAGTCTGTCCGTCTGTTATCAGGCTGTATCTCATGAACCGTGATAGACAATTAAAATTTTCACAGATGACGTATTCCTGTTGCCGCTATAACAAAAATACTAAAAACAGAATAAAATAAATATTTAAGGCGACTCTTATACTCGTACAACTGACATGATCTTTTTGCCGTTTTTATAGATAATGGTACGGAACCCTTCGTGCATAAGTCCGACTCGCACTTGGCTAGTTTTTTATTACCTTGTCTTTGAAACTTATTAATAAAACATATATTATTAAAATTTTAATCCTTTCTAGCATTCTAGTCTATTCTAGGAAACAGTCATAATGATCATTATTATATGTAGTTAAGTGTAAAAAAATGTTTTGATTGATAAGCCACAGACAGCCACACAAACAACAAAATCCTTTTAAAGTTTAAAATTTAGTTTTTCCTAAGTTAAAGTCAAAGACATTTATTCAATTGGATTAATTGAAATAACACTATGAATATTAAAATTACAAAATGTCAGCCAATTAACCTACAGCGAATTACCTACTTTTTTATTAGAAACTAGCTTCCCGCGTCTTTGGGTACTGCTCTACTCCCGTCACCAATCAGGCTTACGACGGCGCTTAAAATTCTGAAAATAACTGAAAAATTAATAAACATAATAACTAAATTGATTTCTAAAGGTGAAAGAATTTTACAAATCGGTAACTTAGATTTTGACTTAGGTAGTTAAATCATTGCAAACAAATAAACAAACAAATCTTTTCTCTATATAATAATAGTTTGGATTTATTTATAAATAGGTAAGTAAACAAAAAAAAGAACAATAACAAGTCAACTAATTAATTTTAACGTTTTGGTTGTAGGAAGCAATAAAATACAAGAACTTTCTAATGTTCTATCTATACTTACTAATACAGGCTACCAATTTTGTTACTAACGTGTGCATTAGGTACTCGACTTGCCTGCAATTGACTTCAGCTTAAAGACGAGAGAAGAAGTGCTATTATTATTTTCAACATGCGTAACGACGACGCCTTTTTGCTTAGACAAAAACATCGGAAGGGATCTAAAAAAATCCCAGTTGTTTTCTGCGAACCCCGGTGTTTACGATAAAGGTGGACCCCGTACCTTGCATATGTTTCCTTTCTTTGACTGAAAACAGCTGTAGTGTTCCAGGAATGCGTTAACGACTAGACATGTGTCGCGCGCCTCGTCAGCTGATCGTGTGCGGCCGTATGCGCTACCTGCCGCTGTTTACTTGTTTACAGCTCCAGTCAAGCTTACACCAAAACATTATACCTGCGTCTTACAGCCACGCAACTGGTGGACAATGTACACGACCGTTTTGTTCCGTATGAATCGTACTACCATACAATAGTGCAGTACCTATCTAACTGTAACTTAGGACATTGGGTGTCCGTGCAAATTCTATGAACAAACATGCTTGTCCTCGGGGACTACAATTAAACATCTGTGGGAAACAAACATACTCGTAACACGTATGACGCGTCTTCTGAGAGCTGGCAGCAGTCAGCAGTCTTTACGAGTCCTCCTTGATCCCAAGGAGGCTCTTGTATGACGGGTGTCAGATGTTCAGATATTTGAACTGAACGTAGGCTCGATATCCAGTGGTTAGTCGATTTCGTGGACCAGTAGTCTGCAAACAGACTTCATAGCGAAGGCTACATATTATATTGACTCTTCGACAACAACACTGCGCTACTGTGTTGTGTGTAATTTAGAAAGATAGGTACTAACTAGTGATTTGAATTAGTTGCAATGCGAGCGAAACACTTTTGCTGTCGGCAAGGCTCACCCTTCAGTGACCAAGCGACCGGCTTTATTCAAATAAAGTAAGTGTGATCATATTTAGCAAACAAACAAAGTGCAGCGTGGTCGACAGCCGCGTCAGCTGCTCATAACGACTTGACACTAACAGAAAGCCATACTAACTATATTATTTTAAAATCTTTATTATTCAGAGATCGTTTTGTAACAATTATAAAATTATGTCACACATTTACCTACTAACATACATTACCTACATATTTATACAACTCGAACAATCATTATTATTTATAATTTCAGTCGTTTTTCTTATTAATATAACATAGGTATTAACTAAGTATAACCTATTTTAGTTACATTCGTATTCATACCGTGCTGTGTGGTGCGTAAGCGACAATGACGGCGACGGCTCTGAGACCAACGATGTGCAGTACCACTAGTGTAGTGGTGTGTGCAAGAGTGTGACAGTTGTACACCGTCACCGTCGTCGCCCTTAATTGCTATAATCTATGTACATATACATTATTACGTTGTTTTCATTACCAATGGCGTGTGGACAATCATACAACAATACAAACTGCGTTCGTGAACAGCGTGAGACACTCGCAGTAACGTTCATCACTTCAGTACGTGCACTACCACCACTGCTCAGTCGGAGCTGGAGACGGAGGAGGCGGGCGAGGCGGCGGCGGGCGCCGCGCTCTGCTGCGCGAGGTGCGCCAGGTTCGCGTAGTGCAGCCACGCGCGGTAGCGGCGCGCGCGGCGGCGGGCTCAGGAGGCGGGCTCCTTGCGCTCCTCGTCGTCGTCGCTGGAGGAGGACGAGCCCGCGCCCGCCGCCCACAGACTCGCGTAGCTCTGCTGCTCGGCGATGAGCGCCTCCTCGGCCGCCATAACCGCCTCGAACAGCGAGCGCTTGATCTTGATCTGCGTGGGGAAGGGGAAGCGCTTGGTGGACTGGCACATGCTGTTGAAGAATATGTCCAGCGGGTCGGGCTGCGGTGGTGCGGCGGGCGGCGCCTCGCGCTTGTGTCGCTTGGCACCGGCGCGAGCCTTGCACAGGTAATCCAGTTTGCGGTCGATAACGGCCAGCTGTTCGCTGCCCTTGCGCTTGGGCGACGAGTCGGCGTCGCTGTCCGACTCGTCGGAGGAGTGCTCGACGCCGTTGTGAGCATGCGCGTCGGGCGCGGGAGGCGCGGGCGACGGCGGGCTGCCCGCCACCTTCTTGCGATTGCTCATGTAGGGCTGCAGGAACTGCATGAGCCCCATGTACTTCCAAGGATAGTTCTTCTTGTTGGGGTTACCGGGCTCCTTGGCCAGCATGTCACTCTGCCGCTTGAGCGCGTCGCGGTAGCTGTCGCGCAGCTTCTTCCACTTCAACTTCACCTCCTTCACTGTAACAATAGATGACAATGGTTGGTTATCGCTTTTACTAGTGGAGTCTATAGCCTACAAGAGACGCCTGAGGCGACTATGATACTACACGTTACTGCGCAGGTAGAGTCACACACATTACTTACCCGTTTGTCAAGAGTGGTGACGGAAACTGTGAAAACCATTAGTAGTTATTAGGCTTCATTTCGAGTACTTATTCTACTCACTTTTAGACAAACTATTAATTAGGTACTTTATTTTTTTATACGGACAGTTAAACAATTTACTGCGCACACTCGTAGTAGAACTCACAGTGTGATGTTTATGTTGCCTGCCTAATTTCGTAGTGACCAACAATTACTATTTGGTTGACTGTGGCCGGTGACGACAATGATGATATTGATACTTATTATTGGTATACACTTAATTCTACAGTATGGTACAGCGATAAAACTTTAATACTGTTATCGATTTATAGTAAGTGTGGCCACCCTACCGCCAGAACATAATTTTAAAAACAAGTACTTACCTAAATTAATTCATTGTTTAAATGTTTAATAATATTTACTGCCCTACTATCCTAAACCAATTTCTCAGTAGAATTTAAATTAATTTTGCAAATATGTATCGAACGGCTTTATTAAATAAATTAACGATCTATTGTAAAGTCAACTAAAACTGTAAATTCAATACTTTATTAGCACTATTAGGTAAGTACCTACTGAATGAATGCATGCATTTTAGTGTTGTGACAAGTAGGCAGTATTTCAGGTAGGTAGGTAGGAGTAGGTACTAAGTATTACCACAGATTAAAGAACTTAGTATACCTAATAAGGTCTGTAATCTGTCCTATTATTTTTCTTGGCGTTTAGGTCATTACTATGATCTAGTAATAATAAAACAAAATAATAGGTAGTAGACGAGGCAGTCAGCGTAGTGGCGAGCTAGGTAGGTAAGTACTTTCCTCAACATTACAATAGGGGCGCGCGGCCGGCTGCGCGTGTGCGTGCGAGCGGCGCGGTGCGCGGGGTACGGGGAGGAGAGCTCGGCGCGGCGCGCGGCGTCACTCACAGCTCACCTGACGACAAGTCCGTCTCCTTCATGACCTCGGTCCAGGCGGCGTCCTTCAGCTCCTGGTCGCGGTACTCGATGGCGGTGGTGTTCCACAGGCACGGGTACTTGCGCACGGTCTCTATGAAGTGTTCCATGGCGCGGCGGCGGCGGCTGGCGTGCGGGCTCGGCGCGGTCGGTGCGGCGGCGGCGGCGGGCTCGCGCGGCGGACTGACTCACTAGCGGCGGCGAGCGGCGCGGCCCCGGCCCGCGGGGGGCCGCCCGGCCGGCCGCCGCCGCAGCTGCCTGGCGCCCGCTCCGCGCCGCCGCCGCCGGCCGCACCGCAAGGGGCCCGCGGACTGTCTACCTACCTAAATGTATCATGCGCATTATCTGTATCATTCACAGTTAAATGCACACCCAACCGATGAGTACACCTAAAGAGTTACTCCTACAAAATTAAATGTACATCGATTAATAAGTAGATACTACTTACTACAGTTACACTTAATAACTTTGCAAAAAATGTCAAAGCAAAGAACACACATAGTTAATTCATTAGTCATTATCACATTACGCATTCAAGCAAATAACGCTACCGACCGACATACGTACCTTTTTAAGTATGTAGATTACACATAATTAGGTACCTACTTAAAACTGACTACTGTGTACATGAACATGAGATTATGTAGCCTTCTAACCGGTACTTAAGTTAACAGAACTACTACTAACGCGAAGGTTGTAATAAAAATACAATAAATGACGTTAAGTTTTGAGCAAAGAAGACCGCAGGCATGCAGGCTAGGGCTCCGCTAAGGTTACGTCGGCTACGTTGTCTAAATGAAGAGGTTTCAGTTCGCAATGTAGGAAGGAAGTTTTATATACGACCGCAGCAGGCCGGTTTCTCTCCATTGCGCTCCGCTCGCGCGCTCTTCACTCGCCGCCCGCCGCCGAAGGGGAAGGCAGAGGTTTTAACCAACCACATTTTGCCATTTTATCTTGGGTCCCATGTAACAGGACGAGCTTGTTGCCTTACTTATTTATTTATTACTTTCTAAAGTAATTTTACATGGCTTTTATCTGCTCTACATACGTAGCTCTATGAGAACTGAGAAGACGCGTTCATGCAGTAGTGGGAATAATAAAATGGCCTGGGACGATATATTCTGGGGTTGCGTATGCTATGGCACACGCACTAAGTAATTAAGGCCCTGTTTCACCACTAGCTGCAAGTGTCTGATATACATCAAACAGATAAAACATCTTCTAATTAAATCTGTCTAATATTGTTGTAGAGTTTATTTGTCAGTTAAGGTTATCAGGCACTTGTGAAACTAGTTTTTGAGTACTATCTGTCAGTTAAGTTTCGAATATTATTATCATCACGCACTTTGTCAGCAAGTGGTGAACTCTATTTGCCAGCTGCAGTAGCGAGGCGCATTTTGCATAATTCGTCCAAATGTAGTCAGAATTTCTGGTACGGCTATTAAAGTCGTTAACTCTGTAGGTCTATTATTGTACCTATTTAAGTTTACTCTTATTTATTTTCCGGTTGTTTTAAGATGTCACTCCTTGCATGCCACTAAATGCTGTGATATAGCAGTTAAAGAACATGCGACAACTAGGTACCATCACAAAAGTTTTAAAATAGAGTTGCCATTTGAGACGAAATTATGAATTTTTGTTCAAAGTCTTGACGCGTTTTGTTGCCGCTAATTGTATATTAATTGTAAAGACTCCTGCGGCTTGTTAATTAGTGCTGGCTTTGAAAAAAACAACGCCTTTAAAATTAAAGTTACCACTACACTCGTGCGAAAAGATCTTTCCCAACGACTGCGGCTCTCGAGTGCCTTCTGCCTAGGCTCTATTTCTTACTGCATAATTATGTAGACATGATTGGGAGAAATTGCAATTGTTAACGTTGGTAAATCTATATAACATTTTACGTATGTAATTATACTAATTATTTGGAAGTAATGCAACTTTCGGCGTCGGTTTGTAATGAAGCTTCGAGCCCTAACCCTATCGCGCGTCGCCGACGCTGCACTTCCCTTGCACCGGGCGGAACGGGGAGCGGTGAGGGGTGCGCGGGGTGCGGAGGCTGCGGGGAGGCGCATAGCAACAGTCAAAATCAGCTGGAGCGCTGCCATCACCACGGCTCTCGGTTGCTCTGTCTCTATTGTATCGGCGGCGCGGCGTCACGCAAACACGCCCCCCGTCCATACCCTATACAATGTTATGATTTTGATTTTAACTAGTGTTGATACTTCGAAATATAGTCGGTTAGCCATCAGCTCTTGTACAGTAGCCACACAAGAAGTGGGTAATGCAAGTTGAAGTGCGTTAATTGTCACAACGCAAGCCGGCGGACGCGCTCGGGCCATGTTGAGTAGGCACAGCTGTTCCGCGGATCGATGCGGGCTCGTGGCCTTGCACCACCCCCCTTCTTCGCAGAAACGCCTGCCTCACCGCCGCGCCCGCCTGGGCATGCCCGCTCCCTGTAACTGCCTCGCTGCTGTTGCATCGCCTACCAATAACGCTTTACATCACCAACGAGACGTAACTTTTATAATTCGTTTCATTTGTTATTATTAGCTATGTACATTCATAAAATACTTACCTACCTACATAAGTAGTATCAAACATTTTAAATGGAATAAGTAGGACTCGTAACATATAATAACAAACATTAAGCCCTGATAAACATACTTACACACTGATTGATTGTATGAAGTAAGCTGGCCTTGCTGTGCTAAAAAGGTAAGAGAAGGGCTGTAGTAAATTGTAGAGCGAATCTCTACGAGCCGGCTTTAGCTTTCAACAAAGTACTATGTAGCATAGGAGGTGCCTTCTGGTCGCCGAAAATTAACGTCCCAGGTGCTAAAAACCCACACAACAACACAAAAAAAATCTACCGAAAGCTCATTTAACAAGAGAGATTCGAGTTATTCTCGCAAGTCGCAATGGGTATGTTTAGTCTGTAAAAAAAAATGTAAAATGTCAAAAGAAACAATAATTATGATTATACGGTAAGTATTGTCTCCATTTCTCCATTTCCAGACCTGTAGATTTTGATTATTTTTATTACAACAGCTAGCGCTGGTACCAGCAGTGCATGGATTTCGGCGGTGCAGTGGTGCGGTGCCGGGGTCAAAGAGAAAAAAAACTTGCATACCTGGCCGTGGCCACTGAGTTGATTAATTATTTCTGTCTAAACATTTTTCTTTATCATTCTACAAGTTCTTATTAATTATCTTAGAAAACCGCCATCTATGAGTTTTAGCCAAAATTAACAACAGAACTGTTCTCGAGCAGACGCAGACCGTAGTAAAATATAACGTTACGTGTCCGGTGTCATTGGAAGCGCTTTGGCTTTTAGATAAAATAAATAATAATATATATAAATAATAAAATTCTTTGAAATACATATTATGATCCGCTTAATTATAATTACATACTTCTACGGCGTTCTATGACATAGATACGTGTGTAAAAAATAAATGTAAAACGTCGAGAATGAAACGATAAACGATGACATATTACTCTAATATCGCTGGACACGATTAGAAAACGGCGAAAAACAGGTTGTTTTTAGAGGCATGAATTTTAAAAATATTAATATCGATATATCGAATGAAGAATGTTACCTAATTTTGATTTTTAGCTCTGCAAATTTTCTATTGAAAATCAATAATATGTGTGAAAAATTATTTCGATACATTCAATAGTTTTCGAGATAGTGAATTTTAAAAACAAGTGTGCTCACTGCTCGGCGAGATCCGGCGGCCGGGCGGCGCGGCGCTCGCTGCTGTGACGTCATAACATCACACCTCCCGCACACTCCCGTTGAAGTTTGTAGTTTAGTACTGATTTAGGAGTTAAAGTGTTACAATTTCTAATTTAAACACAAGATAATCATGTGTACATTTTAACACATAAAATGTACCTACAAACACATCAGTGCACTAGAACAATTGGTTTTAGATACTTAATGTATTTATGTAAAATAAGAAACAAAAAATAAATATTAAAGAAGGCACTGTACCTACTTACTTCTATTTACTTGAGTAAGCACAAGTTCCTTGTAACTTTCTTTACCTACTTTTGAAGTTATACTTCTGTTGGCGCGATTGGGAAAAATGATGAGAGTGAATTTTTACGATGCGCGCGCACACCGACAGAAAAAAGCAACACCCTGAAGTTAGTTGCGAACCTTTGTGTGTCGTATCAGTACAAATAATCAGTGTGAATTAATAAAAAATATATTGGCGTTTATATCAATTAAATTATATTTATGACGGTGATAAATTTTTTTTTTTGATCATTTATCATTAAAAATATTTATTTTGAATATTAGTGGTAAAAGTCGTTTTAATATACTGTTTTAAGTGCATTTATAGATTTGAGGTTAACTGATAGGTATGTATGCGTTGTGTATTTTTATTTTTATTTTATTTGGTATTTTTGGATTGTTACGCTAAAGAAGTATAACTTCTTACGTGCGTACATGAGTACACACAGTCTTTTTTACTTTACTATTTCACTGTATTATATATTCATTTATTTAGTCAATCTTCGATATGGGAAGAATAGGTATTATAATAAATCTAAGACCTTTCATAAAACGAGTAAATATTATTTTAGAGGTACCTACTTAGTTTATTAAACTTATCATCTTTATTTCAAAGACGATATTGTTTTTGTCAGTGCTACCAACAGTAGTGGACTAGCAAGCGGATCCAGAAATTCGAGTTTGGAGTAAGGGGAGTGCGGGCTTAATCATTGGCGTATTTACAGTAGACTTCGAGAGCCCCGACTTCGAAACTTTACCCCAGCGCGCCGGGGTAAAGTTTTGCCAAGGAAAACACTATAAGCACATACATTTTTTGATTATGTTGATGCATTTGGAGTGACTGTTGATCGAACTTATAAAGTCTGATGCGTAAATACAGTTGTCTGTGGAGCAGACTTATAAAGTCTGATGCAAAATGGCGGTCAAAAAAAAATTCGACCTTTTCTAAAATCGGTATTACTCGAACGGTGTAATTCGCCCGAACGCACCGATTTTTACGGTTATAGTCGACTAAATGCCGATGCGAACGCTACCCAGCACTATAATATCCTACCAATTTAAATGTCAAATAAAAATTGTCAAAAAAGTTGCTCGTCAGTGTTGTTTACGCGCGCGACCGACCTGCTTGGTTGGTATTTATATTGTTATATATCGTTTATTTTATCATTAGCCAGTATTGTTTTTTGATACAAACGTTAATTAGGGCATGTAATATTTAATTATCACGTTTTATTCGTAAAAAAATATAATTTTGGTGAAATTCGAAACACAAATGTGCAATGGCCTCTTTTTTTTATTGTGTTTCATATATTTGTGTTATATATGTGAAAAAAAGCAGTTAGAAGAGCTGCAATTTGTGTTTGTGATAAGTTTAATAAATATACTACAGTGTGGAATAGTCAAAAGTGTAAGTAATTTAAAAATTTGTACAAATTTGAGCGATTGAAAAAATTTTTGTGAGTGTTGTTTACACGCGCGGCCGACCTCCTTGGTAAGTTTTTCTATTGTTATATATCGTTTATTTTATCATTTACCAGTATTGTTTTTTGATAAAAACGTTAATTAGGACATGTACTATAAACTTATCACGTTTTATTTTTAAAAAAACATAATTTTGGTGAAGTTTGGAACACAAATGTGCAAGTACCTGTTTCTAACGGTTTTTTCATTGTGTTTGGTGTCTTTGTGTTATATATGTAACAAAAGCAGGTAGAAGAGCTGGAATTTGTGTTTATGTTAAGTTTATTATATATACTACAGTGTAACAAAGCCAAAACTGTAAGTATTTTGATAATTTATAAAAATATGAACCTTTTGTTTCCACTTACGCTCGGCCACGCCCCTTTTTCGCTCCCGCCCGGCATTGTCATGGCTTAAAATATGATATTTTGTATGAAGAGGGTATATTGTTTTTTATTATATATAGTGTTTAATGTATATTAATGCATATTAACTATAACTTTTTTACAAATACGGGTATTTTATTCGATTTTTAACCATTTTTATAACTTTAGCCGTTAAGAAAACCTCGACCTTTTTTGAAATGAGTATTAACAATATAAAAACTCTTTACTCGGACTTAATATATGTTTTGTTATGAAGTATATTAAATGACGATTCCAATGACATAAGTTTTATATACACCTGCCATATAATAATTAAAAGATATGACGATATTAAAACTGCGCAGCCGCGACATTTGAATTTACGGCAAATCGCGCCAAACACCGCCACAGATGCGCCGATTCGCGCGAGTAGCGGCCAACGGCTGAAGGGTTTTAAGCGCCTTAACCCCGTCCTCCGTCCCTCTCCCCTAGATCCACTATTGCACATACCTAGGTGAATGAAATAAAAATAGAACAAAATGACTCTAAAAACAGTAACTGTAAGATAGACATTCCGTTCAAAGTAAATTAAAAAAATTCTTGGAAATGCTTCTTCTTCTTCTCCTTTTAATATAGCAAGTGAGCCGATGATTGTGATTGTGTCAGCTATTTCAAATTTCATTTCATTTCATTTATTTATTCAGAAACAATTTACATTGTATGCGAATGTTTTACGGATACAATTTACAATTCCTAAATATTTTCTAGAAACAATAATCTTAATATAAGTATAATTAATTTGAATTTGATTAATTACAATAAACATTGATGACACCACAAAAAAAAAGATAAGAAGTCAATTATGTAATTATATTAATAGTATGTATAAAATATTAAATCAATCAAATGTCACACCAAGAAAAATAATAAAATCCTTAAAACGTCAAATGCAAACTAAAAACAATAAAATCGTAAAATGTCAATATATAAACTAATAAATAATAAAATAAAGAAACTTAAAAAGTCATAAAACAAAATAAAAATAAAAAAATGTCTATGTGGTCATGTCATCAATTGAATAATAGCATTTTTCTAAGAGGAATTGCTTAAGTTCGCTTAAAAAATCCTTTTTGCAAAACAATTCTTTAATTTCTAAAGGTAATTTATTAAATATTTTAACGGATCTGTAATATGCACTTTGTTTTACGACATCTAGATGTGGTATACATTGGGTATGCAGATCCTTTCTCCTCGTGCTCTCCCTTATCCGTTTTTCATCTTCATTTTCGTACTCATGGACATGTTTAGATAAGTGAGAGAGTAATACTAATTTATATAAACTAGGAACGGTTAATATTTTTAGTTCTTTGAAATGTAGTCTGCATGAATCTGGTATTTGAATTCTTAAAATTGTTCGAATGGCTCTTTTCTGTGCGACAAATGCCTTATTAATATTATATTCAAAGCTTCCTCCCCAAAACGGGATGCTATATCTTAGTTTTGACTCGACTAACGCAAAGTATACCATTCTTAGGTGCTCAATACTAACTTCATTCCTAAGACTCCTGAGTACATAGCAGGCCGAACTAATTGAGTTCTCCAGATGCTTTAACTCTGCTTTCCAGTTTAGTCTATCGTCGATGTGGACTCCTAGAAATTTTACCACCGAGGTTTGGCTTATGCGTTCACCGTTTATTTCACTATATAATGTATCCGTATTTTTAGAGGTCGAGCGAAAAAGGATTACATTTGTTTTACTAATATTTACTTTAAGGCTATTTACAGTGAACCAAGTATAGAAGGTGTCCAAGGTATTATTTATTTTTTTATATTTTTATTTTATTTTATTGTAATGAACATAAAACAGTTACACACTGAGGATTTACATGACAACCAAAATGATATACATAAAGTTTGTAAGAGTGTAACCCACACCAATGTTCGCGAAATAATATCAGCAATGATAAAAAACTAAAAACACGCGCATAAATAGAGAGCGATGGTGGATTACTCCAATAAGTAATAAGACAGGTTATTTCAAGGTTTCAATAGCTAGTCTACGAAATTGTGAGTATGGAAGTGCAAGTATGTCCAATTCAAATAGGTGTGTGTTATACAATTCAACAAGGCGGCGTAGAGGAACCCGTGCACCTGCGTTAGTTCTACATCGTGGAATGTAGAACAGCCGAGGAAAGCGCACCCCACGCCGCATTACAGTTCTAGGTACAGAGTAACATATTTGGTTATTAATGTCAATACAGTCAAATTTGTTGTTACATAGATTATGTTATGTAGCATAGTGATAGAAAGTAATGTACGTCTAGACTCCAAGCCCAAAAGTTTATACTTGCAAAGAAGCTGCTCGTACGGTAAATAATAGTGATAACAGCGATATTGCATAGCCCGTAAGAATTTCTTTTGTACCATTTCTAATCTTTTTGTATATGTGTCGTAAATAGGATTCCAAATTTGGACTGCGTACTCTAGTTGAGAACGAATTAAAGTGTTGTAAAGAGTTAAAAATGTGGTAGGCCGTTTAAAATCTTGTGAGGACCTCATCACAAAACCGAACATCTGATAAGCCTTATTGACAACTTTGTCTATATGGAGATCAAAATGTAATTTTGAGTCTAACGTTATTCCTAGATCTTTAATAGAATTAACCTTATCTAATCTACTACTATTTACAACCACATTAAGACTGTTTATATCGCTAGCCGACACTACTGCATTAGTGTCATCAGCAAAAACTACCAATTCAGTACATCCGTTAGTGGTTGTGTTCACATGTTCTATCAAGTCATTGATGAAGGTTATAAAGAAAATCGGACCTAGTATTGAACCTTGGGGTACACCAACCCGTATTTGTCACATTTTAGATCTATATGTTTCCTCACAAATTATACTATTATCTATATTTAATGTTTTAGCTGTATTATTCGTAGCTTTAATCTCGACAAACATTTTCCTATTACTTAAATACGATGTAAGAAGTTCGTGAGCTTTACCCCTTACACCATAATGATTAAGTTTTTTTAGCAGTAATTTGTGATTAACTGTGTCAAATGCCGAGCTTAAATCTAGAAAAAGACCGGCCACTTTTTGCTTACAATTCATTCTGCTTACAACATCGTTTATAAGCGTGTATATTGCATCTTGTGTCCCGACAATTTTCTGATACCCGAACTGTCTGTTATTCAGTACTTTGTTTCTATACAAATGACTTAACAACCTTGCTTTAATTAATTTTTCTAATATTTTAGACGTAGTGGACAGTAACGAGATGGGCCTATACATTTTAGGATCAGTTTTTGATCCTTTCTTGTGTATTGGTACGATTTTTGCTATCTTAAATTGATCCGGAAATATACCTTCGTCAAAACATTTATTAAATAAATAACTTAGTGGTTCTGCTAGTATATCGATGTTTTCTTAGATTAGTGATATAGGTATGTCATCATAACCAGTCGACTTTTTATTCTCCATTTTTTTAACTAATTTACATATCTCTTGTGGAGTGGAATGGTCTAAAATTAGTTCGTTTTGTACTCTATCTTCACTTTTATGTAAAATATCCATAGCCATTTTTGTATCAATTGAACTAATAGTGGAACATACTTCAAATTGTTTCATGATTGTATTAGCTATATCGGCTGGTTCTGATACAAGCTTATTATCTATTTTTAATACTAGCTTAGTTATTTTTTCATCCCTCTTGTTTCGGTGTTCATTTATTAGTTTCCAAACATCTTTAAGGATATTCTTTGATTTTGCTATTCTTGATTGGATTGATAATTTTTTAGCTGATTTGATTACTTTTCTATATAATGTAAGGTACTTTTTCCTATAATTTACTATGGCATCATTTTGATGATTAGCTTTCCCAACACACAAAAACCATTTCATTTTACTTGATATCTACATTCCTTTAGATACCCAGCGCAATGGTGCAGGATGTACCAAATTAATTTTAACTTTTATTTTCTTAAAACTGTGTGTAAAAATGTCATTAAACGTTTTAATAAATGAATTAATGCCCATGTGTATATAAATGTGTATGTAAATGGAAAATAATCTTCTCGTTATATATTATTTCTCGTATAAATGCAATGTGGATCATAATATATCTACCTACGTAATACTTACAAAATATTTACGACTTTATGGCAACGATAGCCTGTAACCGATGATGTTACAAAGTCTATAACCTTTCTTGAGAACTGGGCTATCATACGCAAAATGAATTTTTCAAATCCGACTGGTAGATCCTGAGATTAGCGCGTTCAAACAAACAACAACTTAAACTCTTGTAAATCAAGTTTTGTATTTTTATTCCTCGCATTTCGGTATTTTTCGAAAAATACTCAGAAGCCTGTCCTGTCCATCTATATTTGGTTAATTATTCGATTGCCCCTTTTTTAAATCCGTCTTCCGTAGTAGGTATTTCATTATTTAATACACACGTACACTAAAAATGAAAGTTATAAAAGTAATAGCAGAATAATGCTCGAACTAAACAGCAAAATCTAGCCACTATATTATGCGTAATTTGAGGCGTAAGTTGCGTACTACCGGCCACAGAGCGCGATCGCGTGTGATGTTACGACGTCACGCTGCTATCGTGCGCCTGCTCGCGGCACACGATTTTCACGACAAACTCAAATGCATGTAAAATCCTAACCACTTGGTATTTTTGAATGGAACAAAAACTAGTATATTTCTATACATTTAAACTATACTGCAAGAAGTCTCAAGCAATATTTCGTACCTAGCAACATTCTCCATTAAGGCGATATCGCTAACTCAATCTAGAGCGCCGATATATCTACGATATTTGGATATTTCGTTTTTTCAAAGCCTGTACCAATCCAATATAGTTTTAGTATTGTTTTAGTTGTAGTTAGTATGTATTTTTTTTAGTTTACCGTAATATCGAAATTAAAAAATGAGTATTTTTCATAAATTTATTGAACAATGTTCAATCAATTCATCAATGTATTTTGTACCATTAGAACTAAAAACAGTAGCTTTGACAGTCTGTCAAGCCAATACCGTAGATTTTATTTTGGTATCCATTTTTTCTTTCGATGTATCGATATCGGCTCATAGTAATAGTATAAAGCGATATTTTTAGGTGTCGATATATCGATATTTATCGGTTTTCTGATATATTGTTGCATCCCTAGTTGCTCTCATTCTCTGTGGGTTCGTTGTTGTCTGACATGAATGACATTAATTTTATTGTCTGTGTGTCTGATTCAGTTTCAGTGTTGACAATTTGACATGATTGTTTAATTTATCACTAAATTTGTCAATATCTTACGGGAACTGGAGACAAACCTTCGTGCTTTGTTACGCACTATTGGGTCTTGCCAAAATGATCCTGTAGCATAATTCAAAGTGTAATATTGTGATGATGAGTGGTAATGTTGTAAGGTAGATGAGTTAGTGGCACCTGGTAGCGGCAGGCATCAGGCGCAGAGCACAGCTGCTCCGTGCACGATGGAGGGACAACCGGACGCGGACAGGGACAGGGCCCTGTTAGTTACATTTGTGTCAATACATAATAAAATATTGACGAAATCTTCACTTCGTTGTGTCAAAATGTACCTACGTGTTTGCAGGCGAGGTCGAGATCTCTTGTTTACAATGAGATTATGAATCCTATGATCATAAACATGATCTTTGCGTTTGAGTCAGTCTCATGAACCTACAACTGACTGAATGACCATGGCACATAGTAAAAATGTGATAATGAATGTACAATAAAAATAATATCTACTACAAAGTTATGAGTAACTTGTGAGTTTTAGCAGTTCCCTGTAGGAAACTAAATAGGTACTTTTATAAATAAAGAATGTATAATTAATTTGCAACAATATTGTCAGAAACCAACAAGGCAATGAACTATGGACTTGTGTGAACAACAAGTAAGGTCAAACTTATTACATGCATGGTTCCAGATTGGGAGTGGACAATAGTGCAGCAGAAGGTGATGGGGACAGGGGCCGCTACAGGTCAGTTACACTTACAGTTCTAACAGTAAAACAGAATGCTTTAGTAAAATGAGCAACAAGACTTTTAGAAAGTCACTGATATGCATTTATAACTTTGCAATAAACACATATTGTTGAAGCGGTAGGAGGACTACATTGACAGGCTGCTTAGAACAGAGGGCTAAACATTGCTCCAACTGTTGTGTGTAATTGTGAAGCTGTGTGCAATCATTGCAAATGAAACCCATCAAAATGTTCTAAAAGGATATCTACATACTTTGTCGTTTTCAACTTGGCTGGGTAGTGTTCAGGAACATACAACATAATCTTACTACTAGGTACTATATAGCAGAGACGTGATCACTAACTATGGATCTTTTTAGAACGCCCAAAGTCATTTAGTAGACGACACAAGGTAACTGATGTAGCTCACAAAGTTGCTTTACTGAAGTGACAATGGGTAGAAAGGTTCTAGAATGAGGACAAAAAGACACAGTACGGGTAGGGTGGGCTGTCATCAATCTAATAATGAGACGATCTGATGAGAGATTCACAACCGGTTGAGGCGGCCTATGTCCAGCAGTCGAGGTCTTCCCTTGGTATGATGATGATGAAACAAAATGTCAGATATTTATTTTATTTATTTATATTTTATTTTATACTTGATATTGTACAAAAACATGTTTAGAGGAGGACATATTGCCTAAGGCATTTTTGATTGAATCATAATCCATGACATTATGTAAGGTTTAGTTGATTGAGTGCGTGTGTGGTGGTGTGTCGCCAGCACGATGGTGCGGTGCGCGTCGCAGTCGTCGCTGGACGAGTCGTCGCAGCGGCCCGCGTCGCGCGAGGGCGCGGAGGGCGCGGGCGCGGCGCACGCGGGGCGGCTGCTGCACGCGCTCGCGCGCCTGCGACGCGACGCGGCGCTGTGCGACGTGACGCTGCACGCGCGCGCGCACGCCGCCGCGCCGCCCGCCGGCGCCGTGAGCGCGCACCGCGCCGTGCTGGCCGCCTGCTCGCCCTACTTCCACGCCATGTTCACGCAGTTCGACGAGCGCACGCAGGCCACCGTCACCATACAGGTCGGGAGCCCACGTCTCGCTCGTGTGGTAGCTCGGTGGATCGCACAGCTCTATCTGATCGTTCCGCTTTCAGAACGTGGAGCCGGCCGCCCTCGAGGCGATAGTGGAGTACGTGTACACGCCCGAGTCTCTCGTCATCACGGAGGACAACGTACAGGTGAGGCTCGCTCGTCGCCGGCGTCCGGCGCCCCGCGACAGTAGTGACCGTGCCCCTCCCCCCGCAGAGCCTGCTGTCGGCGGCGTCGCTGCTGCAGGTGAGCGGCGTGCGCGAGGCGTGCTGCGCGTTCCTGGCGGGCGCGCTGTCGCCCGACAACGCGCTCGGCATCCGCGCCTTCGCCGAGCTGCACGCCTGCACCGAGCTGTGCGTCTGCGCGCTCAACTACGTCGAGACGCACTTCGTGGAGGTGAGCGCTCACCGCCCGCGAGCTGCGGTCGCTCGGCTCGGTATGGATATGATGTCCATCGTGGGTTCGCAGGTGCTCGAGACGGAGGAGTTCCTGGGCCTGGAGGCGGACACGCTGGCCGCGCTGCTAGACAGCGACCGCATCACGGTGCCCAACGAGGAGGTGGTGCTGGACGCCGTGATCCGCTGGATGCAGCACGCGCCCGACGAGCGCGCGGCCGAGCTGGGCTCCCTGCTGGAGCACGTGCGCTTGCCGCTGCTGGCGCAGGACGAGCTGGTGGCGCGCGCCGGCGCCGAGCCGCTCGCCAGCGCCGGCCTCAGGGTCAAGGTGGGGCCGAGGGGATCCGGTGACGGTGACTGCGATCGATCCGAGCTTACACACGGCTCCTCTTGACGTTCCAGGACCTGGTGATCGAGGCGCTCTCGTTCCACCTGATGCGTCCCGAGCGGCGGCTGGCGGCGGCGGCCACGTGCGCGCGCGCTCGCCCGCGCCAGCCGCCGCGCTCGCCCAAGGTGCTGCTGGTGGTGGGCGGGCAGGCGCCCAAGGCCATCCGCGACGTGGAGGCCTACCACATGGAGTGCGGGCGCTGGCGCTGCGCCGCCGAGCTGCCCACGCGCCGCTGCCGCGCCGGGCTCGCCACCGTGCAGGGCAAGGTGTACGTCGTGGGCGGCTTCAACGGTCAGTGGGCGCGCGGGCGACGCCCATGAGTCGACCCGGCGCCGCCACTGACCGCGCGCTCCCCCGCAGGCACCCTGCGCGTCCGCAGCGTGGACGTGTACGACGTGGCCGCGGACTCGTGGAGCGCGGGCCCGCCGCTGACGGCGCGGCGCTCCACGCTGGGCGTGGCCGCCGTGGGCCACACCATCTACGCGGTGGGCGGCTTCGACGGCGCCACGGGGCTGAGCTCGGCCGAGGCGCTGGACACCCGCTCGGGCGCGTGGCGGCCCATCGCCGCCATGTCCACGCGGCGCTCGTCCGTGGGCGTGGGCGTGCTGGGCGGCAAGCTGTACGCGGTGGGCGGCTACGACGGCGCGTCCCGCCAGTGCCTGCTCACGGTGGAGCGCTACGACCCGGCGCTGGACGCGTGGGAGCCCGTGGACGACATGTCGGCGCGCCGCTCCGGCTGCGGCGTGGGCGTGGTGGAGGGCGCGCTGTACGCCGTGGGGGGGCACGACGGGCCCGCAGTGCGCCGCTCCGTGGAGCGCTGGCGGCCCCCCGCGGGGTCCCCCGGGGCCCCGGGCGGCTGGTCCCCCGCGCCCCCCATGCACACGGCGCGCCGCAACGCCGCCGTGGCCGCGCACCAGGGCCGCCTGTACGTGGTGGGCGGGGACGACGGCGCCGCCAACCTCAACACGGTCGAGGTACACGGAGCTCGGCTGTCGTTTCATATCGGTTTTATTCCCTGTCGTAAACGTTACTCACTAATAAACATATCGTGGCAGGTGTTCGACCCGGCGACGGACACGTGGAGTATGCTGGGCGCGAGCATGTCGGTGGGGCGGTCGTACGCGGGCGTGGCGGTGGTGGAGCGCGGAGGGACAGGCGCGTGATGTCGCGCGGCGGCGGATGCCCCTCCGCCGCCGCGCGGGCGCGCGCCCGCCCCGCCTCCGCCCGCGCGGCCCCGCGCTGAGCCGCGCTACGCCAACGTGGGCGTGTACGGGTGGCGCCCGCTGTACGTGCAGCGCGCTGACGACCAGGCCTACTGGTGCTCGCAGACGCTCGAGTTTAACGAGCGCTGCGGCGCCACCCGGGGCGCAGGCGCGGGGGGCCACGCGGGGGGCGGCACCATGCCCCGCGCCGCGCGGGCCCCGCTGCTGCGCGTGTCGCTGGGAGACCTGGCGCTGCCCCCCTGCGTGCTGCTGCTGCCGGCGGGGGCCCCGGCCCGCTACCGCGCGCTGGGCGCCGACCCCGCGCCGGGCCCCTCGGCGCCCCCCGCCGCGCGCCCCCCCGCGCTGCCCCCCGCGGCGCCGGGGCCCGACGATGAAGACGACGACGACGAGTGATCGCCGGACTGTGTGTAGACTGTGGAATCTCGATGTGTTACTATTTTTGTATTGTTAGTTAACGGTTAGCGTGTAGATAGTGCTGTAGCTTAGCGATGTCAATACTCTTTACTTGTTATTATGATGACTATTGCTAGTCGCCGGGTTACCGGTTGTTTAAGTATATAAATAAAAGTTCATTCCGTCATCTACTTGCGTCATTTTATTTTAACGGAACCTGAATTTATTCCTTTGTTGTATGCGTTCGACAGAGTTCTCAAACTTATCACAGGCACATTTTATGTTTGATGTTGAAGGCTTTACGCGGCGGAGGGGTGCTACCTCCGCGCGGCGTCAAATTATGATTGTTTATGTTCTATGTTCTTAAATAAATCTTTTTTTCATTATTAGGTAATAAATATTTTATCATCCTACTTCAAATTATTAACCGACAAATTTTATTTTATTTCTATTAAATATTAAGTATATTGATTATCTATACTTTCATTGACCACTGTTTTAGTTATTGTTAATTTGAGTTCTAATATTTAATTGGAGTCGAGTGTACTTAATTATACTCATTAGCAGGGCCGGACCTTGAGTTTAGTGGGCCCTGGGCTAGTACTACTTAGGGGCCCACCTAATTTCTCGTATTATCGTCTATTTTTCGTTTGTAACCTAATTGTTATGTTTAGACAAGATTTTAACACGTAGTACTGCACCTACCCCAGAATTGAAATCAATTAAATATTGTACACAACACCCCAACATATAATAATAATAATAATAATAATAATAAGTAGATGCTACTGTACGCACCTTTTTGGAGGCATGTATGCGGCAATGGGGAACAGTTCTTACCTATGCAGGATGCCGACATGTCCGGGGTAACGGTGAACCAATATGGATTAGGCGGGGCATATTCCAGGGTGACAGCCTGAGTCCCCTATGGTTTTGCCTGGCTCTGAATCCTCTCAGTACATTGCTAGAGGGTTCAGAATTAGGTTACAGGTTACGTAGAGGTGGTCAAGTCATATCCCACCTGCTGTACATGGATGATCTGAAACTAATTGCGCCTACTGATATCCAGCTAAAAGATTTACTAAAGGTAACAGAAAACTTTAGTAACTCGATCAGAATGGAATTCGGTGTAGACAAATGTGCAGTCATGCATGTAAAGCGTGGTGGGATAGTAGAATCTGAGGGCATTCAACTCTCTGATTCTATTCAGCTTAGATCGCTTCTAGTTACTGACACCTATAAGTACCTAGGTATGTCGCAAGCTTTAGGTATAAAGGAAGAGGCAATGAAACAATCATTACAGGAACGTTTTATAGGCCGCCTTAAAAAAGTACTAAATAGTTTATCTGGCGGCAACAAAATATGGGCCTGTAATGGTTGGGTCATGCCACTCCTTATGTACTCTTTCGGCATACTTAGGTGGACTCAGACTGAGTTAGATGCCCTGGACAGGAGAGTCCGTACATTGTTGATTTCATACCGAATGCATCATCCACGTTCGTCTGTCATGAGGTTGTATATCCCGCGAAAGTGTGGTGGTCGCGGTCTTTTAAATGCCAAAACCCTTCATAATTGCGAGATATGCAACCTTAGAGATTATTTTCTTAAAGCGAACGGGGCTCTGCATCGTGATGTTGTCGCAGTGGACAATGGACTGACCCCGCTTGCCTTGGCTAAGCAGAACTGGCACAAGCCTGTAGTGCTTGGCGTCGACGACCGCCGGGTGGTATGGCAGAGCAAGGAGCTCCACGGCAGGTTCTACCGAGCTTTACACGGTTCAGATGTGGACCGAACTGCTTCCGTGGCCTGGCTACGCTTCGGTGATTTTTTCGGAGAAACCGAAGGGTTTGTTTGTGCAATTGCTGATGAAGTTATCAAGACGAACAACTACCGGAAATAAATCTTGAGAGACGGCACTATCGACATATGTCGTGCATGTCATCGCCCAGGTGAGTCTCTCAGGCATATCGTTTCCGGCTGTTCGCGTCTTGCTAACGGAGAGTACTTGCACAGACATAACCAAGTGGCCAGGATCATCCACCAGCAACTTGCTCTGCGGTACAAACTTGTGGACGCCGAAGTGCCTTACTACAGGTACAATCCTGAGCCGGTTCTCGAGAATGGTCGTGCGACATTGTACTGGGATCGATCTATCATCACTGACAGGACTGTTGTTGCCAATAAGCCTGACATAGTGGTGATAGATCGATTAGAGCCCCTTGTAATGATCATCGACGTCACCATCCCTCATGACGATAATCTCGTGAAAGCTGAAAAAGACAAACAGATCAAGTATTTGGATTTAGCTCACGAGGCTGTTGACATGTGGGATGTGGATTCGGCGATCATTGTTCCGATAGTGGTTACAGTGAATGGACTTATTGCTAAGAGCCTCGATCAACATCTTAAGAGGCTCGCGTTAGCTGGTTGGGTCAAGGGCCAGATACAGAAGGCGGTGTTGCTTGACACGGCCCGCATTGTGAGGAGGTTCCTATCTCTGGAGCCCTAACCGCCGGTAGCTTGGTCCCTGTACCCGATGCCGGTGGGTCTCCAATTTTTATATTTTTAAATGTATGTATTTTTTTTTATATACTTATATTTAAAAATGTAATTTTGAGAATTGATTTAAATAAAGGCAATAATAATAATAATAATATTCTACCACATTCACACAGCGCCATCTAGACCCAAATTAAGCAATTATATCTGCTTGTGCTTGTGTTATGGGTACTAAACAACTGATTTATACATATACTACATATTATATACATTTTTGTTAAATACATACATATTATAAATAAATTACACCCAGACAGAACAAACAATCATGCTCATCACACAAAGGTTTGTCCTGGGTGGGAATCGAACCCACGACCTCCGGCTTAGCAGTCAGGGTCACTAACCACTAGACCAACAGGCCAGTCAAATAAATATAATATTATGCGTAAGTACCTACTAATTATCTGTATCAATATCAGACCAATCTAATGATGAGTAACTAAATCTTAATTATCTTCATCACACAAAAATTACTTCACAATATACCAAATTCAAAGTTAAAAACATTTATTCATCTGGTTGAAATGAATTTAACACTTAAAAATTAACACGTAGGTATTATATATCTACTGAGTACTTGAGATACTTGAGTCGAAATGGCCCTGTGGATAAGGCACCCAATTCGTAAACACGAGGTAGTGGTTTCGAATCCGGGCAAGTACAAATGTGATTTTTCAAATCATATGTACTTTTAAGTTTATATTGGACGAAAATATCGTGAGGAAACCTGGACTTAAAAGTCTAAAATTGCCAATCCGCCTTGAGCAAGTGTGGTGATTAATGCTCATTCCTTCCCCATGAGAAGAGGCCTTTGCCCTGCAGTGGGACAGTAAACAGGCTGGTATTATTATTATTATTATTATATACCTACTTAGTAGTAAATTCTTTATTCTAATAAAAATACAAGTTTTTTTACAGACGGCATGCAATGCCATGGTAATCAGTTACCGGACGACTTGTGCATGACATGCAGCTTTGTCTTCGGTTATCACTACCCTGCTTACCAGCTCAGAGGCCTCGAACATCGACGTTGGCTGCTACCTAATAGTAAGATTTACAGTTATTGGCAGTACCTATAGTGACTAGTTCTATATGAGAGTGGCTAGCTCTATATTAGGGGCGGAGGTCGCGCGACGGTGTAGTGTATGGAGACTATGGAGAGGTCGCTGAGGAGCGATTGTATGTTAATCTGTGCAGGTGAGGCGCTCACCGTCGCTCGCACAGCGTAACTGTAGCTGCAGGTACAGTACCAGTGCCCGCGCGTCCGCGGCGCCGACACCACGTGCCGCCCGTCGCGTACAGTAGTGCTGTGTGCTGTGACAGTGCTGTGACGTGCTGACGTGCGCCGGCGCCTAACGGAACAGCATGCGCGCGCACCGACACACGACACAGTCACTGCCCGCGCCTCACTCGCATTGTGAGTATGTACCACCAACCTGTGCCCTCCAAGAGCGCCCTACAACATGAGTAAACAACACATCACTAGGTACCCACTAACGACTAGATTATAGTTCCTTCGTATGATAAACTACCTCAGCAACTATATGCATGACGTAACCTAAATATTGCACGGTACGTACTTACATACAAGTAGGTAATTGCGTAGATACTTAACAAGCCAGCAAATACCTACATGCAGGCTGTCGCTAACACAACCACATGACGTGCACTTAGTGAGTAGAATTGCACTATGAATAACGAGGTAGGTATAACAATCTCATCTACACAGTGAACACTACATAATAATAAACATTTTTTATGATTACTTACTAATATTAGACCGTTTCTGGGTCGTGGTCCGACTAGTTAATTAGATATTCAGTTAAATGTTTCCGCCACGAATAGTGGACGAGTATATCTATGTGCTAAATTGATTAATAATACCTATTACCTGTGTACAAATATACGCTTAACTTATAGCAGGTCTTACTACCTACATAGATAACTAGCTGTATGCCCGCAGATCCGCCCGCGTGAATGTCGGTTACATCTCTGTTTACATTAACGATTTTTGATACAAACTCATCCCCTATTCTAACCCCTACAAGCTATTTCTATTCGAAAAAAGATAGCCTATGTTCTCCGGGGTCTAATCTATCTCTATACCAAATTTCAGCAAAATCGGTTTAGTGGTTTAGGCGTGAAAGCGTAACAGACAGACAAACAGATAGAGTTACTTTCGCATTTATGGATAAATAGAGGTTACAGTTGCAGTAGTGATGAATGACCGTACCGTGCGTAGGGTTGACAAATAAAACACCGCGAGCCTGTTTATTGTTTTCGTATGTTGATGTACACGTGCACTATAATAATATAAACTAGAACGATGAGTCGATGACACAACATGCCTTATAATTACTTACCTATCTTTAAGAGATACTACACATTGAACAAATTAACGTCTATGTAACTGTTTATTTACCAATAAGTAGGTCTAAGCTGGCACTACTGTGCGCGGTTCTGTCGACTGTCGACTGCTAGCTAGCTGTCGTTCAATCGACAGATGTGATGTGATTTGAAGCCTCATAATGTTCCGGATGACATACCTACGCCACGTCATATTATTGCCAAGAATCCTAGCGTTAGACTGCATTCAGGATCGTTTGTTTATATTATAAACATTGTCGATATGGATAACAATAACACGATATTAAATTGTTCCGATTGCCTTCTCGTCTCAGTATTATGTACCTTCCAGTCTATTATGTTGATATGTGGCCATACCATGTTATACTTAATATTTATAAACGTTTTATGTTAATTTGGACAGATTATTTACTATCCTACTTATAACACTGACATAGCTATCAAAACGTAATTATGTACCTATTGTATGATGCCTGTGGGGTCATGTCAGTTGACCTTTAGTTTTTAAGTGTTTTTTAAGGAATGCGTATGTAAGTAACGCAAGCGCAGCACCCTCAGTTGTTCCATAGTTCTCTACTTAGTTACGTTCCCTCGTATTTGTACCGTGACTCATGTAAAAGTATGAAGTAAACAATTCGGTATTTTATTTGAGAATTGCTACGCGTCGTAACGATAAAGAAGAGCATAATAATAATATATAGGAATAGATTGGGTCAATAGAAAGACCTAACAGTGCCTACCTACCTACGTTGGTTCTTAGTTCCTAAGTGTAAGTTGAAGTTAGACAGACATCTACACACGTGCTATGTGATGTAGTATATACACAGAAAGTGCAGTTAGCATGTTAGTAACTGGTGTTTGGCACGAGGAACACAAACCTAGATAATATATGATGTGTCAGTGCGAGAGCGGAGCCGCACCGCACGTCGCCGCCACTCACTAAACAATAGAGAAAAGTTGACGTTGAACCTTCTCTTAACTGTTGTTTAATTTTCGTGTCTACTACACGTTACATTATGTACTACAAACTGTAATAATAACACAACACACACAGCGGTCAGCTAGCGAGTTCACACTCGAGCACGTGCGGCATTTCTACTATTACTATGTGGGTATGGGTAGCTAACCTACTACTAGTTAGCTCCGTGTTGAAGTGTGTACTTGTGAGTGCCAACTGTGCCAAGTCAGACACTCGAGTCTTACAACTTGGAACACGAGTGAGGGTGTACCTACAGACTACTTACTTAATTAGTCGAAAGTAACATGCATCACACAATACACTATAATTGTTGTAAATTCGCATGAACCAGTAGGTACCGTATTTAACAGACATGTTACACAGATACACCACAAAACAAACGAAAAAAGTGTTCCACGCAGTAGACGTTGCACACATACCTACAACATACGTTGTAGACATTCTTCATTCATGTATGAATGAAGAATGTGTAACGCAGACTAAAGGCAATACGACGCAATTAGGACGTTTTCGGGTCTTCACGATTACGCGTTCATAACATGGTCATTGGAATACACACATTATATACCTATATATTTTTTTATATAAGTATTAATATGTATTATATTTAGGTACTTACATATACTTATGTACAATGCGCACATGCATGTACGTTACTATATGTTTACATAGCTCGAGAACAACCCTGATGAGCAAAAGCTTGTTATGTATGGCACCAAAAATATATAATAAAATACCATGTGACATAAAGTTAAACCATACAGAAATGTTTAAAAATACTAAAAATTTAATTATGTAAAATCCCTTTTGACATAAAAATGCTATTAAAACTATGATTTCTGAAATGATAATAATCTTGTTTAACATCAATTTGACAATTTTAATAATGTGACATAATTAACTTATTTTATCATAATTGACATATATTTTTTTATTTTGTTTCTTCATCTTCTCCTTTTTTTGGCAAGAGAGCCGACGATTGTGTCAGCTATTTCTGCCAGCGTCAAGTGTAGAATAATATTCTTGTTGATGATATTAATGGTATATTACATGATAAAATAGAAAAAATGTGGATGAAATTAAATGACAACCATTTTCCTTGAAAACAAAAGATGGACCCTCCTTTATTTTGTTCTGTTTGACATAATTTTATCTTATTTGACATTATTTATACTTTTATTCGATTTACTAGGGATTACTAATTTAATTTATTTGACATTTTATCTCCTGTTAAAAGGTGTTAATACATATTCTTGCTTGACATTTTATTTTATTATCTACTTATATTTTCCATCATTATTATTGTTTTGTATCATGGTTCCAAAAATAATTATGATTAAGGAAATATTCATACACCTCCTCTGGCAGATTTTGGTGATAATGTATATATAACAATTTGTAAAATGTAGTGATTAAATAAATGATTGATATGATTGATTGATTGATTGATAAACTATGCCGTTCAGCTTGCCGTGCATTGATAAACAATAAATAAATATAATCTATGTTGCCGTGTGATAAAAACTTATTTACTTACTTACTAGCTGCGCCCCACGGGTTCGCCCGAGCGTAAACTATGTTTTGTTGTATCTCTCGGGAACCAGAACGATTTTCGGGATGAAAAGTAGCATAAATATGTCCGTCTCCGGCACTAAATATATCTACATACCAATTTTTATCGAAATCGGTTCAACCGTTTGGGCGCTGAGTGGTACCAAACAAACACAAACACATACACAAACACACACATACACACACAAACTTTTGCATTAATATTAAGTATACATATAACTTATAATCTATATAGGTAGGTACCTACATAAGTATAATATCACAGTATTATTATGCACCTACCAGTACAATGAGTATATAACCTTTGTACCAATAGCACAGTATATGAGAAAAGATTAGATTTTTTGGACGTTTGTTGGTTTACAACGATTTAACTAAAAATCTACGTTAAGTACCGATTTAAACAACTCCTTCGCCTTTAGAAATCAATACATTGAGCGGGTACCATAGGCTATATTTTATTATGTTTAACAATTTTTATCAGTCATTTACACAAAGGTATTTAATATTTTAAGCGCTTCGTAAATCTGAATGATGCAATACGACACTATTACTATTTTCCGTAGGAGTTTGTTATGAGATCGAATGAAACTTTTGATATTGAAGCAAGGCGAGGACGGTCCTCTAACTTATATGGCACATAGATACCTACTTACTCCCTCGACAAATAATGTATGTTGCGCATGAACGTAAACAACACCAGCACGATAACTACCTATTCGGTTCCGTTTGTGAGAGAGCACTGTGACGCAATAACTGTGGCACTGTCACGGGTCAGTAGTCAGTACTTAGGCCCCACGGCGACAAACTGCTGTCACAGCAACACGCGCAACGCATCGGTGCACCATTCCATTATACAATGTGTCTCTTATAATTTCTGTTTGCGTATTATTGCGCAATAGACGAAGACTTAGAGCAACTGACCCGCCCTTAGTCTACTTCTTTAGTTCGTAAGAGTTCACTGCGACAAACTCTTTCTTGGCAGGCTCTACATAGTACACGGAGTAGGTACTGCTTTCACCTTTGCGTGGGGGAACTTCGATACCAACTAAGCGATTTCACATCTAGAGCTAGAGAATGTGGACAATATTATTATCTATAATATCTATTATACAACCTTAACACAACTGTACCTACATCGCCATCGTGGCGGTGTAGGTACAGCGCCTGCCAAAAAACAAAGTGAAAAGAAAGAAACCCTTTTTTTGACTCAGTCGCACAATGTGCACATCGTAAAATGTGCACAGGATAAAAAAGGTGCACTTCTCATAACAGGCACTTCTCAAATGGAGCATCTTTTTTTCTCGTGCTGATGCTACAAAATTTTATTATACCCTATTTCACTCCCACAATCAATACGATCCAATGACACCTCACACGTTAAAATACATCAAGCCATTTAGGCTGTAAAGCGTGCCAAAGAAAGACATACATACATACATACGCTCGAAAAACATAACCCTCCTTAACTTCGGCAGTCGGGCAAAACCAAGTAAACTGATCAATGTTAATCAATCAATCAATCATTTATTTATTCACTACATTTTGAGTATTACATTGTGTTACAAATTGTTATTTATATAGTATCACCAAAATCTGCCCGAGGAGGCGTATGAATATTTCCTTAATCATAATTTATTTTTGGAATCATGATACTTACTTAAAAACAATAATAATGATGGAAAAAATAAGTAGATAATAATTAAAATGTCAAGCAAGAATAAGTATTAAGTAACACCTTTTAACAGGAGATAAAATGTCAAATAAATTAAATTAGTAACCCCTAGTAAATCGAATAAAAGTATAAATAATGTCAAATAAGATAAAACTATGTCAAACAAGAAGAAAATATGTAAAACAAAACAAAATAAAAAAAAAATATGTCAATTATGATAAAATAAGTTAATTATGTCACATTATTAAAATTGTCAAATTGATGTTAAACAAGATTATTATCATTTCAGAAATCATTGATATTATAATAGCATTTTTTTATCAAAAGGGATTTTAATTATTTTTAAACATTTCTGTATGGTTTATATGTATTGGCTATACATAACAAGCTTTTGCTCATCAGGGTTGTTCTCGAGCTATGTAAACATAATGCATTATTGTTATTGCGTCTGTTTCGTTGTAGAACATCCGATTTACGTGGGAATAGTTGAGGATTCTTATGTACAAATATTGCTATCTCTAGTATATACAGCGACGGACGTGTAAGGATTCTGTGCTTGATGAACTGTGGTTTACAACTATCTGTTGACAGCATACCAAACATGAATCGTATGCAGCGTTTTTGGACTTTAAAGACCATTATGCTATGTGTCGAGTTGCCCCAAAAGATTATGCCATATCGTAGTACTGATGCTGCAAGACCATGATAGGCAGTAAGTAAGGCATCTATGTTGACAGTGGAAGATAATTTGTATAGACCATAGGCATAGCTACTCACTTTTTTACATAGAAATTCTACGTGATCTTGCCAGTTTAACTGTCTATCAATGACTAAACCTAGAAATTTGGCTGAGACTACTTCGTGTACAGGGTGGTTATTGTAACTAACACTTATAATACATACATATTAAATACTCAGCTATTGTAGATGGTTTGACCAATTCGATGTTACACATAAATAATTATAATTTTAGATTTCGAATAAATTATTACATTACGCAGCAGCAGACGTCAGGCACGTTGTGTTATGTCATATACAGGCGGTAGTACTCGTAACATAGTGCCAGGGCTCTGTATGGGTTTCTGTGGTGTTGTTGCAGCGACGTGACTACGACGGTGGCGTGGAGCAATGAGGTGCGAGGGCGCGCGACATGAGGAAGTTCATGCGCACGCGCGACCATGCGCCCTTCCCGCCCTCCCCCCACACCCCACAGACGCTCAACGGACACGCGCACAAGACCAACGGACACGCCAGTGAGTACCTATGTACAATTGCTACTAGCACCACCTCAACATTAGCTGACGTTATACCTGCACGACAAGATTCTATCTGCACCACCTGTACTGGTTGACTGGTAGATAATACCTCAGCTATTAAGTCCGCCAATTTATACTCTTTTATACATATAATAAATAAAGAAGATGCACTCAATAGTAGAAGTCGCTCAGGGCTACAATGTGAACCCACGTATACATTAGTGCCGAGTGTAGGTAGTCCGCACTGCACACTGTAGGCACATGCATGCGGAAGCGGCGCGCGCTGCAATTTGTTCGAGCAGCGCGCCCATCACCCTCGCATGCGCACTTACATAATAATATGTTATTGTTATTAACATACGTAATTGACGTGGTAATTACGAGCCGCCACGTAACACGCCGCGCGTGACCGACGCGGAGCGGTCAGCCGGGGCTATGTCCACTCGTTCCATTGATTAGAGCCGATGATGACGAGACTGTGCTCGCCGACTGCGCCACCGACTGACAGATGGACAAGTCGTGACTCAAACTCCGCTAAGAACGTCCACGATCCAGCGGTTGATATAACTCAAGCACACAGCTGCATCTTCCGGTTCGTGGTCGTCACTCCAAAACATGTGTGCTCAAAGACTTATCAGTTTGGTACCCATTGCCCGAGCTTTAGCTGTACCCCGAGCTTTGTACCCATTGCCATTTCAGTAAGACAATTCTGTGAGCTTTATCAACTAGGTATTTTGGTGCTCCAGCGAATTCCTTGTTTCTAATACTATCTTGCAGATAGTCTCCTGTAACATACTCGTAGTTCGCTCATCGCTACTGAGTGACTACCTACTCGTCAACACCTTGGAGCGTAGATGAGATGACATACACACTTGTATTTCACATACATATAGTAGTAGTTTTAACTAAAAATATTGTAGAATAGCATTATAATGTTGACATGAAACTTACTAAAAACACCAATACAACTAGTTTCTAAAAAGTGTTCGTCAATCAGAGTCATAGACTTTATTATGTACTGTAGTTTGTAAATATATGTAAGGTAGATACAGTATTGATAGCTATGAGGGCAGCGGCTTTGTGTCACGTGTGTACTACCTATATGTGTTGTGTGTACAGACGGAGTGAGCACGCGCCGAGATGACCAGCACTCTACGCTCTCCAGGTGAGTGCAGCGAAGTGTAACGAGGTGTAGTGAGGTGTGGTGAGGACAGTGTGTGACGGTGCTCTTGTGCAGGTACTGGAGCGGGTCCGAGGGCTCGGCGGCGGCGGGCGCGCTGTTCGAGGACGCCGCCTTCCCCGCCACCTGGCGCTCCCTCGGAGACAAGAGCCTCGCCGCCTCCGTGCGATGGATGCGTCCGCACGTGAGTACCTACCTACCCTACACCCACACACACAACACACGGAGCTAAGTGCGGAAGGAGAGAGGCGCACTGTCGTCATGTAACAATGGGCGGCGACCTTACAACCTCACTGTGTGATCATGAATGACGAAGTCTGACCTCACTCGTAACTATAGATGAATATGTTAGCGCTAAACATTACCTATTAATGTTCGTTTTTATTATTAGCGTTGCGCTACGACATACAGACGATATCTGCACTGTTGTAAAGGACGCGGACGTTACCTACACGGTTTCAACTACTTGTTGTTAGATTATTAACATTTGTTGAAGGTCATCATAAAATTTAGAAAAGAATAGAATTTTCTTTATCGCCCGGCACATAATATTATAACAAAACAAATAACAGCCTAGGACAGCACAACATTAGGTATTTAAAATGGGCCGTCTTCTCGTTCAAAGCGATCTCTTCCAGGCAACGTTTTGGATGGACTTAAAATAGAGGAAAATTTACAATTAATGGTGTTGGTTTACATGTTACAATACAAATCCGACAATAGAGGCATACATAGGTACCTATATTTACACTTCATTAGGCTTTACTTCTGTGGGCTTTACGCAATGCTACAAATTTGCTTAAGTTGCTGGGTCAACAAAACGTGATTAATCGTATTTCATTGAACAACTCTAAAATAATTTATATACATAGTACATAGCAGAAAAAAGATTCCAAAAGTCGAAATACTCTGGCGTATTCAAACAGCCACATGGCTGTGACCACAGAAATAAATCCATGCTGTGGCTGTGTCCTTAATGCGCGATTTTTTATTTTTTTTATATTAGCCTACTAAAGTGACTCCACCCCGCCTGATGGTAAGCAGTCAGTGGAATCCAGAAGTGGTGGCTACCATACCAAAAGCCATAGTCTTAAACTGCTGGTATGGTGGCCTCCACTATGGCGGCTGGGAAAGGGGGTTAGGGGAAGGGAATGAGGAAGGTAAGGAAAGGGGAAAGGGGGGAAGTTGGGCCTCCGGCGCTCTCACTCACCGAGCGAAACGCAGTAGTACGGATACTACTACTCTTACGTCGATCTTCTATGAGAGGGTAGTACTTCCCTGGACGATCCGGTCCATTCATGCTGAAACCAGCGTGGATCTACTACCGTACAAACGTAACTTAAATTAAAGCGTGAAGCCCCAGCAGCTCCCGCTAGCCACGACTCGCACGGGTCTACAACATAATTTTCAGTTTCAATATTGTAGGTAGAAATATTGTAATAATTTCACACCTGTACAAGTTACCTTGAGTACGCGAAAGGCATTTGTGTCGCAATCACATTCGGACTCTTGTTTGTAAAGATGGTTAAAGGAAGGTTGCTCGCGTTATGTCACGACAGTACTAACAAACTGTAACTAAACTATTCGTAGCAAATGTACTCGTACATGACTGTAATGTATAGGTACATTTCATGCGTATACATAATATGTAGCTAATACGAAACTGAAGAGTCACCAAAACAAACGTTTTTACACTACCAGGGGAGAGAAGAGGGCCGCCTCAAACACATATGCATGTTCTAAAAAAGGATGAAGTTATATATAGTGTTTACGTTGGTGAACCCTACCTCGGTGGCGTCAAGCCCGATTCCAATGGCTATTAACCCCTCCCCCGCACTACCCAAACACAAATCCTGCATCCGCCACTGTTAGGATTGCCGGCATTTACTAAGTTTTTACTTTCAATTAGTATATAAATAATAATTGTAAGAAGTGTAAATAATAAGTAGTAATATGTAAAATTGAATAACAATATAAATAAATATACAAAGCACACGCAATGCAACGTGCCGCATGCCGGGACCATTCAGTACTCGTAGATGTATCTAGTTCAGTAGAGTTCAGTGGTGAAGCACGCCGCCGCACGATGCGCGCATGGCACCGCTACATTACCATTACCACACGAGCCCTGAATTAATTAAACATTATACATATTACGTATATTGACGGCAGATATAAACTATTTGTAATTTCTCTGAAATTCCTTTACTACGTAAACTTTTTTTATACAACTTTGGTGGCAAACAAGAAACAACATGCACAAATAATGCTTAGAAAAAAAAAATACAATTACGTCGTTGCCGACCATGTAGAAAGAGGGGTAAGGAAGGCTTTCTCATTCACCGAGCGAAACACATTATTAAGAAAACTAAAATATTACGTCGATATTCTATTTATATTATATTATATATAGAGTGTTGTACTTCCTCGATGATTCAGCCCATTCATGCTGAAGCCAGCGAAGACCTACTAACGTGAAAACGAGTAACAAGACGTTTATCGTTTTAAGCGATCCCTCGAACTTTGTCAAAGAACACCGCGGCTTGTAGTCACTGTCTGTGCTCTGTGCAGCACTATCTTACTGTAAACCGTCTCAAGTGTAACTGTTCGCAAACAACGAGTTCGCCTAGGAGCGACCGTCGGTGGATGACGCGCCCTACTGCTTTTAGATTACATTAGTACGTATTTATGTATTAATACACTAAGCCCGTCATGGTGTGGTGTGCCTACTGAGGACGCAAACGTTCTATCTAGAGGCGTGTACTGGATTATAAGTAAAGGTGCGTGCATACAACGGGACCCGCTTCCGCGCGCGTGCCGAACCTCGCGCTAATGTCTGCCATATTAATACATAGCGCACTCGAGTATTAACATAATTAATTGTATAACCGTTTGTACGTAGACACCCGCGCTGTACCTACTTGTGCACCTCGCCTACAATAGACATCGACGCGCTCGCTCGAAGTTGGTAACATGTGCACCACTAACCGCTCAGCTCAAAACTTGCTAAGGAACCACTCACATTTATTTGATAGAAGTACAGTTGTTTTCTGTTTTGGGCAGTGAATATACTGCACCCTCAGTGAATACAGTATGTCTAACAGTAGTAACCTCCTACCTCCTACAAAATGAACAAGGTAGAGCGAAGTCGTTGCAACACCCGCACTCTATGCAAGTCGTAAGTTGAGCAGTGTTCGGTCAATATTGTAACACATACTCGCCACGCTGCGCTCGCCAGTCGGGGCCAGGCCTCGCTGACCTGGTACAAACGTATACGTTCGCCTGATATGAACATTGCGCAGCGAAACGAGGCTGCACTTGTTTAAACTTCAACCACATAATGTTTGTATAAATTATATATATTATGTATTATGTACGGAAAGTAGGTCCTACGTGTTGATGTTGATGTGGCTCCCCTCTCTGTGTCGGCGCGCCGCACTTGTTTCCAAATCTCAATTACGTGCGTTATGTGTCCGCCTGCCTGGTGTGTGGCAATATTGAGTGTACCACATGCGCGTATCTGGTGCACACTACATATACAGTCATGTAGGTATATATATTATATAGGTACACATATCATACATAACACATTACGTCAGGTCAGCGGTCGTTTATTGTTACAAAAACCGCTCTCATTATGTACCTGGAGTATATTGACCTGCTACCGGTATGCACCTCTCAACACACGGTCTGTGTTATACTTACTGTAAGCACAGTGCTCACTAGGTCAGGTCCATGGCTGTGCCCTGCCGTGAAACACCAGTTAGTGACAAGTTCACTTCGGCTAAATTGTTCGCATTTACATAATGTCGGTGAAACTTGTAAGTGTGTTCAATGAACTGGTACGAGTAGTGCCTGCGGGCGGCGCGGTGCAGAGTGCACTAGACGAGTGACGTCACAGCGCTAGTGCTAGTGGCTACTGTCGTGCTGTTTGGTGGTGTACATTAAACAAACTGTATCTGTGAGACGATCTGTCCCGTTAGCAGCCCGTCACGGCGCCGGCGCGCGCCGCCCTTGACCGCGCACTCACCGCAGCGCGCTACCGTTCGATCTATCGAACACGGCCGCTGCGTCATCGCCAGGAGTGTCAGCGACGTTAGCGGTGTTGCGGTCACCCATCCGCACTTCCGCCCCGGACCCGGTCAATCGCAGCTTTCTAGAGTGAGCGCGTGCAGCACTCCAGCCACTTACTGCGGGGTCTCTTAAGTACTCCACGTAGGCATGCACGTCGCACAATGTGTATTGGTTCATTCTGTTTAATATACTTATAATTACGCACAGACCCGCCCCGCGCGTCCTAGCATCGCACGCATTTGTTTACGACGATATCATTCCAAAATAATATTTGTGAAGAAATATTTTCAATCATAGAAAAACCGTACGTGGTTGTAATTTGTAATAAGTTAGTGAAGCAACACAGGAACAACAGCGACGGCTACGGCTTAGCCGCCGTTGCTTTATACCCACTATTTAGAGTAGAGACACTTTACCCAGAACAATATTATAATAAATGTACTTATGAGAGACACACACACATATATCACCTAATATTGATGATGAGATGTGAGATGTTTGGCGCACGTCACGAGCGACACACTCGCGGTCGCTGTGCCCAGTTCCCACGGGCCACGAACACGAACACGACCGAGCACTTTCCTTCCTAGAACTACATCTCACCAGAAACCGTGCCACCGTGTCGCATGTAAGACGATTTCTAACTACGACACTGATTGTAGTGTCGATGTCATGCCTTTATGCGTATTATGTGTCGCTAACGTCGCACCTCTCAACTTTAATATCTTAAAGTGGCTATAAACAGGGTAAAATCTGGGTCGTGATTTAAACCTTTTGGTCCTAACTCAGTAAAAAACTGTGAGTTTATATATATTAAAGTCAGTTTTTAATTAAATGCAGCTATTTATTAATTAATCAACAGTTTCTAAACTCCAGTTTATAACTTAAATTATGGTCACCTTACAATTCATGTTGATGAAACCTCATAGCGAACAACAACTAAACCTAAACCAACGAATAACTGAATCTGAATAGATGATAATCAAACGTGAACCGTCACTGTTAAGACAAAGTCAAAACATTGAAATATATAAAATAATTAAAAAATTTAAAATCAAACAGAAAAAATGTCTGCGGCATGTCCCTTTTCGAATATTGAGCGGTCTGATATGGCAAGCTTTTATTACCAAACAAATCTAAATCAAACTGCTGCTCGAGATTAATATCATCAACACTATCCTGATTCGCCTATCCCAAGCCGAAGAGTAATTGTCACAATGGTTCAAAATTTGCGAGATCATGGACAGTTTTCTGTGCCGAATCACGCCCAAGAGCATGAGGCGGTGACAGCTAGGCCACATCCACGACTATAAGCGGACAGCAGACAGTCCCGACCTGACCTGCCTCTGGATTTGAATTGAAACCGTGAAAATGAATCGCTCTTGGCCAATTGAAGATAACCTTAGGCGACGAGCAGAGTTGTGCCGTCAGCAAGACGGGACGGACTTCGGACAGCTCTTGAAGTATAATTAAGTTACTTGCTGTAATGTTTGTGATCGGTGATCATTTTTTTAAAAGCCGCAGATTGTTTTATTTTAATAAATTTTTTTGAGTGTTTTATAACTTTTTTATTGCTTTTATAGTATATAACTGTAGTACTGTAGAACCACAACATAACTGTTATCATTTATCAATCATAAGCTATCATTACGTTATTTTACTAGTTATTTGTTTCGTCAAGTGCGTAGGGTGACCATGACCCTAAATTACGATGTATTTCTTTTAAATACGGAAAAGATACTGATTTGGGCACTCTAATCTACAGCGTTGCATGCCTATATAAGTAGCAAGTCTTGTTTTACTTTGGTGCAACACGACCCCGAAGACACCCTGTATTATAAATAAAATTATTAATGAATAACACATAGGCGCGTCTACTTACTCTTCTTATGATAAAGTGTATTATGTATTTACTTTTATCAATGAAAAGAATTTTAGATTTATGCATGTCGGTTGTACATAACACACAGACAGACCGACGTACGGTCGTCTCACTAAAGAACAGGACTTTGATTGTCTACACCGCAAACAAAAGTTGTCCTAAAACCCAACGTAGAGGCAATTATTTAATGTTATTCAGTTTTCAACACCACTGTTCCAATAAAAAAGATAGCATCTACTTTTAACCGACTTCAAAAAGGAGTAGGTTGTCAATTCTAAATTCGGGTCGTATGTTTGTCACGCGATTTCGCCAACAATTATGAATGGATTTTATTGATAATTTTTTTGCAAGGTAGCCGATAGGTGATGTTTCAGACGAAAAGCAACCAGCTTTTTGAAAAACTCAACAAAATCATAAATATACATAGATGATGTTACCATGTTCAAGTTATTTAAGAGAATTTCTACTTTTTAGTTTCTGATATTGTATTATTAGATTTAGTTAAAATAAATATAGCTCGTGGTAATGATTGTGTTGTGTGCGTAGGAGCTGTGCCCGCGTCCGAGATTCCGCGGCGACGAGCGCGCGGCGGCGACGCGCCCGCCCCCCTCGCCCCCCGCCGCGCCCCCCGCGCCCCCAGCGCCCCCCGCCGACCACTACGAGGAGGAGGACCCCGCTCGGTACCGCGCCACTACTGCCACTACTCACGTCATGCGTCACCCAGCCCACTCTGAAGCGTGCTTCACTGACCCGCCACACGTGTCCGCAGGTGGCAGGTGGAGGCGGGCGCGCTGTGCGGCGCCTACGTGTGCGCGGCCGCCGCGGCGCTGTCGCTGGCGCCGCGGCTGCTCGACCGCGCGCTGCCGCCGCACTCCTTCCACCACCACTACACCGGCGCTTTCACGTGCGTACTCACGATACACCTCCGTGGAGTCCATCTCATACTATGTGTTCAGTATGTAGTCATGCACTGGTGCGCTGCGCAGGTTCCGGTTCTGGGTGTTCGGCACGTGGCGGTCGGTGGTGGTGGACGACCGGCTGCCGACGCGCGGCGGGCGCGTGCTGTGCGCTCGCTCGGCGCTGCGCGACGACTTCACGCTGGCGCTGCTGCACAAGGCGTACGCCAAGCTGCACGGCGGGTGGGCGGCGCTGCGCGGCGGCTGCGCGGCGCGCGCGCTGCAGGACCTGTCGGGTGCCATCGTGCAGAGCTTCTCGCTGCAGCACCAGCCGCACGCGCTCACCTTCCAGGTGTTCAACTCTGCCGTGCCGCGCTCCACGCTGCTGGTGGCCGCGGCCGCCGCCGAGCGCGCCGGCCTGCTGCCCGGCCAGGCCTACTGCGTCACGGGGCTGGCGCGCGTGCGCGAGGCGGGCCCGGCCCCCGGCGCCGGCGCGCTCGTGCGCCTGCGCGCCGTGGGGGCCCGCGGCCTGTGGGCGGGCGCCTGGGCGCCGCACAGCGCAGAGTGGCGCGCGCTGCAGCCCGCCGACCGCGACCTGCTCGCCGACAGCGCCGACGACCCGGCCACCTTTTGGTATGCGACCGCCCCGATGTCGAGTCGTGTGACGATATCGTCTATGCGCTGTGGTTTGACGGCGAGGGTTATGTGTGCAGGATGTCGTTCGGCGAGTTCGCGCAGGCGTTCAGCTCACTGGAGCTGGTGCACGTGGGGCCCGACGACTGGCTGCGCGAGCCCGCGCTGCACGCGCGCCGCCCCTGGCGCGCCGTGCTCGCGCGCCGCCGCTGGCGCACGGGCTACAACGCGGGGGGACCGCCCTCTTGCATCGGTAATAGCTCGCCTTCTACTCTCGTCCGTTCGCACGTGAATCTGCCTGACGCCCGGTCACTCTGTCTATTTCCAGAGACGACGAGCACGAACCCGCAGTTCCACGTGCAGATCCCGCGCACGGAGACGGGCGGCGCTCGCAAGTGCCACGTGGTGGTGTCGGTGACGCAGCAGTACGAGGTTTCGCGCGTTTCCCGTTTGCACGCCATCGGCTTCTGCGTGTACGAGCTGCCGCCCGGCGCCGCGCCGCGCCGCGACGCCTTGCCGCTGCAGGGACTGGTCAGTACCTACCGCCGCCCTCCGCACTCTCGCTCCCGCCGCCCGACTGACCCCCGGCGTGTTGCAGCGCGCACTGGACGTGACGCACGAGTCGCGCGCGCGCGAGGTGGTGACGTTCTTCACGCTGCCGGCGGGGCGCTACCTGGTGGTGCCGCACACGCGCCACGCGCACACGGACGCCGCCTTCCTGCTGCGCATCCTGACGGACGAGCACACGGACGTGTGGGAGCTCAACGAGGACAACATGATCGTGCGCGACCTGGCGGCGGAGCTGGCGCAGGACGAGCGCCTGGTGCCGCCGGAGGTGCTGGCGGCGGCGCGCTCGCTGCGGCTCGGCGCGCAGGAGCTGGACGCGGGCGCGCTGCGCGCTCTGCTGCGGCGCGTGTGGCGCGCGGTGCTGTGCGCGGCGCCGTCGCCGGAGCTGTGCCGCGCGCTGGTGGCGCTGCGCGACGCGCCGCTGGCGGGCGCCATGCGCGCGCGCGACGTGGCGCCGCTGCTGGCGCTGCTCGCGTACTGGCGCGCCGCGTTCCTGCGGCTGGCGGCGCGGCGCTGCGGGACGTCGCCGCGCGTGTCGTCGTACCGCCTGCGCGCGCTGCTGTGGGCGAGCGGCGTCACGGCGTCCAACAAGGTGCTGGAGTGCCTGGTGCTGCGCTTCGCCCGCCGCGCCGCGCTCACCGAGGAGGCGTACGTGATGGCGCTGGCCCGCCTGCACCTCGCACACGGTGCGTCCCGCGCCTCCGCTTGTCTCACACTCTGTATATATATACTTATAGACCTGTCTCGTTGCAGAACGCTACCGCAGTCTCGACACGAAGATGAAGTCTAACCCGTTGTCGCTGGAGGAGGTGAGTGCTCGGTCAACTGTCTCTACATAATCACTACGTGTTTAGTATGATGAGAGTGCGACTGTTTCCAGATGATCCTGATGACGATCTACTCGTGAGCGACGGACGGACGGAGCGCGGGGCTGCGACGCCGACCTCCGTGTTGTTATTTAATGTTATATTGTTGTCTGTTATAGTTGCACCGCACCACACGACACGTTGTAGGTGCGAGCTCGTAGTGTATCGTACGATGACCAAAGATTATATCCGTTCCAAATGACCGCAGGTTCAGTACAAAGCTTGGTGCGCGGTGCACTCGCACTACTAGTACCTACTCGCAGTAGTAGACAGGGCGCGTGGGGTAGACGAGCACGAACACGCGATGTGATATTGTTCTACTAGTTACTTGTATAATTATACATATTTATGTACAACGTTCAATGCGACCTGTAATAACCTGTAGCCCTCGTTGTGTATCATCGCATCGTCGTGGGCACGGGCACAGAGTATGAGAGTACATTTTAAAGACTGGCACGGGTCAATGTTGCGAGTCGGCGGCGCGGCGGGCGCATTGAACGTTATATAAATTATAATATTGGTTAGATATATAAAATGATAGTGTGTAGACAGGTGCTATTTATTGTTATGACATCGTGTGCAATCCTAACTATTGTAGGTAATGTTTAACTGTTGTAATTGATTTGAACATTGGTTTATTAAGTGTGTAGTACCTACCTAGGTAGATATGTACTTACTCGTATTGTTATTTGGTATTAAATGTAGATATGCCTATGGGAGCGCTTCCAACATCTACTATGTATGTTATTATGTTGGACAACGTAAACTGTTCAAATAAAATGTATTGCATGGTGCTGTTTAGTTTTAATTATAATTAGTTGCGACCCTAGCTTCCCACAAACAAGTTATAAGTAAGTAGGTATCTACCTAAAACAAGAAAAGCAGCACCGCCACGGCGAGAGCCGTGAGAGGCATCGTACATAAATGCGTCAGATGGAGCAAGAAATGGCTTGACAAGAAAGAATTACAGGATATTTATTTTGCCAAAAAAAATGTTACTAATAAACCTACTTAAAGATGCAGGAAATAAAAAATTAAAGAATCAGCAATCAATTGTGACAGAGCAGCGGGCGGCGGCGTGTTCCACCGTCTGACGGTGACGTGTCAAGAATAAAAATAATAATTTATCTATTTATTTATTTAGTACATGGATGACTCACAGCTAAATAGTTGTATTTATAACAATAGGTTATATATCAAGAAGCCAGTTACAAGTCGTCACTTATAGTCAACAAGAGTTATCGAAAAAAAAAATTTTAACAAAATTAATATTTTTTTTTTTTTAATTATTACTATTAAAAAAAACGAGCCTGATACAAAACAATACATATTTATAAAAAGAAGCTTTGACTTATTAAACGTCTCGCCGATCATTCACTAGTTGAGAAAGGGTCGATATCGTGCCGCTTACACATCTCAGCTGTTTTGTCGATAGTTATATTAATATATTATAATAATGTGGACACTATCACACACCGTCATCTAGTCCCAAGCTAAGCAGAGTTTGTGTTGTGGGTACTAGATAACTGAAATATAATACATATACATACTTTTTGTAAATACATACCTAGAATACATAGGAAACACCCAGACTGAAGACAAATACAAATGTTAATCACATAAATATTTGCCTTCCGCGGGAATCGAACCCACGACACCCGGCGTCGCAATCAGTTACACTAACCACTAGACCAACAGTGCAGTCAAAGTTTGTTGTCACATTAGGAATCCGTAATGGTGGATTATACCTTATCGCCCTACAGGGAACATTAAATTTAAGATTATTAAGAAGTTACGAACAATCTAAATTGTTGTTAATAATTTTAAAAATGAATGTACAATCCGCTATATCGCGACGAAGGCTTAAAGCAATAGATGATGTTTCTTACACAGTTGGAGATAGTCTTCTGACCGATAGGGTATTTTTAGGTGGAAGCAGATATATTTCAAAAAGCGTTTCTGTACATTCTCCAGTCTTTGCCAGTCTGTCTATGTATTTATTATTTTTTTTCCTGGAATACGTTATGATGGAACACTTGCTGGCATTAAGGTCGAGTTTGTTCGCTCTAAAATATTCCTCTAAGCGATTGAGATCAGTCTAGAGTTTTAAACTAAATCGCTGTGGGATGGTATCTTAACAAATAATTTCATGTCATCGGCAAAACACAATAGAGAAGACGAAAGCAAACATGATTCGATGTCATTTATATCTATCTATACATATAATAAAAATGTAACCGATCGATGTCTGTACATGGAAGATATATGAGAAAAAATACTATTGGGACCTATATCAACGCAAATAGAACCCAAAACAATGATTTTTAAAATTTTTGTCTGTTTGTCTGTGCGTTTGTGCACGCTAATCTCAGAAACGGCTTATCCGATTTAAATATGGTTTTCACTAATATATTGTGGTAAGCTTCACTTAACATTTAGTGTTTGTTTCATGTCAATCGGTTCATAAATAAAAAAGTTATGCCAATTTAAAGAATCACATCGAACATTCGTTAATTTACTACGAAATCTTATAGAAGCAGATATTTTAACAGGTTGCAGAATAGCTGATAGTGTTTTTATTCCTCGGATTCCTGTCATTCTAAACAGTCTTTCATTTAGTTTTAAACGAGTCCAGTTTCCAGTGAGCCTATGTTTTGCGATGACTAATAAAATTAAAGTAATTAATTAATTAAGTAATTAAAGTAAAGGTAAGACACTAAAAGTTGTGGGTGTGGATCTAAGTATTAGCTGTTTTTCGGTCAGCTTTATGTGGCTCTATCACGTGTTAGCATTACTAGCAGCCTGTATGCTTTGATCCCTGATGGCTATACGTCTAATCCATACATCCATACATATTATAAAAGGCTTTGTCCTGACTGACTGACTGACTGACAGACAACGTAAAGCCTAAACCGCTGGTCGTAAATTTGGAGGGTGTGTTTGTCTTAATGTCTAGAAGTGTACAAGGAAAGGGTTATTAAAAATTCAACCCTTAAGTGTATGAAAAGGGATGAAATCGATTGTATGAAACGTCTTCATTTTTTAAGTTACAGCTTTGAAATTTTGTTTTGGAATACTTTTATTTAAATAAAAAATACGCTCATAATTTTTTTTATACTGGGGTGTATTTATAGGAGTGAAATAAGGGATGAAATATTGTATGGAAAGATCTTTGCTTTTGAAGTTGGCGACTTTAAATTTGGAGGGAGGGGGAAATATGTATCTATTTACAAAAATAAAAGTATTTATTTATGTTTATCCGTATTCTAGAACCCATAATACAAGCATATAATATGCTTACTTTGGGTCTAGATGGCGTTGACCTCGCAGCATGTGTGGGACCAGCTGAGTATCCGCGGAGTCATTGTGTGGGTGGTGTGGGTCAACCCGCCGGCCAGGGAGACCCGTATAAACGGTGGTGCCGCTGGCCGCCCGCGGCATTGTAAAAGGGCCCAATTAGACCTAACCAAAAAAAAGAGACTGCCCCACCAGGTTGCGCATAATCTCGGAGTGGTTGGTGACCGGATAGTGGGACCCGGCGACCATTTTCGAGACGGTACGGCGGCCTTTTGCGAGCAGTCCGTATCATGGAAGCCCGGAGGCCTAAGACCCTTGAGCCTTTAAAGCTGCGAAGAGACATCGCCTCCTCAACGGCCGTCTTCTATCGCCTTTACCACGGAGAGTCTTCTCAACAGCTCTTTAAATTAATTCTACCCTCTCCCTTTTTATCCAGAACGACACGTGCGGGACTGAAGTGCTACCCTTTCACAGTGCAATCTAAAGGGTCTCGAACCAAACGGTTCAGCACTTTATACTTTTGTCGCTCAATTAAAGCCTGGAAATCTTTACCAGCGCATGTGTTCCCACCTAACTTTCATCCTGGGACTTTTAAGCGAGGCGTGAAGAAGCATCTCACTAAGCCGCCATAGTGGAGGCCACCATACCAGTAGTTTGGCTTTTGGAATGGTGTCCACTACTTCTGAATTCCACTGACTGCTTACCATCAGCCAGAGTAGAGGCACTTTGGCAGGCTAATATAAAAAAAAAACTTATAGCGTTTTTATTCCTCGGATTCCTTTCATTCCAAACAATTTCCCGTTTAGTTTTAAACGAGTTCAGTTTCCAGTGAGCCTATGTTTCGCGATGACAATTAATGAGTGTAGATCTAAATATTAACTGTTTTTCGCATGGTCAGCTTTATGTGGATTTGCCACTTGTAATAATCCTAGCAGCCTGTATGGCTTTGATCCGCGATGGCTATACGTCTAATATCGTAGATAGAGAAGCATTTACTGTAAAGATTTTTCTTATTCACCTGAACGAAGATGTTTATAATTCAAAACAAACCAAAAGATATATTCAAAAAATGCTGCCCAAAATCACTATTCCACGCGGAAGAAGTCGCGGGCACAGCTAGTATATTATAAAAAGCAAAGGACCTAGCAATGAGCCTTGCGGTATACCGCTGGGTATAAAAACACAGTTTGATTTATAATTGTTAAGCGCTACAGTCTGTGTTCTGATGTTAATATATGAAGAGAACCAGCGTAAGAGATCACCGAGTATTCCCATATTACTTAGCTTTATTAATAGAATATTATGGTCTATTCGAGATTCGATCAAATGTCTTTTGGTAGTCGATATAGATCACATCGACCTGTCCACCATTAACCATAACACCAGTCAGAAAGTCATTGAATATAGCCAGATTAGAAGTAGTTGACCGGCCTCTTAAAAAGCCATGTTGGTAGCGGCTGAAAGATTTATATAATGATGAGCGAAGGTGGCGACGGGGCGTATTCAGAGGGGGGGGGGGGGGGTCTGGTAGACTTCCCAGTACTGGATGTATTTTGATGGATCTTTTTTGAGCGCCATACCGTCCATACCACTTTGTGAACGAGAGAATAAGTAGGTAGCTTTGTAAAATATATTTTTTTTAAACATATATTCCTATAGGTATTATGATTTTGCCCCTTCACCCCTAGATTCGATCTTGAGTTCTTTTATATGTAAGTACTTAAATGTCGTAAGTATGAAAGATTTCAACGCCTCATAGATACTTATGTACCTATCTACTACCAGTAAGTATACTTATAAGCGTATCTATGGTACCTAGTACCTACCTACTCAAAACTCAATTAAATAGCTAGGTGATAAGTAGGCCTCTATCTACTTACTAAAATATATAGCGAGCTAGGTAAGTAAGCAGGCAGGTAAGTACCTAATGTAAATAAATACTAAACAACAGTTATACTACTTATTTAATACATACATACTGTAAATAAAATTAGTAGATAGTCATTACTTTTAAGCAAATTAGCAGAATCATCACAATAATACTTGTTACTTGGGTCACTGGGTCACCGAAGATCTTAAGGACAACAAGGACATAGACAGGGAACGTAGGTCGCTGTCTGTGCGCTGTAATATGCTGGCCCGCAGATTTGCGCGGTGCACGGAACCAGTAAAAATAACACTGTTCAAGGCATTCTGCCAAACATTTTACACGTGCAGTCTGTGGACCAGTTATAGTCTGCGCGTGTACAGCGATCTACGCGTCCAGTACAATAATGCGCTCAGGGTATTGTTGGGGCTGCCGTGGCGTTGTAGTGCGTCGAGCATGCTTGCCGAGAGACATATAGATGGTTTCTCGGCAATCATACGTAAAAGGTGCGCCTCCCTACTCGCGCGCATGCGGGTCAGTACTAACGGTACCCTGAGTGTGTTTGTTGACAAATGGGAGTCCCCAATGATGCGACATTGGATGGGACTACACACTAGAATAAATAAATAATGTATTACTAACACTAGCACTTAAGACAATTGTTACTAACACCATATAGGCTTGCCTGAAATAAACGTTTATTATTATAAAGTATTATTATTATTATTAATAATAAGGTAATTATATATTATGTATATACTATATATTTATATATCTTTCTATATAATTATTATGTATTATTTGTAGATTATATTTATAATAGGAATCTATATACGTATTGCATATTTGTATATATGTTATTATTACATATTTTTTAATTTTCTAGTCTTAATTTATACATCTACCTTGCTTCATCTCTGCATCACCCATTAGGTTGACTGGTAGAGAATGCCTCAGGCATTAAGTCCGCCTTTATACATAATGTTCTGTATGTGAAGTTTAAATAAATAAATAAAAAATAAAATAAATTACATCCAGGCACAGATCAGCCGAGCAGTAAATGAACAACAAGACAACAATTAGGTACTTATTGTATTTAGCCTTCCGTGACACGGTTTCACCCGCGTTTATGCTTACTGCTCTGCTCCCGTCGCCAGTAGCGGGATGTTACATAGCCTATAACCTTCCTCGATAACTGGGCTATCAAACGCAAAAAGAATTAGGTATTCAAATCCGACTGGTGGTTCCAAAGATTAGCGCGTTCAAACAAACAAACTAAACTGTTCCGCTTTATAAGTAAGTATATAATTATTATGTAAATTATAAAGACATACCTACCTACTTACTGAAATTTTACAAACTCAAATTTTTGAATGTACTGGTACTGACGCGCTGTTCTCGGATTGGCGGTACGGCAGCGCAGTTATATGGCCCATTTATTTATTGATCAATGGCCAGTAGCCTTCAATAGGACGGGCCTATGGAGCGCACACACGACTCGTGTTCGTGTGTGAAGATGGCTGCTCTGCATAAATTATTATATTACTATATTCTTTGCTGCTCTGACTGAGTGGGAAGGATGAAAACCCCGCCGCGCGCCCCGGCCCCCAATCGTCGCGTGCGCATCTACTTGTCAAACGTCAATGTCAGCCGGCCGGCCACTCAGTGACACAGTACATGATTGAAGTTCATTCGATCATACGTTGGGCGTGAGGAACGACGGATCTCGGTAGACGGCCGGTGTCGGAAAACACTTGATAACTCGTAAAGTACATCAATAATGTCAATACAGTGGACGAATGCGTGGTGGTGGGCATGTCTGGTGTGCGTGGTGAGTGCGGTGCCGCGACAGCTCGGCGAGCTGCGTCTGTTCGCACCGGCCTCCTACGACCTGGAGACCGCTGTGACGCTCAACGATGTGGCGCGCAACGACAAGGAGGTCGGCTACAAGATCGTCGCCACCCTGGACGTTGCGCCCGTCTGGGCCAAACCACCCACTGAGTTCCTATTGAAGTTCCAGGTACTTATACTTACCTAACTTAATTAACACTTAATATTCACACACAATTGTTACGGTTTAGGTGTAGGTAGGTAGGCACTTCATTTATTTTAAAAAGTATTTACAATATCATTACAGATAGAAAACCCAATAAGATATTAAAAAACCTAAAATTTTGAATTAAATATAGGTACTTCATGTAAGTAGATATAATGTACTTACATATATAAGCTTAGTATAACGAAGATTATATTTATCAAAACCAATTTCTTATAAGAGAAATCTTGCTAAAGTTGGCGCAGCTACCACTATCCTATATATTATTGAGTGCAGCTTTAGCCACACTGCTCAAGTCACATTGAGTTTCTTATTTATTTATTTATTTATTTTTTATTTATTTATTCTATTCTACAGAGAGCCTACGGGCTAATATTAAAACTAACATACAGTGTAAATTCACAAATTGCCAATTATAGGCTCCCACATATGTTTCAGAAAAAAGTAAAAGTTATACAGGCTCTTTCTATATGCAATGCATTGTTCAGCGCTGAATCACTTTTACAACATGTCAATATGTCTATTAATGATAGTGCTTCAGCACCAAAGATTGTATATAAAAAGCTACTGTTAGTAAGCAGCTGTTTGCAATGCTCAGAATGATGTTGCACTGGCAGTAGTGAGCAAGAGAGCAATGATATCAGGGGTACGCCGTCCACCAACTACTGTACCAATGGCACCTTCATACTTCCATTGTATCATGTTAAATGCTAAATTGAGTGTCTTTTTCCTAGATCTTTTATCTTTTCTTAGATATACATTTACTTAACAATAAATGATGGACACTTAAAAACAGTTATTGTTAATGATAACATGTTTATTGTAGCTCCGCTCTCCCACGCTGCAGCTGAGGGGCAAGCATGTGCTGGCCGAGTACACAGCACATGAGTCTGTGTGGGACTCCCATCCCGACTCTACATTCTATGCTCACTGGAAGAATGGACTCATCCAGAACACTTATCTAGATCCTGGAGATGTAGTTGACATACTTAATTACAAAAAATCCTTGGCCAGTCTGTTCCAGGTAAAAGATTTTAATTTTATTATTTACACATTTATGCCAAGTACTAGGAATAAATAATTAAAATATTAGAATGGTACTAGGGCATGTGAGTGAGTATGTAATCAAAGTTAAATTTATACTTGATAGATATATGTTTTACTTAGATAAGTAAAAGGTATAATTTGTTATACTGTTTCAGTTCCAAGTGCTGGATGGTGAGTACAACGAGACGGACGTGTCGGGCGCCTGCTCCGCGCTCTACGAGACTGTTTCCGTCAATGTCTTTAGAAAGATCAAGGTAAGTACCTACCTAACACATTATTCTCTCTTTTACGAACTTATAATCCTTAAGTGGTACCTAAATAAAAATAAAATAATGTCGTGGACTCGACACCATAACTCCTTGACATCGTCATTAGTGATCTGGGTCTGTTTAATCACTAGTTCTGTTGGGCGTCTTCAGCATTAAACGCGAGCACAACAGCGAGTGTAGGTTATCTACAATAGGTAGGCAACACAGATCAAGTAGAGATGGTAATCACTTCAAGAATAATAAAATTACTCCACAGTTACTAGGTACTTACCTACTGCAAAACGATTAAACCCAAGAAGCCATTTCAGAATATTTAATTTTAAGTACTAAAAAACAATAATATACCTACTTAATTTCAACAATCCAACTCGATCGATACCACTCGATACTATTCACACTTCACCAAAATTATCTCTCTTCATCTCAATACAAATGTACTCTGTGCTTCATCTCAAGAGCAAGGCTCTTGTTCAAAATCGCGGGCTCGCGGCAAATGTGTCAAAACACTCACTCTACCGAACCGAAACCAAGATGGCGTCTTGACTTGACTTGCTCGACTCTATATGCTAGTATGCTATACCTACTTGGACGTAAAGTGAAATGCAATATTTTAACTAAAATAAATACGACTTCAAACAATTCAAAACATTGTAACAAGTCTTTAGAAACAAAAACAAAATTACGTATACGTAACGTACTTTTAATAACAATATAGGTACCTACTCATAAAAAAAAACAAATAGGTAACTTTACTTTATTTAAAAGTGCTGTACCTACGTACGACGATTTTTTTAAAATGTGTGACATTTTCTTATAAGTTTTCATATAAGAAAAACCTTTATTAGAAAAGATCCTTCTCTTTTCTGTACATCAATAAGACTGTAGTTACATATTTTAAGTTATAAAATTCAACTAATTTAATAACAAAAGTACATGCTTTAAATATGTACTACTAGACTTTTTAAATCGATATCTATCGTTAGGGTTGTCACACGTAGGTGTGTACTATTAGTAGGTACTATTGTGATTTTGGTCTAAGTATATGTATACAAAATAACAAGTACGCAAAATACTATAATTTCATCCGCCTCCCGTCGCAAAAGACCTAGAGCCCACCCCTCTGTCACTACCTTACCTACTTCGACTGCTGGATCCACTGCTGGGGTGGTTTATGTTACAAAATGTCATATTAGCCAATGCAAAAACAACAATAGGGGAATTAAAGGAAATGTGTAGGAAGATACTTTTTTGCCATTTCTTGGAAATATATGGTAAAATATCTTATCGTAATATGCTGGTGGTGGCATATGAGTACATTCAACTTGGACGTCGTCGCTGTGATGCCCACTGCATCACAGGGTGTCGAGTTCATCGTCATCAGGGATTGGGCTTCCTCTCGTAAACTAGTCGAAATACCTATGCCAATGATTATTCTCTGCCTTTTAAAAATTTGTCAATCAAATCAATAGACAGTTTCGTGATTGTGATCTGATTCTTTATTTCACCTTTAATTCACAAACTACAAAACTAATTAATGGTACCGACAGTAGCTGGTTGCCAACACACTTATTTAATTGACACCTTCACAAAATAAATCAAAAGCATATTATCTTAAACTAATTAGCTTTTAATAATAGTAAAGTTGTGAATGTTGTGATAGATCTATGCGGATGTACCTATTCTATTATTGCTACTAGGTAAGCACTGTTTGTGTTGTGTAGGTACCTACATATACTTGGTAATTACGAGTAAGTGCATCTAATTATACCGTTAGATAACCGTAGTTAACGATTTGGTTTATTATTTATTCCATTGTCTTTTAATCAGCAATGATGTTTTGGACTTGGACTGTTTATATTTCATCCTTAATGATAATGAGTTCTGTACATCCTGGCACGAAGTAGGTACGCATCGTATGTATCATGTAAGTTGTACAGCGCTGGTGCGCGGCGGAGAGCGGGGAGGCGGTGCGCGGCGCGCGGCGCGTGGCGCGCTACACGCTGAGCGCCGAGCTGGACGCGCTCGACGCGCTCTATGCCGACGAGATCGTCACGCTGGGACACGACACGCTCGGCGTCAAGGCGCGCGCCTGGACCCGCCTGGCGCGTCGCGGCGCCAGCCCGCGCGGCGCCACGCTCGGCGCCACGGAGCTGGACGCGGCGCTGCAGGCTCTGCCCGGCGCCCTACGGCCGCTGCCGCTAGCGCTGGAGCCGACGCCGCCGCCGGACGACTTCGAGGACGAGCTTGACGACGAGGTCGGTATCGGTTTCTCTTCACTGAAGGAACTCGCGCGATAACGCGGGTCGCGCCTCGTGACCCTCGACCCGCGCGCTACTGATAACGTGTGCGACGAGTCACTGATCACTGACTCTGGCCAATATTACAATATTGCTGAGCGATAATATAATTGAGTAACATTATTATCTCAGCGAAGCTCCTAGTTTTGGAGCGGTTGTCCACACATTTTATAGGTAATTTTTTTTATTACCTATTTAATCAAGATAAGATTTTTTTTATAATTTTACACTTATTATCATGAATTTTATACGAATAATTAAATTTGTTCTTTGACACAGTATCAGACCAAATTAACCAATATTCGGACAAATCCTTTCTTATATTGGAAATACTTTCATGTGACTTGCCTGCAAATCTATACATATAATAAAAATGTAACCGATCGCTGTCTGTACATGGAAGATATATGAGAAAAAAAATTATTGGGACCTTTATCAACGCAAATAGAACCCAAAACAATGATTGTTACAATTTTTGTCTGTTTGTCTGTTTGTCTGTTAGTCTGTTTGTCTGTTTGTCTGTTTGTCTGTTTGTCTGTTTGTCTGTGCGTTTGTTCACGCTAATCTCAGAAACGGCTTATCCGATTTAGATGTGGTTTTCACTAATACATTGCGGTAAGCTTCACTTAACATTTAGTGTTTGTTTCATGTCAATCGGTTCATAAATAAAAAAGTTATGCCAATTTAAAGAATTACGTCGAACATTTGTTAATTTACTACGAAACCTGATATAAACAGAGACTCTAACAGGTTACGGAATCTGATAGCGATTTTATTTTTCGGATTTCTCTTATTCTAAACAATCTTCCGTTTAGTTTTAAATGAGTCCAGTTTCCAGTGAGCCTATGTTTCGCGATGACGAGTAATAAAGCCCAAGGTCAGACACAACTAAAAGTTATGGGTGTGGATCTAAGTATTAGCTGTTTTTCGCACGGTCAGCTTTATGTGGCTCTATCACGTGTTAGCATTCCTAGCAGCCTATATACGTATAGCCCGATGGCTATACGTCTAATCCATACATCCATACACCCATACATATTATATAAGGCTTTGTCCTGACTGACTGACTGACTAACAGACAACGCACAGCCTTAACTGCTGGTCGTAGTGAATTGAAATTCGGAGGGTGTGTTTGTCTAAATGTCTAGAGGTTGTACGTAAGGGTTTTTTAAAATTTAATTCCTAAGTGTGTGAAAAGGGATGAAAACGATTGTATGAATCTTCTTCATTTTTTAACTTACAGTTTTGAAATTTTGTTTTGGAATACTTCTATTTAAATAAAAAATATCCTTATAATTTTATTTTACCAGGAGTGGATTTAGAGGGGTGAGAGAAGGTTAGAGATGAAATATTCTATACAAAGATCTTTAGCTTTTAAAGCTATCGACTTGAAATTTGCAGGGAGGAGGAGGGAGGGAAAGGAGGGAGGAAAAGGAGGAATTGAGGGGAAGGAGGAAGGGAGGGGAAAGTGAGAGGGAGGTGATGAGGAAGTGAGAGGTAAGAGATGGGGAAGTGAGGGGGAAGTGAAGTGGAAATGTGGGGAAAATGCGAGAGAAGTGAGGGGATAGTCAGGGAGAAGTGACGGGGAAGTGAGGAGAAAGTGAGGGGCAAGTGAGGGGGAAGTGAGAGGGAAGTGAGGAGTGAGTGAAGGGGTAGTGAGGGGGAAGTGAGAGGAAAGTGAGGGGAAAGTGAGGCGTGAGTGTGGGTGAATGAGGGGGAAGTGAGGGAGACGGGAGAGGAAAGGAGGGGGAAGGGACGAGGAAAGTAAGGAGTTCTCGAATGGTGGAAAAAGGGAGGAGAAGGGATAGGAAGCGATAGGAAGGGAGAGGAAAGGAGGAAAACGAAGGAGAAGGAAGGGGGAAGAGAGGGGAAAGCGAGGAGGCAAGGTAGAGGGAAGTGGAGGAAAGGGCAAGAGATGCTGGAGGAGAGGCAAGGGATGCAGAAGGAGGTGAAGAGGACGCAAAGTTTGTATGAAACTTCTATAGTTTTTATAGTAGGATTACCAAATTACTAGAAAATACTCTTTTTTTAATATTCAGAAGCCACCCTTATTAAGTGGGCAAATAAGAGTCGCAAGTTTGTGTGAAAGTGGTTTGTCAGTTTTAGCGGTAGCGGGTTTAAACTGGATTAGCCATAGAGACGGATAATACTGATATTTATTACTGATACAATGTTCGATTGCCATAAAATCAGGCACGCAATATTCTCATAGAGGCACACCCATCTGAATTTTCACGCGAACGAAGTCGCGGGCAACAGCTAGTATTGTAATAAAAATTTAGCTAACATAGATATCTTCTGTTCTTTACCAGGCATTTATAAGAAACATATAAAACGTATTATTTACTTTAGGACAGATCAATATAATCAATAATCATAGGCATTATGGTTGGCAACGAATTAAGCAAATTTAAAAAATACTAGTATAATAGCACTTATTTATATTGTAAGTTTGGTTAAGTTTTTTTTTTATTAATTAATTATATTAATTAGTTTATTTGTTATAGAACTGTTTCAATCAAACAGTATACTATACTATCATAGTATTTTATATTAGTTTAAGACTGTTCGTTTCCTGAATAAAGAAAATAATAATAAAAACATATCGTATATACATACATACAAGAAACGTGTGTCCACAATGTGTGTACGTATACAGGAGCTGGTGCGCGCGCTGGCGGCGCTGGGCGCGTCGCTGGAGGCGGAGGGCGAGGAGGCAGCGCGCGCGGCGGGCACGCTGCCGCGCGTGCTGCGCGCCCTGCGAGCCTCGCCGCGCGCCCGCCTGGCGGCGCTGCTGGCGCGCGACGAGCTGCACGCGCACCTGCCCGCCGTGTGCGGCGCGCTGGCGCTGGCGGGCACGCGCGCCGCGCACGCCGCCGCCGCCGACCTGCTGCAGCTGGGCGCGCGCGACCCGCTGCTGCCGCTGGCGCGCGCCTACCTGGCGGCGCTGGCGCTGGCGCCGGCGCCCGACGCGAGCGTGGTGCGCGACGTGCTGCGGCTGGGCGAGGAGGCGCGCGCGCCCGCGCTGGCGCCCGCCGCGCTGCTCGCCGCCGCCGCCGCCGCGCGCGCCCACCCCGCGCTGGCGCAGACCGTGCGCGACGCTCTCGCGCGCTCGCTCGCCCGCTGTAAGGTACGACTACCCTTCGTTGATTATATTACCGTTCAATTAAGATAACGTCTGTAAATAAAACAAACTGTGATAATAGCTTTCTGCGATAGCGATGGAAATTAAGCTTCCTTTACGCTTCTTTGACGAGGTAACTTAACTTTATGTACCTATAGATAAAATTACAGTTATGTTATAAAAAAAATAGCTTAATTTTTTAAAGTGAAGTCGCTAAAGGTACAATTTACGCTATAAAATTGTCTATAAATTTTCCATGTCACGAAAAGGGTAGCGCGTATTGATAATATTCGTCGTTCAGGAATCAGCGTGTCGCACGGTACGGCTGGCGGCGCTCGGCAACCTGCGGCGCGCCGACACCGCCGACCTGCTGCTGCAGCACGCCGAGAGTGCCGGCGTCGCCGACACGCACGCCGCCGTCGCCGCGCTGCACGCGCTGCGTGCCGCGCCGCCCGCCGCGCTCTCCTTCGCGCGCCTGGACCGGCTGACGGCGCTGGCGCTGGACGAGCGCACGGCGCTGGACGTGCGCGCCGCGGCGCTGGACCTGCTGGTGCTGCGCCGCGCGTCGCTGCCGGCGCCGCTGGTGCGCGTGGCGGGCGCGCTGCACGCCGAGCGCAGCACCGCGGCGCCGGAGTTGCGGCGCGTGCTGTGGCAGCGCCTGGCCGCGCTGGCGCCGCGACACGACGAAGTGCGCCGTCTGCCCGCGCTCATGGACCCGCTGCTGCGCGGCTGGGACGCGCAAGCGCACGCCGGTCTGTATCTTGTCATTCCGATCGTTTGTAACTCGGACACTACTGACTCATTACGGTGAAAGAAATTTGTGCGAAATCGTAATTCGACGCTCATGTCTTCTTCGTATAAGAGAAAACCTTTGTTTAGAAGTAAAACAGCAACAGGCCTGAATATAGTATTTCTTTTTAACAAGTCTTTCTAATTTAAAACAAAGTGATTACGGGACGATTCGGCGCAGGCACGTCGTCGGTGATGGTGCGGCCCACGGGCTGGGCGCTGGCGGGCTGGCGCGCCGAGCTGGAGTCGGTGCAGGTGGCGCGCGGCGGCATGCTGCGGCGCGGCGCCGTCACGCTGCGCATCGAGGCCGAGGACGGCGCCGAACTGGACGCGCTCGGCGTGTACGTGTGGGCGCGCGGGCTCGAGGCGTTCGGCGCCGCGGAGGCCGGCGACGTGCCGTCCGCCGAGGAGGCGGCGGCCGGGCTCGCGTTGGCCGTGGACGGGGCGCGCTCGGTCGACGTGCCGCTGTTCGAGGGGCAGGCGGAGCTGCTCGGCCACGTGTGGTCGGGGGCGGCCAGCTCGCCCACGCCGGTGCTGCGCGCGCTGCGGCCGCTGGCGCCGGCGCGCGCCGCGGTGCCGCTGCAGGGCGGCGCGTGGCTGGAGGCGCGGCGTGACGGCGCGCTGGCGCTGGCGCTGGACGCGTCGGCCACGGCGTCGCTGTGGTACCGCACGGCGCGCGGCGCACTGACGCTGCGCGCGGGCGCGTCGCTGGAGGTGGTGGGCGCGCTGCGCACGGCGTGGGGCTCGCTGGCGGCGCGCTCGTCGCTGAGCGCGGCGCCGCGGCTGCACATCGGCACGGAGCTCGACTTCTACTCGGGCGTGTCGCTGTGCGCGCGCGTGCGCACGGCGCCGCTGCTGGTGCGGCGCCAGGTGTCGCTGCGCAGCGCGGCGGGCGCGCGGCGGCTGCGCGTGTCGCGGTCGCGCTCGGCGGTGACGCGCGTGGAGGGCCGCACGCTGTCGCTGGGGCGCGCCAACGACGCGACGTGTCGCACGCTGCTGTCGGCGGACGGGGACGCGGCGGACGCGTGACGCGCTCCCCCGTCCTCCCTCTCTCGTACCAAAGATTGGTCGGCGCGTGCCCTGTGTCGGAGCGCGTCGCCCGCTACTAAGTGTAACTCCGTTAAGTATCGACTGATCTACTTTAAGCTACAAATAAAGAGCGAACGCACAATGAGTGGCGGCGCCGGGACGCCGCGCGCTAGTCTTCGCGCCCCGACTCGCCCCACCGCGACAGGAACCCTACCTTCATATGTATAATTTCTAGTACCACTATGTAAACATTCTGATACAAATAAATAATAAATATATTTTGTAACATTTGTGACTATTTACATTATACAATGACATATTTTCCTATTACGAGTAGGTATCTCGAATAGTTTTTGAGCTACGAACCAATATGTACTATGTGTAAGCTGGGGAAACATGGTGGATTACTTGATTTGTATAACTTGCAGTTTTGTTTTTAAGATCAAATAATACGGTATAATTACAGCACACACGAAGCATAATTTCAAATGTAAGGTCTCTTAGTTTCAAATATAAGCCAAAAACTGTTTTCCCGCCAAATATTTTAATAATAATGTCTCGGTAGTGGCTAAGCGTGTTACAATGCTATTCTGCAAGCCCTAAAAGACTAAATCATTGAAGAGCTCCTCCACATCGCTCCCATACATATCTGGCGTACTCGAAGCTCGTCGTGGTCTCGAGGACTCATCTACGTGCTCCGTCTGCTGTTGCTGCTGTGATCGTGTAACCCGAACATTGAGAATGCGTCGCTCGCCAGCAATGATTTCATGAAAGTTACACAAATTATTCTGTTAATTGTGTGCTATTTTTATCGTACTCGAGGTACTAAAATTTAACAAAAAATATCATCCACTCGGTAATAGGGACAATAGTCCTATCATAGTAGACGATTTCCACTACGCATCTAGCGAAGTGAGGTCTATTGTAATTTTAATATGGAGCCAATTGTAGTTCTCCTTTGGATACGACTTCAATAGATTTATCGATTACCTGTAGCTATGGGCGTGCCACAGGGTTCTATTTTAGGCCCTTTCTTTTTCTGGTTTACATTAATGATTTGCCATTCCATGTTCAGAATTTTTGCGACATTGTACTATTCGCTGATGATACGTTACTTTTATTTAAAGTAGATCCTGAGAGTAAGGACCTGAATTTTGACAACGTCAATAGTTCACTAGTGAAGGTTCTAGACTGGTTTAGTGTGAATAACCTATTGCTTAATTCCAAGAAAACTAAATGCGTTAAGTTTACTATGCCCAATACTAAAAGTCTAGCCATAAGCATAAGTTTAAATATTGAAACTTTAATGGGGGGGTCGTGGGTTCGATTCCCACCCAGGACAAATCTTTGTGTGATGAGCATGATTGTTTGTTCTGTGTCTGGGTGTAATTTATCTATATCTATCTATACATATAATAAAAATGTAACCGATCGCTGTCTGTACATGGAAGATATATGAGAAAAAATACTATTGGGACCTATATCAAGGCAAATAGAAACCAAAACAATGATTTTTAAAATTTTTGTCTGTTTGTCTGTTTGTCTGTGCGTTTGTGCACGCTAATCTCAGAAACGGCTTATCCGATTTAAATATGGATTTCACTAATATATTGTGGTAAGCTTCACTTAACATTTAGTGTTTGTTTCATGTCAATCGGTTCATAAATAAAAAAGTTATGCCAATTTAAAGAATCACATCGAACATTCGTTAATTTACTACGAAATCTTATAGAAGCAGATATTTTAACAGGTTGCGGCATAGCTGATAGTGTTTTTATTCCTCGGATTCCTGTCATTCCAAACAGTCTTTCATTTAGTTTTAAACGAGTCCAGTTTCCAGTGAGCCTATGTTTTGCGATGACTAATTAAAGTAATTAATTAATTAAGTAATTAAAGTAAAGGTAAGACACTAAAAGTTGTGGGTGTGGATCTAAGTATTAGCTGTTTTTCGGTCAGCTTTATGTGGCTCTATCACGTGTTAGCATTACTAGCAGCCTGTATGCTTTGATCCCTGATGGCTATCCGTCTAATCCATACATCCATACATATTATAAAAGGCTTTGTCCTGACTAACTGACTGACTGACAGACAACGTAAAGCCTAAACCGCTGGTCGTAGCGACTTGAAATTTGGAGGGTGTGTTTGCCTTAATGTCTAGAAATGTACAAAGAAAGGGTTATTAAAAATTCAACCCTTAAGTGTATGAAAAGGGATGAAATCGATTGTATGAAACGTCTTCATTTTTTAAGTTACAGCTTTGAAATTTTGTTTTGGAATACTTTTATTTAAATAAAAAATACGCTCATAATTTTTTTTTTACTGGGGTGGATTTATAGGAGTGAAATAAGGGATGAAATATTGTATGGAAAGATCTTTGCTTTTGAAGTTGGCGACTTGAAATTTGGAGGGAGGGGGAAGGGAGGGGGAGGAAGAGGAAAGGAAGGGAAAAGTGAGGGGAAAGGGAGGGGAAAGTCAGGGGGAAATCGACTGCCTCTGTATTTCGGTGGTACTGTGTATGGACTGTGAGGTCGCGGGTTCGATTCCCGCTCAGTGCAAATATTTGTAGCATGAACATGTCTATTTGCATTGGTCTGGGTGTTTATATGTATAATATGTATCTATTTACAAAAATAAAAGTATTTAAGTATGTTTATCCGTATTCTAGAACCCATAATACAAGCATATAATATGCTCACTTTGGGTCTAGATGGCGTTGTGTAAAAATAAAAAAGGAAGAGGGAACTTAGGGGGTGTGAGGAGGCAGTGAAGGGCAAGTGAGGGGCAAGTGAAGGGCAAGTGAAGGGGACGTAAGGGAAAGTGAGGGAAGTGAGGGAAAGTGAGGAGTCAGAAGTGGTGGTGAGTGAGTGGGAAGTGAGGGAAAGTGAGGGAGATGGGAGGGAGACGGGAGGGGAAGGAAGGGGAGGGGAAGGGGAAAGTTATTGTAGTGAAAATTTGCCTTTGTGTATTGTATGTTGTTTTACGGGGGATATCTTTAGGTAGGTGAAAGAGGGTTTGTACGAATGGTGATGATGATGAGATTAGAAATAGTATGCAAAACAGTATTTAAACAATATAAAAATGTCTATTGAAAAACGATATTCATGTGAGCGAAGCCGCGGGCAAAAGCTATACATATATAAAAACGAAAGGTCACTCACTCACTCACTCATCTCATCACGAAATCTCAAAAACTACAAGTGCTAGGAGTTTCAAATTTTGGAAATAGGTGCTCTCTAAGACGGGATTTTGCGAAATTTATTTCCCTGGAGTATAAAGGGGAACAAAATTTGTATGGAGCTTCTATAGTTTTTTTTTTACTGATATTTATTACTAATATACAATGTACGATTGCCGTAAGATTAGGTTAGGTTAGGTTAGGTTAGGTTAGGTTTTTTTTTTTTTTTTTAAAAGCACCCGTCATCACAGGGTGTTGTGCCTGTTACCCCTGTCGTGGACAAGGCCCTCGCATGCTTCGTTTTTATTTATTTACATACAAAACTTTACATTTACAACTACTTAATCTATTTACAAATCTTATATAAACTACATGATATCTAAGCTACCTAATACAAAACGGCTAATGTTATTTTATGGTCTGTTTATTAACTTTAATATTCTTATTCTATTTTATTTCTAAGCTTATTCTATGATTCACATTATATATATATACAATATACAAGGATATCATAGTATTGTCTTACTTATTTCTATTTATTACAGTTTTAATTATTTTTAAGCTATAGTTTAAAAACAGTTGCCTATTATTTTTGTCTAGCATTAATTTAGGTATAATTTCGGCTGTTAGCCTTTCGTCCATCATCGCCTCTAAATCGTGCCTAGCCTTTGCCGAGATCGGACATTCCAATAGGACGTGGAGCACTGTCTCCGGCACCCCCTGTTCGCACGGACACGAAGGGTCGTCCTTGCACTTGAAACGGTTCAAGTATGAGGAGAACCCTCCATGCCCCGTCAGTAATTGTGTAGTGTGGTGTGTGGTGCGTATCTTACGAACTATACTGTATGCCGCGACCGCGCTCGGGAAAAACAGCTTCGTTCCAGACCCGGTTTCGCTCGACACGTATCTACGGTCCCACTCGTCAATCGTATCCAAACGGATTCTCCGCTTGACGAATGAGACAGGACACAGGTCGTAGACGGGTCTGATCCGCGACCCCAGGGCCGCCTCCTTTGCCAGCTGATCCGCCCGCTCGTTTCCCTCTAGTCCCGCGTGGGCTTTAATCCAAAATAAAGAGACATGTTTATTTTGTTTCTCGCAGTTTTTTAAGTTGTCTCGCGTCTCCACGGCGAGAGGGTGGGTCGAGCCGCAGTTTACCACCGCTTGGAGTGCGGCTCTGGAGTCGCTGAAGATTCCTATCGTCCCGGCGTTGTGATGACTTGCCTCGCGCACAGCCCCACTAAGAGCGAGGAGCTCCGCCTGATAGACGGTGCAGTACGACGGAAGAGCAAGTTTGACGGCCCTGGTTTCGGCGACGCCATTCCATAAGGACAGCGCCGCTCCGACCCTGCCGTCAATCTTGCTTCCGTCGGTGAAAATTCGCAAGTCGAGATGTTTGACTTTGTTATATTGTTCCTCGTCTATCAGGCTGTCAAACTCCAAGCTCATTCGCGCGGCCGGGTGCGGGGCCTCTAATACCGAGGCCATCCGCTCGACCCCCCTATCTCTCAGGAATGGCTGGGATACCCCCCTCTTGGCCCCAAAAAGAGCCGCCACCTCGGTTACTCGCAAGTCAAGGGGGAGTATGCCAGCCAGCAAAAGTGCTGAGTTCAAGGAGACCGTGCGGTAGGCCTTGCAAATCTTCTGTGCGAAGCCACGTTGAACCGAACGAAGCTGCTTTTGTATCCCCAGTTTCTTAACCGCAGGACTCCATGCGCTCGCGGCATACAGCATAATCGGCTCTATGACAGCCGTGTAGATGGTCCTTACTACCTCTGGGTTGAGGCCCCAGCTGACGCGAGCTGCTCTACTCAGCTGTTTAGAGATGCCAATTACTTTTTTGCATTGTATTGACACATGAGTATTAAATGTCAACTTTGCGTGTTAGGTTAGGTTAGGTTAGGTTAGGTTAGGTTAGGTTAGGTTAGGTTAGGTTAGGTTAGGTTAGGTTAGGTTAGGTTAGGTTAGGTTAGGTTAGGTTAGGTTAGGTTAGGTTAGGTTAGGTTAGGTTAGGTTAGGTTAGGTTAGGTTAGGTTAGGTTAGGTTAGGTTAGGTTAGGTTAGGTTAGGTTAGGTTAGGTTAGGTTAGGTTAGGTTAGGTTAGGTTAGGTTAGGTTAGGTTAGGTTAGGTTAGGTTAGGTTAGGTTAGGTTAGGTTAGGTTAGGTTAGGTTAGGTTAGGTTAGGTTAGGTTAGGTTAGGTTAGGTTAGGTTAGGTTAGGTTAGGTTAGGTTAGGTTAGGTTAGGTTAGGTTAGGTTAGGTTAGGTTAGGTTAGGTTAGGTTAGGTTAGGTTAGGTTAGGTTAGGTTAGGTTAGGTTAGGTTAGGTTAGGTTAGGTTAGGTTAGGTTAGGTTAGGTTAGGTTAGGTTAGGTTAGGTTAGGTTAGGTTAGGTTAGGTTAGGTTAGGTTAGGTTAGGTTAGGTTAGGTTAGGTTAGGTTAGGTTAGGTTAGGTTAGGTTAGGTTAGGTTAGGTTAGGTTAGGTTAGGTTAGGTTAGGTTAGGTTAGGTTAGGTTAGGTTAGGTTAGGTTAGGTTAGGTTAGGTTAGGTTAGGTTAGGTTAGGTTAGGTTAGGTTAGGTTAGGTTAGGTTAGGTTAGGTTAGGTTAGGTTAGGTTAGGTTAGGTTAGGTTAGGTTAGGTTAGGTTAGGTTAGGTTAGGTTAGGTTAGGTTAGGTTAGGTTAGGTTAGGTTAGGTTAGGTTAGGTTAGGTTAGGTTAGGTTAGGTTAGGTTAGGTTAGGTTAGGTTAGGTTAGGTTAGGTTAGGTTAGGTTAGGTTAGGTTAGGTTAGGTTAGGTTAGGTTAGGTTAGGTTAGGTTAGGTTAGGTTAGGTTAGGTTAGGTTAGGTTAGGTTAGGTTAGGTTAGGTTAGGTTAGGTTAGGTTAGGTTAGGTTAGGTTAGGTTAGGTTAGGTTAGGTTAGGTTAGGTTAGGTTAGGTTAGGTTAGGTTAGGTTAGGTTAGGTTAGGTTAGGTTAGGTTAGGTTAGGTTAGGTTAGGTTAGGTTAGGTTAGGTTAGGTTAGGTTAGGTTAGGTTAGGTTAGGTTAGGTTAGGTTAGGTTAGGTTAGGTTAGGTTAGGTTAGGTTAGGTTAGGTTAGGTTAGGTTAGGTTAGGTTAGGTTAGGTTAGGTTAGGTTAGGTTAGGTTAGGTTAGGTTAGGTTAGGTTAGGTTAGGTTAGGTTAGGTTAGGTTAGGTTAGGTTAGGTTAGGTTAGGTTAGGTTAGGTTAGGTTAGGTTAGGTTAGGTTAGGTTAGGTTAGGTTAGGTTAGGTTAGGTTAGGTTAGGTTAGGTTAGGTTAGGTTAGGTTAGGTTAGGTTAGGTTAGGTTAGGTTAGGTTAGGTTAGGTTAGGTTAGGTTAGGTTAGGTTAGGTTAGGTTAGGTTAGGTTAGGTTAGGTTAGGTTAGGTTAGGTTAGGTTAGGTTAGGTTAGGTTAGGTTAGGTTAGGTTAGGTTAGGTTAGGTTAGGTTAGGTTAGGTTAGGTTAGGTTAGGTTAGGTTAGGTTAGGTTAGGTTAGGTTAGGTTAGGTTAGGTTAGGTTAGGTTAGGTTAGGTTAGGTTAGGTTAGGTTAGGTTAGGTTAGGTTAGGTTAGGTTAGGTTAGGTTAGGTTAGGTTAGGTTAGGTTAGGTTAGGTTAGGTTAGGTTAGGTTAGGTTAGGTTAGGTTAGGTTAGGTTAGGTTAGGTTAGGTTAGGTTAGGTTAGGTTAGGTTAGGTTAGGTTAGGTTAGGTTAGGTTAGGTTAGGTTAGGTTAGGTTAGGTTAGGTTAGGTTAGGTTAGGTTAGGTTAGGTTAGGTTAGGTTAGGTTAGGTTAGGTTAGGTTAGGTTAGGTTAGGTTAGGTTAGGTTAGGTTAGGTTAGGTTAGGTTAGGTTAGGTTAGGTTAGGTTAGGTTAGGTTAGGTTAGGTTAGGTTAGGTTAGGTTAGGTTAGGTTAGGTTAGGTTAGGTTAGGTTAGGTTAGGTTAGGTTAGGTTAGGTTAGGTTAGGTTAGGTTAGGTTAGGTTAGGTTAGGTTAGGTTAGGTTAGGTTAGGTTAGGTTAGGTTAGGTTAGGTTAGGTTAGGTTAGGTTAGGTTAGGTTAGGTTAGGTTAGGTTAGGTTAGGTTAGGTTAGGTTAGGTTAGGTTAGGTTAGGTTAGGTTAGGTTAGGTTAGGTTAGGTTAGGTTAGGTTAGGTTAGGTTAGGTTAGGTTAGGTTAGGTTAGGTTAGGTTAGGTTAGGTTAGGTTAGGTTAGGTTAGGTTAGGTTAGGTTAGGTTAGGTTAGGTTAGGTTAGGTTAGGTTAGGTTAGGTTAGGTTAGGTTAGGTTAGGTTAGGTTAGGTTAGGTTAGGTTAGGTTAGGTTAGGTTAGGTTAGGTTAGGTTAGGTTAGGTTAGGTTAGGTTAGGTTAGGTTAGGTTAGGTTAGGTTAGGTTAGGTTAGGTTAGGTTAGGTTAGGTTAGGTTAGGTTAGGTTAGGTTAGGTTAGGTTAGGTTAGGTTAGGTTAGGTTAGGTTAGGTTAGGTTAGGTTAGGTTAGGTTAGGTTAGGTTAGGTTAGGTTAGGTTAGGTTAGGTTAGGTTAGGTTAGGTTAGGTTAGGTTAGGTTAGGTTAGGTTAGGTTAGGTTAGGTTAGGTTAGGTTAGGTTAGGTTAGGTTAGGTTAGGTTAGGTTAGGTTAGGTTAGGTTAGGTTAGGTTAGGTTAGGTTAGGTTAGGTTAGGTTAGGTTAGGTTAGGTTAGGTTAGGTTAGGTTAGGTTAGGTTAGGTTAGGTTAGGTTAGGTTAGGTTAGGTTAGGTTAGGTTAGGTTAGGTTAGGTTAGGTTAGGTTAGGTTAGGTTAGGTTAGGTTAGGTTAGGTTAGGTTAGGTTAGGTTAGGTTAGGTTAGGTTAGGTTAGGTTAGGTTAGGTTAGGTTAGGTTAGGTTAGGTTAGGTTAGGTTAGGTTAGGTTAGGTTAGGTTAGGTTAGGTTAGGTTAGGTTAGGTTAGGTTAGGTTAGGTTAGGTTAGGTTAGGTTAGGTTAGGTTAGGTTAGGTTAGGTTAGGTTAGGTTAGGTTAGGTTAGGTTAGGTTAGGTTAGGTTAGGTTAGGTTAGGTTAGGTTAGGTTAGGTTAGGTTAGGTTAGGTTAGGTTAGGTTAGGTTAGGTTAGGTTAGGTTAGGTTAGGTTAGGTTAGGTTAGGTTAGGTTAGGTTAGGTTAGGTTAGGTTAGGTTAGGTTAGGTTAGGTTAGGTTAGGTTAGGTTAGGTTAGGTTAGGTTAGGTTAGGTTAGGTTAGGTTAGGTTAGGTTAGGTTAGGTTAGGTTAGGTTAGGTTAGGTTAGGTTAGGTTAGGTTAGGTTAGGTTAGGTTAGGTTAGGTTAGGTTAGGTTAGGTTAGGTTAGGTTAGGTTAGGTTAGGTTAGGTTAGGTTAGGTTAGGTTAGGTTAGGTTAGGTTAGGTTAGGTTAGGTTAGGTTAGGTTAGGTTAGGTTAGGTTAGGTTAGGTTAGGTTAGGTTAGGTTAGGTTAGGTTAGGTTAGGTTAGGTTAGGTTAGGTTAGGTTAGGTTAGGTTAGGTTAGGTTAGGTTAGGTTAGGTTAGGTTAGGTTAGGTTAGGTTAGGTTAGGTTAGGTTAGGTTAGGTTAGGTTAGGTTAGGTTAGGTTAGGTTAGGTTAGGTTAGGTTAGGTTAGGTTAGGTTAGGTTAGGTTAGGTTAGGTTAGGTTAGGTTAGGTTAGGTTAGGTTAGGTTAGGTTAGGTTAGGTTAGGTTAGGTTAGGTTAGGTTAGGTTAGGTTAGGTTAGGTTAGGTTAGGTTAGGTTAGGTTAGGTTAGGTTAGGTTAGGTTAGGTTAGGTTAGGTTAGGTTAGGTTAGGTTAGGTTAGGTTAGGTTAGGTTAGGTTAGGTTAGGTTAGGTTAGGTTAGGTTAGGTTAGGTTAGGTTAGGTTAGGTTAGGTTAGGTTAGGTTAGGTTAGGTTAGGTTAGGTTAGGTTAGGTTAGGTTAGGTTAGGTTAGGTTAGGTTAGGTTAGGTTAGGTTAGGTTAGGTTAGGTTAGGTTAGGTTAGGTTAGGTTAGGTTAGGTTAGGTTAGGTTAGGTTAGGTTAGGTTAGGTTAGGTTAGGTTAGGTTAGGTTAGGTTAGGTTAGGTTAGGTTAGGTTAGGTTAGGTTAGGTTAGGTTAGGTTAGGTTAGGTTAGGTTAGGTTAGGTTAGGTTAGGTTAGGTTAGGTTAGGTTAGGTTAGGTTAGGTTAGGTTAGGTTAGGTTAGGTTAGGTTAGGTTAGGTTAGGTTAGGTTAGGTTAGGTTAGGTTAGGTTAGGTTAGGTTAGGTTAGGTTAGGTTAGGTTAGGTTAGGTTAGGTTAGGTTAGGTTAGGTTAGGTTAGGTTAGGTTAGGTTAGGTTAGGTTAGGTTAGGTTAGGTTAGGTTAGGTTAGGTTAGGTTAGGTTAGGTTAGGTTAGGTTAGGTTAGGTTAGGTTAGGTTAGGTTAGGTTAGGTTAGGTTAGGTTAGGTTAGGTTAGGTTAGGTTAGGTTAGGTTAGGTTAGGTTAGGTTAGGTTAGGTTAGGTTAGGTTAGGTTAGGTTAGGTTAGGTTAGGTTAGGTTAGGTTAGGTTAGGTTAGGTTAGGTTAGGTTAGGTTAGGTTAGGTTAGGTTAGGTTAGGTTAGGTTAGGTTAGGTTAGGTTAGGTTAGGTTAGGTTAGGTTAGGTTAGGTTAGGTTAGGTTAGGTTAGGTTAGGTTAGGTTAGGTTAGGTTAGGTTAGGTTAGGTTAGGTTAGGTTAGGTTAGGTTAGGTTAGGTTAGGTTAGGTTAGGTTAGGTTAGGTTAGGTTAGGTTAGGTTAGGTTAGGTTAGGTTAGGTTAGGTTAGGTTAGGTTAGGTTAGGTTAGGTTAGGTTAGGTTAGGTTAGGTTAGGTTAGGTTAGGTTAGGTTAGGTTAGGTTAGGTTAGGTTAGGTTAGGTTAGGTTAGGTTAGGTTAGGTTAGGTTAGGTTAGGTTAGGTTAGGTTAGGTTAGGTTAGGTTAGGTTAGGTTAGGTTAGGTTAGGTTAGGTTAGGTTAGGTTAGGTTAGGTTAGGTTAGGTTAGGTTAGGTTAGGTTAGGTTAGGTTAGGTTAGGTTAGGTTAGGTTAGGTTAGGTTAGGTTAGGTTAGGTTAGGTTAGGTTAGGTTAGGTTAGGTTAGGTTAGGTTAGGTTAGGTTAGGTTAGGTTAGGTTAGGTTAGGTTAGGTTAGGTTAGGTTAGGTTAGGTTAGGTTAGGTTAGGTTAGGTTAGGTTAGGTTAGGTTAGGTTAGGTTAGGTTAGGTTAGGTTAGGTTAGGTTAGGTTAGGTTAGGTTAGGTTAGGTTAGGTTAGGTTAGGTTAGGTTAGGTTAGGTTAGGTTAGGTTAGGTTAGGTTAGGTTAGGTTAGGTTAGGTTAGGTTAGGTTAGGTTAGGTTAGGTTAGGTTAGGTTAGGTTAGGTTAGGTTAGGTTAGGTTAGGTTAGGTTAGGTTAGGTTAGGTTAGGTTAGGTTAGGTTAGGTTAGGTTAGGTTAGGTTAGGTTAGGTTAGGTTAGGTTAGGTTAGGTTAGGTTAGGTTAGGTTAGGTTAGGTTAGGTTAGGTTAGGTTAGGTTAGGTTAGGTTAGGTTAGGTTAGGTTAGGTTAGGTTAGGTTAGGTTAGGTTAGGTTAGGTTAGGTTAGGTTAGGTTAGGTTAGGTTAGGTTAGGTTAGGTTAGGTTAGGTTAGGTTAGGTTAGGTTAGGTTAGGTTAGGTTAGGTTAGGTTAGGTTAGGTTAGGTTAGGTTAGGTTAGGTTAGGTTAGGTTAGGTTAGGTTAGGTTAGGTTAGGTTAGGTTAGGTTAGGTTAGGTTAGGTTAGGTTAGGTTAGGTTAGGTTAGGTTAGGTTAGGTTAGGTTAGGTTAGGTTAGGTTAGGTTAGGTTAGGTTAGGTTAGGTTAGGTTAGGTTAGGTTAGGTTAGGTTAGGTTAGGTTAGGTTAGGTTAGGTTAGGTTAGGTTAGGTTAGGTTAGGTTAGGTTAGGTTAGGTTAGGTTAGGTTAGGTTAGGTTAGGTTAGGTTAGGTTAGGTTAGGTTAGGTTAGGTTAGGTTAGGTTAGGTTAGGTTAGGTTAGGTTAGGTTAGGTTAGGTTAGGTTAGGTTAGGTTAGGTTAGGTTAGGTTAGGTTAGGTTAGGTTAGGTTAGGTTAGGTTAGGTTAGGTTAGGTTAGGTTAGGTTAGGTTAGGTTAGGTTAGGTTAGGTTAGGTTAGGTTAGGTTAGGTTAGGTTAGGTTAGGTTAGGTTAGGTTAGGTTAGGTTAGGTTAGGTTAGGTTAGGTTAGGTTAGGTTAGGTTAGGTTAGGTTAGGTTAGGTTAGGTTAGGTTAGGTTAGGTTAGGTTAGGTTAGGTTAGGTTAGGTTAGGTTAGGTTAGGTTAGGTTAGGTTAGGTTAGGTTAGGTTAGGTTAGGTTAGGTTAGGTTAGGTTAGGTTAGGTTAGGTTAGGTTAGGTTAGGTTAGGTTAGGTTAGGTTAGGTTAGGTTAGGTTAGGTTAGGTTAGGTTAGGTTAGGTTAGGTTAGGTTAGGTTAGGTTAGGTTAGGTTAGGTTAGGTTAGGTTAGGTTAGGTTAGGTTAGGTTAGGTTAGGTTAGGTTAGGTTAGGTTAGGTTAGGTTAGGTTAGGTTAGGTTAGGTTAGGTTAGGTTAGGTTAGGTTAGGTTAGGTTAGGTTAGGTTAGGTTAGGTTAGGTTAGGTTAGGTTAGGTTAGGTTAGGTTAGGTTAGGTTAGGTTAGGTTAGGTTAGGTTAGGTTAGGTTAGGTTAGGTTAGGTTAGGTTAGGTTAGGTTAGGTTAGGTTAGGTTAGGTTAGGTTAGGTTAGGTTAGGTTAGGTTAGGTTAGGTTAGGTTAGGTTAGGTTAGGTTAGGTTAGGTTAGGTTAGGTTAGGTTAGGTTAGGTTAGGTTAGGTTAGGTTAGGTTAGGTTAGGTTAGGTTAGGTTAGGTTAGGTTAGGTTAGGTTAGGTTAGGTTAGGTTAGGTTAGGTTAGGTTAGGTTAGGTTAGGTTAGGTTAGGTTAGGTTAGGTTAGGTTAGGTTAGGTTAGGTTAGGTTAGGTTAGGTTAGGTTAGGTTAGGTTAGGTTAGGTTAGGTTAGGTTAGGTTAGGTTAGGTTAGGTTAGGTTAGGTTAGGTTAGGTTAGGTTAGGTTAGGTTAGGTTAGGTTAGGTTAGGTTAGGTTAGGTTAGGTTAGGTTAGGTTAGGTTAGGTTAGGTTAGGTTAGGTTAGGTTAGGTTAGGTTAGGTTAGGTTAGGTTAGGTTAGGTTAGGTTAGGTTAGGTTAGGTTAGGTTAGGTTAGGTTAGGTTAGGTTAGGTTAGGTTAGGTTAGGTTAGGTTAGGTTAGGTTAGGTTAGGTTAGGTTAGGTTAGGTTAGGTTAGGTTAGGTTAGGTTAGGTTAGGTTAGGTTAGGTTAGGTTAGGTTAGGTTAGGTTAGGTTAGGTTAGGTTAGGTTAGGTTAGGTTAGGTTAGGTTAG